>CM033736.1:3072072-3477647 GCA_019671005.1 Hibiscus mutabilis
GTCATACTTTGAAAAAAAATTAGAAACACAATATTAGAGTCATTTCCCCAACTTTTGGGTATTATTTGTAAGATAATGAGAAAAAAATCTCAAATTAAAAGTTTAGGTGGGATGTAAATCGTCTGTCTCTATGTATGTTCATTTTGGTGTCTCACTTTAAAATATTGAGTTTAAAATTAGAGTTTATAGTTAGAGTTTAAGAAATTAGAATATACTTTTTAAAGGTGTGAAGTCTAAAATATAAAATTTAAAGTTAAAATTTAAAATTTAATTTTTAATGTATTTTTAGTGTGAGGTATATATAAAAAAATATTATTAAGGGCGATTTTTATTTGTCTAGGTGTAGGTGCTATTTCCCTTTCATGACTGTCACATCTGATTAAAGTTAATTTCCTAAATTTTTTTAAGTGTTTTCATATTAAAAAAAATTGATAATATGGGAGAAATTTTTTGGTCGCAAGTGTTTTTTAATTTGATTTAAAAAATATTTAAAAAAACCGAAAAATATAAGTTTTACTTTTTTAAGAGTGTTTTCATATCACCAATTCGTTCACAATTATTTTTAGAATTTAAAAAAAAATAAAAAAAATTATAAAAATGTCAAGTGACAATATTGTAACACAACACTTTGCACCAATTGATTTAAAAATGATTAGATTTAACCGTCAACGTTAGTAAAAAAATTGAATTGATAAAATTTGAGAGGGTAAAAATTTAATTGAATGCAAAAAAAATTAATGACTTGATTTTCTCAAAAGTTCAAACGCTTATAATACAATTTAACAAAAAAAAATTACATTCTCAATCGCATCGATTATGGCTTTCTTTAATTATGGGACGAGATTATGAAACTCTTTGATAGATCTGTTTTCTGAAAGACTGATCAATGCTATCTATTTAATAGACTGCATAAACATGGTAGTAATTTGCATTTCAAATTCCATTATATACTTCTATGTAAATCTTTTTACTACAATTATTTCAAATTTCTACAATAGTTATCCAAGGCAAGTGAAATGGTGTTTTTAATCAAATAAAGTTATCTCTACAAAATCAATGAAGCACCAGTGGCCTAGTGGTAGAATAGTACAAACTCGGGTTCAATTCCCGGCTGCTGAACCTTGAAGCCGTGACGATAATTGCGCTTCCAGTGAAGATTAGGGCTCTTCACACTCGTTTGATTTCTAGACAACACGATGGCGCTTTAGAGCTTTTTTTATTGATCTCTGATGTATAGTTTCATGTTTCATGCGAAGCAAATCAATGTACCTTCCATCTTGCTGTATGCATAAATCCGGTGACATGGACCATGCACTCAAATTGTTCGATCGAATTCCTGAACCGAAAAGTGTCTTCCTTTGGAAGCTGAAACACAATGCTCAAAAGTTACTCTTGTATTGATTGTCCTAAACATGGGATACCAATGTGTCTAAACATGTTGAGACTTTTGATATCAAGCTGATTCCATTTCTACTGTAGTTTTTTTGCAACACTTATATAAACTCGGAAACTAGCTTTTCAGGCATTTCAAAGGGAGAAATTTTTTACATAACAGATAGTTTTGCATCTGTGTAGTGAATTGTTCTGTCCGGTAATGGTTGATAGAGTATTAATGCAAGGTTGATTATTTTGCATTTTTCACTGCTCTTTGTGTTTTCTTAACAAGTCCGTAAAGGGAGAAAATAGAAAGGAATAGTTTTAGCCTTAAACAGTTCATTTTAGAAAAGAAAAAAGAAGGAATCAAGAATGATTACTTGCCTCCCGTAATCAGTTTATGTTTGATTCTTTGCCTTTACATCAATCCTTCTCCTACATGGATTTCACTTCAAGTCATTCCCTTTGGCATAAACTCTTATTTTTCCCTTTGCTCTCTTAACTTTCATCTGGGGTCATATCTTTCATAATACTCTACAATGAGTCACCAGCATGTTGAAACCAACCCACATTTCATCGATACTGAAGAACTAACACCGGAGCAACGTCAGTTTCTACCTCCAACTTTGTTGCCCCGACGTGCTCATGCCCAACGTATACCGTCACGTGGTCGTCGAGACCAGCAACCACAGCCGAGACAACAACCTCAAGAGGAGCTTATCGCGCCACTTGGGCATCAAGACCAACAGCCTGAGCAGAGACAACCTCAAGAGGAACGTCCGCAGCCACTCGGTCCGTCTCCACCGGAACCACGTCGTGAAGGCCAATGGCCTCACGAGCCATTACATGTATGGGTGCCTCCGGTACATCATGATGATCAACACCCCCAACCCCACCCACAACCCCGTCAAGGCCAACAGAGGCAGCCCCTTGAAATGTGGGTGCCGCCAACCCCAAGGACTAATGCTCCGAAGCCAAAAAAGGAGAAAAAAGAGAAAAATCGGCCAGTCGTGATGCCGCCACAGCTTCAAGACCAACATCCTGGAGCATCATTGATCAAACCACAGCCCGAGGGCTCGGAACACCACCCTAGTCCAGTAATAAAGACACCATATCACCAGGACCGGCAACCCCAAGAGCTACGCCCCCACTCCCGTCTTTTCCTCCCAAAAGACCGTCGAACCAAAGCTCACACATGGTTTGCAGCAGCTTTCTGCATAATATTTTGGCTCATCATTATAATCGGAGGCGTAATCGTACTCATAGTGTACATCGTCTTCCGACCACGTATCCCCCATTTCGACGTCAACAGCGTCACCTTGAACGCGGCTTATCTCGACATGGGTTACCTGCTGAATGCTGATCTCACTGTGCTGGCTAACTTCACAAATCCGAACAAGAAAGTGAGCGTGGATTTCAGTTACATGTACCTTGATCTGTTCTTCGAGAACACCCTGATTGCCACCCAATACATCGAAGCTTTCTCGGCGGCAAGGGGTCTGTCCAGGTTCGCGAATATTCACATGGTGAGCAGTCAAGTTAAGCTGTCAATGAAGGAAAGTATGCTGCTTCAGAAGCAGATCGAGAACAACCGAGTCATTTTTACGGTGAAGGGGATGTTTCGAGCGCGATCCAATCTGGGAAGTCTGTTGAAATACTCGTATTGGTTGCACGGTCAATGTGAGATCCTGGTGTCCAGCCCTCCGACAGGTGTCCTACGAGATAAAAGATGCAAGACGAAACGCTGAGCCAGAATCAATAGTAATCATTGTTTCTGTTTTTTTTGGGGTTCGAAATTCATTATAATAAGAGCTGGGAAATAGTTTTGCACTTTCTTGAAGCAACAACACTTTATCCATTCCAAATTGATTTTTTTAGTGCAAATTTAAGAAAAAATCTTCACCAATTGGTCCAGACTCCAGATCTTTTCCTTACTCTTCTTACCTACGTTTCTTTTTGTATTCTTCTTTCCATCTCCCGTAGAATTGGTGAAGAAAGGGGGTGCCTGAGGGCTTGATATTCATCTGGTTCGTTTATTTGGTGAAGAATGGATACGTGGATGAGTGGGTTAGGGGTAAAATTATAATTTGCTCTAAAAGGTAGCCAAATTATTTCCTCCGTCTCACAAATTTTATTCTTTATTGACATTTTACGTAATTTTAAAAAGTGAGATAATTTTAAAACATGAAGAGACAAATTTTATGAGACGGAGAATACTATTTATTGGTCACTATTTTTTTTTGGATAAACTAGAGGGGTGATTACTAAACTATTCATGTTTTCCTCTTTTCCGAATGAAAGTGAGGTTGATGCAGTTACATCAAACGTTCAAGCGAACGTGAGAGGACTGTGGATATCTCGATATAAAATTTCCATGAGAGAGGCTGGTGGTGTAGCGAAAGAGCGTCGAGTACCGTCAAGTTTAGCCATATAGTCAGCAGCAAAGTTTGCTTCCCTGCTGATATTCTGAGATGTCACACTCCAACCAGTAAAGCATAAAGCAGCAATGCAACGGACAAGCGTGAACGGACTCTCCATTGATGGTGGGAGAGGGCCGAAGATGTCTGCATTGTCCGTTTGTACCTCAATACTCTCATAGCCATTTTGCCGGGCTAGATTGAGACCTTCATAAACTTCCCAAAGCTCGGCATGAAGGACCGAAGATATGACTAAAGGGCGTGCGAAAGTCGCCAAGAAATTCCCATTATTGTAACACCCTGATCCCGTCCCGTATCCGGAGCATCACATTCGGGTCACCCAAAACTGACCCATCAAAATTTTTCATTTAAAACCACAAGTTGGTAATTCTCAAAACGATCAATTTCCATAAAATCCACGTAGATAAATAAATTAAAAGGGTTTACAAATATAAGTTCAAATTAAAATACACCGTTTGACCATGTAGTAGTAAATCAAAATAAAGATACAGACTCGACTGTGGTAAGGTTCTATAAATACAATCAGTCCAAACTAAACATCAAGTATTGTACTCTGAAACTGGCCCGATGCTGGGAAATCCTCCTCTATGTGCTCCTCCAAAAGCAACATGTCAACCTACGCACGAAAAAACCACAATTCCACAAGCTGAGCTAACAAAGCTCAGTGGTACATTTCTACTCTAACACAATTCATGAATATTATAAAATAAGCATGCATGATAATATAATTAAGAGTGCACATAAAGGCTTCTCAACATCTAAGGATCATCGTCTAGGCTACCCTAACTAGAGTCTATAACCATGTATCAAAATACCACTATTATGTAAGAAGACCACCAAGCCATCCTAGGCTTACCATACGTGAGGTCCCACCGACTATCGAATTACGTCGCATACCCTGATCACATAGCCCAAGGGTTATCTAGCCCATACTCGAGATCACACAGCCCATCGAGTTACTCGAGTCTACATAGCCCGTCGAGTAACAACCCTACCCTGATCACATAGCCCAAGGGTTATCTAGCCCATACTCGAGATCACACAGCCCATCGAGTTACTCGAGTCTACATAGCCCGTCGAGTAACAACCCTACCCTGATCACATAGCCCAAGAGTAATATAGCTAACGTTTAACATCCACACAGCTACGTAAATAACATACATTCTCTAATGGCCAACGAAGCCCCACTATTTTCCCGTGCTCACACAGCCATCGGGTTACCCGTGATCACATAGCCGTCGGGTAAGGATCATATCTGGATCACTATAGCCACAGATACATCCTAGACATACTTGGATCACAATAGCCACAAGCAGTTTTTTCTTAAGGTCACATAGCCATCAGGTTACTCGAGATCACATAGCCCTTCGAGTTACTCGAGCTCACACAGCCCCCGAGTTGAAATTCCATATCCTGATCACATAGCCCAAGCATAGGTTTCTAACCGCATCCAAATCACATAGCCCATGGATACGTCGGATGTACTCGATCACATAGCCCTTAGTACCAATCACCTTATTTAAGTGCCCTTGCACTGACTCTAGGACATCCGGATTTCTAACCAAGACACATACGTTAACACATGCCCCCCGAGCATCAATATATCTCACTGAGAGATAAAAGGCGTCCAGCCACCATTACTAATTCCCCAAGGCATGACTCGTTGATACAATAACTAATATAGTCTTTAGATTATTTTATTATTCGCAGCAACCAGCCTATATGGGAGTCCCTTCAACACACAGCAAGGACCCTGATCTTCTACGTAGCATTAACCGATCCACCACAGATCTTTGTGGGTGATTAAACAAGCGATCCACCCAATAATTAGCAAGCCATTAGCCATTTATTTCACACACAGGGTTTAACTCCACATTCCTTAACTTTAGTATTTATTTTACACCCTAACAGACCCCTAGGGCCCTTTACCTTGAATTATAGAAGCCCCGAACGCGAACTCAACTTTCTTAGGCAGATTGCCCAGCGAGTATCGATACTCCAATGTGAGTATCGGTAATGCCGTCTGGGTATCGATACTCCCTCATGAGTACCGATACACTAATTAGGTTTGAAAGAATTAGACCCTAAGTCGTACCGATACATTCCGTGCCATACTGGTACGCATCATCGGTACTAGGATCGCCCCGTACCAACCTTCCCTCGTATCGGTACTCCTACATACGCGTACTGATACGCTAAGCCTCTCTCAGACAAAGCAACAGTGCGTACCAATACGCCCCTAGCATACCGGTACGCCAAAGCGTTACTGGAATTCTAAACGAGCAAGGGGTACCGATACATATGATAGAGTACTGGTACGCCCCTTACAATCTGTCTCCCTTATAACAAGGGCGTACCGATACGCTACCACCCTGTATCGGTATACGAGCCCAGATTTTAAAATTTGGAGCTCGAGATTTCACAACCCCAACCCTTAACCTACATAGTTAAGTCCTAAATCGATCCTACAAGTTATTTAGAGTATAATAGGTGTTTTTTTTTTTACCAATTTTATCTATTAATAACACACAATACATGATTTGCCATTAAAGGAGATTTAAGCTCCTAAAACCACAACTATGCAACCCAAACTATAAACCACACAAAGTAATCATCTTATGAGGCTCGTGAAATGTAGGAGTCAAAGATGTACTGACCTCAACAAACAAAACCCGAAATGAAGCTCCCACCAAGCTTTTTCCTCTTTTCTTCCTTGGACCAAGCCTCAAACTCAACCTCCACCAACTTTGGGGATATTTACCTTGATAGATAGATCATTGCTTGCTGATTAAACCTCCCTTGATCACCAATCCGAGATTCATATTCTAAAACAACAAGCTTTCATCATTTTTCTATTGGTTTGGATGGGTTTTTAGGGAGAGAGAAAAGAGATGAAATGGAAAATAAAGATGATCTCATCCCTTACACTATACAAAAAAATTAAAGACATTTCAGCCCCCTTTTCTCCTTGAAACAATTTACTCAATTGCCCTTACATCTCTTTTATTTTAATAACCCAAAATCCAACACTTAAGCCCAATAACACATAAAGGCCCACAAAGCCCAACAACAAGGCCCAACTTAACCCAAACATTTGACCTGGCATGTCGGTCCAAAAACTGGTCAACATCTATTGTTGACTCGAAAATGGTCGTTACAACTCTTTTCCCCTTTAAGAAATTTCGTCCTTGAAATTTAAACGGATGAATGAGATGCAACCGAAACAGCTCTAAACCTTTACGAACAAACAAGATCACTTTGCTTAGGGATACTTCTACCTCAACTCACTTTAATCGAAACCATAACGCTGAACCGTTTATCCTCAACACCTCTCCTAAAAACTTTAACGACCTAAAACATCACAACCATTAGCATTCGCGATGAACCTTTATGCAGAACAACAAACTAACCTTGTCTGTGTCGTTCAAACATCGATCCAAGGAACTCGTCTCCAATGGATTATACCACGAGTAACAATCCCTTCTAAAAGCATCCGCCAACCAAAACTAAACTTGGACTTCATCTTTATCTAAAACGCTACACCACTCCCTCAAGGTACCACCAGGAACGCACCAAGCTAAACAACCATGTCCCGATCAAACCATTAAAGGGCAAGCAAAACCCTAACAACCGATCATTATCATCAATCTACTTTGAATTCAACAGCTCTTTTCCCCAGACTTAGGCTACCAAGATGAGATTAAACTTCCATTTATCCAACTATTTTCAACAGGGTCAACAACCACTCTCGATTCCAACTACTTGGTTTCGAGAAATAACCACAGTCACTTAGGAACTCACACAAGCAACCAAAAACTTAGCCATTCTACCTGAGAAGGTCTAAACACCTTATTCCTAGCCCTTGCCTCGGTCCCAACCATCAAATGTGGAAAGACATCTGACTGCTCTCAAGGATCGCCAACTGGCCTGTCTAAAAATGTTTCTTTACAAAGTAACCATCCGGTTACTCTCAACACAACTATTGATCCATATTTCCGCTGCGCCACTCTGATAACTTTCATACTGTTTACCTTAACCGATGATAACTTTGGTCAAACTCGATTGGGTAATCCTCAAACTCCACAAAATCTAGCTCAACAGATGCACAAGCCAAGCAACTATCCTCACGATTCCCCCTTAGAATCCCCAACCATGAACATCACAAACTTTATGTACCATTTTCTACGGTAGACACGATCTTGGTGAAACACTTGACAACGACACTCAATTGGTCGCTTGCACAAGTGTGCCTCCAACAAAGAGTTCGTTAAGTACCATACCATGAAGTGATGGGCACCAACAACGAACTCAACCTTATCTTTATTGCGGTTCTAAACCATAATCAACCGGTAAGATTACTCATTCACTAAGGGTATCTTCATACCTCAAAACACCCACAACACTAAGACTAAAAACAACTTACAACCTATAGAACCTTCCTTGATCTAGCACTACGGAACACAACGTCCACCTTAGAGAGGTTAAGACCCTACATAACCAACTAGATGCAAGAAATCTAAAATGCCACAACTTCGCCGAAACCCACTGCACCCTTTGCACTCTCAACAACCATCTACGATAAAAACCTTATCTAGCAGAGGATGCAATTCTAATTACCATCTAAAGCAACAACAAACCCAATATTCACCAAGGTACTCACTCATAAGACCACCCATTATACAACCAAAGAGCTAAACGGACAACAACTGGAACCAACACAAAACTTGATTACCTGACACATCATCGGTCGTAACACTATCAATTCTAATATGAGCAGCAGACTGTCTAGCAACGCTTCACGCTCCAACCCTGGCGGTGGATCTCATATGACCTCCACCTCGATAGCCTGACGGTGCCCTAGCTCTGCCTTTAGTAAAACTCTGATCGTGATAGGAAACAGCCAACCTCTGAGACTGAACTGATGAATTCGCATCCACAACTAGACAGTTCTTTTCCATATGCCATGGTGCCCGACACCTATAACAAACCCTCCAAAGCAAAAAGCATACTCCAAGGTGATATTGCCCACAAAGCTCGCACGCTGGTGGAAGCGATGCTGCAATAGAACCATCAGTACTTCATTCTAGAGTAGAAATCAAGAGCCCTTTCGACCCCTTGATCTAGATCTTGTGTCAACTTTAAGTAGCTGGCCTGAAGCAATTCTCTTTGAACTCTTCGTAGCACACAACCTCCCTTGAGAAACTTGGGAAGAGCCGATAACATCTTGGGTTCCCACAACATAGCCTCTAGAATCCTCAAACTAATGAGATGTTACATACAACTGAAGGTCAACATTCAAGCCTTGTCTAAACCTCTTGTACCCCAACTCTTCCGTGGTAACAAACTCTAGAGCATAACGGCTCAAGAGTAAAAACTCTTGCTCATATGCAAACACCGTTCGGTCCCCAACAGATGCAGAAATTGGTCTTTCATCTTACCCATATGTACATCGCCGATGTACTTCTTCCGAACTCATCCACAAAGATATCTCATATCGAGCGCACACTTTAGACCCAACTCTACAGCTCTCCCACCACTCGTGTGCATTGCCCTTAAGAAGGGAAACAATGCAATCAAGATCATCTTTCGGGCTTCATTTCATCGGGTTTCAAGATCTTGTGTGTCGATAACCACCGGTCAGCCTTGATTGGGCCATCCTCACCTAAGCCTTCGAAATTTTAGGCCTAAAACGATGAAGCCTCTCTACAAGGGCCTTCATGAGGCATCTCGAATAGCTTGCACCACACGTAAGAGGGCAAAGGTAAGGTTACGAAAGTAACCCGCCTCTCCACTACCGATTCCACCTTCTATCGACTTTTTCAAAACACAACAAACAAGGTGGCACATCAGATTCCTAGTCTTATAAAGTACACTTAAATTTAGGGACTTGTATTCACTAGGCACCTTACCACGACCTCTATACCACCTTGGGGTTTTTAAAATTGACTAAACCTAAGCTCGATACCACTAAATGTAACACATCGATCCCGTCTCAAATTCGGAGCATCACATTGGGTCACCCAAAACCGACCCATCAAAATTTCTCATTTAAAACCACAAGTTGGTAATAATCAAAATAATTAATTTCCATAAAATCCACGTAGATAAAGAGAAATTAAAAGGGTTTAAAAATATAAGTTCAAATTAAAATACACCGTTTGACCATGTAGTAGTAAATCAAAATAAAGATATAGACTCGACTATGGTAAGGTTCTATAAATACAATCAGTCCAAACTAAACATCAAGTATTGTACTCAAAACGGCCCGATCTTTGGGAAATCCTCATCGATGTGCTCCTCCAAAAGCAACATGTCAACCTATGCATGAAAAAACCACAATTTCCGCACGTTGAGATAACAAAGCTCGGTGGTACATTTCTACTCTACCACAATTCATAAATATTATAAAACAAGCATGCATGATAATATAATTAAGAGTGCACATAAAGGCTTCTCAACATCTAAGGATCATCGTCTAGCCTACCTTAGCTAGAGTTTTTAACCATGTCTCAAAATACCACTATTATGTAAGAAGACCACCAAGCCATCATAGGTTTACCATACGTGAGGTCCCATACTATCGAGGTTCCACCGATCACATAGCCCAAGGGTTATGTCGCTCGAGATACAGCCCATCGATCACATAGCCCATAGGGTTATCATAGCCCAGGGTTATCTAGCCCATACTCGAGATCACACGACCCATCGAGTTACTCGAGTCCACATAGCCCGTCGAGTAACAACCTTACCCCGATCGCATAGCCCAAGAGTAATATAGCTAACGTTTAACATCCACACAGCTACGTAAATAACATACATTCTCTAATGGCCAACGAAGCCCCACTATTTTCCCGTGCTCACACAGCCATCGGGTTACCCGTGATCACATAGCCGTCGGGTAAGGATCATATCTGGATCACTATAGCCACAGATACATCCTAGACATACTTGGATCACAATAGCCACAAGCAGTTTTTTCTTAAGGTCACATAGCCATCAGGTTACTCGAGATCACATAGCCCTTCGAGTTACTCGAGCTCACACAGCCCCCGAGTTGAAATTCCATATCCTGATCACATAGCCCAAGCATAGGTTTCTAACCGCATCCAAATCACATAGCCCATGGATACGTCGGATGTACTCGATCACATAGCCCTTAGTACCAATCACCTTATTTAAGTGCCCTTGCACTGACTCTAGGACATCCGGATTTCTAACCAAGACACATACGTTAACACATGCCCCCCGAGCATCAATATATCTCACTGAGAGATAAAAGGCGTCCAGCCACCATTACTAATTCCCCAAGGCATGACTCGTTGATACAATAACTAATATAGTCTTTAGATTATTTTTCTCGTTAAATTATCTTATTATTCGCAAAGAACCAGCCTATATGGGAGTCCCTTTAACACACAACAAGGACCCCGATCTTCCACGAGCATTAACCGATCCACCACGGATCTTTGTGGGTGATTAAACAAGCGATCCACCCAATAATTAGCAAGCCATTAGCCATTTATTTCACACACAGGGTTTAACTCCACATTCCTTAACTTTAGTATTTATTTTACACCCTAACAGACCCCTAGGGCCCTTTACCTTGAATTATAGAAGCCCCGAACGCGAACTCAACTTTCTTAGGCAGATTGCCCAGCGAGTATCGATACTCCAATGTGAGTATCGGTAATGCCGTCTGGGTATCGATACTCCCTCATGAGTACCGATACACTAATTAGGTTTGAAAGAATTAGACCCTAAGTCGTACCGATACATTCCGTGCCATACTGGTACGCATCATCGGTACTAGGATCGCCCCGTACCAACCTTCCCTCGTATCGGTACTCCTACATACGCGTACTGATACGCTAAGCCTCTCTCAGACAAAGCAACAGTGCGTACCAATACGCCCCTAGCATACCGGTACGCCAAAGCGTTACTGGAATTCTAAACGAGCAAGGGGTACCGATACATATGATAGAGTACTGGTACGCCCCTTACAATCTGTCTCCCTTATAACAAGGGCGTACCGATACGCTACCACCCTGTATCGGTATACGAGCCCAGATTTTAAAATTTGGAGCTCGAGATTTCACAACCCCAACCCTTAACCTACATAGTTAAGTCCTAAATCGATCCTACAAGTTATTTAGAGTATAATAGGTGTTTTTTTTTACCAATTTTATCTATTAATAACACACAATACATGATTTGCCATTAAAGGAGATTTAAGCTCCTAAAACCACAACTATGCAACCCAAACTATAAACCACACAAAGTAATCATCTTATGAGGCTCGTGAAATGTAGGAGTCAAAGATGTACTGACCTCAACAAACAAAACCCGAAATGAAGCTCCCACCAAGCTTTTTCCTCTTTTCTTCCTTGGACCAAGCCTCAAACTCAACCTCCACCAACTTTGGGGATATTTACCTTGATAGATAGATCATTGCTTGCTGATTAAACCTCCCTTGATCACCAATCCGAGATTCATATTCTAAAACAACAAGCTTTCATCATTTTTCTATTGGTTTGGATGGGTTTTTAGGGAGAGAGAAAAGAGATGAAATGGAAAATAAAGATGATCTCATCCCTTACACTATACAAAAAAATTAAAGACATTTCAGCCCCCTTTTCTCCTTGAAACAATTTACTCAATTGCCCTTACATCTCTTTTATTTTAATAACCCAAAATCCAACACTTAAGCCCAATAACACATAAAGGCCCACAAAGCCCAACAACAAGGCCCAACTTAACCCAAACATTTGACCTGGCATGTCGGTCCAAAACCTGGGTCAACATCTATTGTTGACTCGAAAATCCGGGTCGTTACAACTCTTTTCCCCTTTAAGAAATTTCGTCCTTGAAATTTAAACGGATGAATGAGATGCAACCGAAACAGCTCTAAACCTTTACGAACAAACAAGATCACTTTGCTTAGGGATACTTCTACCTCAACTCACTTTAATCGAAACCATAACGCTGAACCGTTTATCCTCAACACCTCTCCTAAAAACTTTAACGACCTAAAACATCACAACCATTAGCATTCGCGATGAACCTTTATGCAGAACAACAAACTAACCTTAAGCTGTGTCGTTCAAACATCGATCCAAGGAACTCGTCTCCAATGGATTATACCACGAGTAACAATCCCTTCTAAAAGCATCCGCCAACCAAAACTAAACTTGGACTTCATCTTTATCTAAAACGCTACACCACTCCCTCAAGGTACCACCAGGAACGCACCAAGCTAAACAACCATGTCCCGATCAAACCATTAAAGGGCAAGCAAAACCCTAACAACCGATCATTATCATCAATCTACTTTGAATTCAACAGCTCTTTTCCCCAGACTTAGGCTACCAAGATGAGATTAAACTTCCATTTATCCAACTATTTTCAACAGGGTCAACAACCACTCTCGATTCCAACTACTTGGTTTCGAGAAATAACCACAGTCACTTAGGAACTCACACAAGCAACCAAAAACTTAGCCATTCTACCTGAGAAGGTCTAAACACCTTATTCCTAGCCCTTGCCTCGGTCCCAACCATCAAATGTGGAAAGACATCTGACTGCTCTCAAGGATCGCCAACTGGCCTGTCTAAAAATGTTTCTTTACAAAGTAACCATCCGGTTACTCTCAACACAACTATTGATCCATATTTCCGCTGCGCCACTCTGATAACTTTCATCTTTGTTTACCTTAACCGATGATAACTTTGGTCAAACTCGATTGGGTAATCCTCAAACTCCACAAAATCTAGCTCAACAGATGCACAAGCCAAGCAACTATCCTCACGATTCCCCCTTAGAATCCCCAACCATGAACATCACAAACTTTATGTACCATTTTCTACGGTAGACACGATCTTGGTGAAACACTTGACAACGACACTCAATTGGTCGCTTGCACAAGTGTGCCTCCAACAAAGAGTTCGTTAAGTACCATACCATGAAGTGATGGGCACCAACAACGAACTCAACCTTATCTTTATTGCGGTTCTAAACCATAATCAACCGGTAAGATTACTCATTCACTAAGGGTATCTTCATACCCTCAAAACACCCACAACACTAAGACTAAAAACAACTTACAACCTATAGAACCTTCCTTGATCTAGCACTACGGAACACAACGTCCACCTTAGAGAGGTTAAGACCCTACATAACCAACTAGATGCAAGAAATCTAAAATGCCACAACTTCTCGCTCGCAACCCACTGCACCCTTTGCACTCTCAACAACCATCTACGATAAAAACCTTATCTAGCAGAGGATGCAATTCTAATTACCATCTAAAGCAACAACAAACCCAATATTCACCAAGGTACTCACTCATAAGACCACCCATTATACAACCAAAGAGCTAAACGGACAACAACTGGAACCAACACAAAACTTGATTACCTGACACATCATCGGTCGTAACACTATCAATTCTAATATGAGCAGCAGACTGTCTAGCAACGCTTCACGCTCCAACCCTGGCGGTGGATCTCATATGACCTCCACCTCGATAGCCTGACGGTGCCCTAGCTCTGCCTTTAGTAAAACTCTGATCGTGATAGGAAACAGCCAACCTCACGAGATCGAATCGATGAATTCGCATCCACAACCAGCAGTTCTTTTTCCATATGCCATGGTGCCCGACACCTATAACAAACCCTCCAAAGCAAAAAGCATACTCCAAGGTGATATTGCCCACAAAGCTCGCACGCTGGTGGAAGCGATGCTGCAATAGAACCATCAGTACTTCATTCTAGAGTAGAAATCAAGAGCCCTTTCGACCCCTTGATCTAGATCTTGTGTCAACTTTAAGTAGCTGGCCTGAAGCAATTCTCTTTGAACTCTTCGTAGCACACAACCTCCCTTGAGAAACTTGGGAAGAGCCGATAACATCTTGGGTTCCCACAACATAGCCTCTAGAATCCTCAAACTAATGAGATGTTACATACAACTGAAGGTCAACATTCAAGCCTTGTCTAAACCTCTTGTACCCCAACTCTTCCGTGGTAACAAACTCTAGAGCATAACGGCTCAAGAGTAAAAACTCTTGCTCATATGCAAACACCGTTCGGTCCCCCTGAACCAGATGCAGAAATTGGTCTTTCATCTTACCCATATGTACATCGCTGATGTACTTCTTCCGGAACTCATCCACAAAGATATCTCATATCGGGAGCGCACACTTTAGACCCAACTCTACAGTCTCCCACCACTCGTGTGCATTGCCCTTAAGAAGGGAAACAATGCAATCAAGATCATCTTTCGGGCTTCATTTCATCAGTTTCAAGATCTTGTGTGTCGCATAACCACTGGTCAGCCTTGATTGGGCCATCCTCACCTAAGCCTTCGAAATTCTTAGGCCTAAAACGATGAAGCCTCTCTACAAGGGCCTTGCGAGGCATCTCAGAATAGCTTGCACCACACGTAAGAGGGCAAAGGTAAGGTTACGAAAGTAACCCGCCTCTCCACTACCGATTCCACCTTCTATCAGACTTTTTTCTGAAACACAACAAACAAGGTGGCACATCAGGATTCCCAGTCTTATAAAGTACACTTAAATTTAGGGACTTGTATTCACTAGGCACCTTACCACGACCTCTATACCACCTTGGGGTTTTTTAAAATTGACTAAACCTAAGCTCTGATACCACTAAATGTAACACATCGATCCCGTCTCAAATTCGGAGCATCACATTCGGGTCACCCAAAACCGACCCATCAAAATTTCTCATTTAAAACCACAAGTTGGCAATAATCAAAATAATTAATTTCCATAAAATCCACGTAGATAGAGAAATTAAAAGGGTTTAAAAATATAAGTTCAAATTAAAATACACCGTTTGACCACGTAGTAGTAAATCAAAATAAAGATATAGACTCGACTATGGTAAGGTTCTATGAATACAATCAGTCCAAACTAAACATCAAGTACTGTACTCTGAAACTGGCCCGGTGCTGGGAAATCCTCATCGATGTGCTCCTCCAAAAGCAACATGTCAACCTATGCATGAAAAAACCACAATTTCGCACGTTGAGATAACAAAGCTCGGTGGTACATTTCTACTCTACCACAATTCATAAATATCATAAAACAAGCATGCATGATAATATAATTAAGAGTGCACAGAAAGGCTTCTCAACATCTAAGGATCATCGTCTAGCCTACCTTAGCTAGAGTTTTTAACCATGTCTCAAAATACCACTATTATGTAAGAAGACCACCAAGCCATCATAGGTTTACCATACGCGAGGTTCCACCGACTATCGAATTATGTCGCATACCCTGATCACATAGCCCAAGGGTTATCTAGCCCATACTCGAGATCACACAGCCATCGAGTTACTCGTGTCCACACAGCCCGTCGAGTAACAACCTTACCCTGATCGCATAGCGCAAGGGTAATATAGCTAACGTTTAACATCCACACAGCTACGTAGATAACATACATTCCCTAATGGCCAACGAAGCCCTACTATTTTCCTGTGCTCACACATCTGTCAGGTTACTCGTGATCATATAGCCGTCAGGTAAGGATCATATCCGGATCACTATAGCCACAGATACGTCCTAGACATACTTGGATCATAATAGCCACAAGCAGTCTTTTCATGAGGTTACATAGCCACCAGGTTACTTGAGATCACATAGCCCTTCGAGTTACTAGAGCTCACACAACCCCCGAGTTAAAATTCCATATCCTGATCACATAGCCTAAGTATAGGTTTCTAACCGCATCCAGATCACATAGCCCATGGATAAGTCGGATATACTCGATCATATAGCCCGGAGTACTTATCCCCATATTTAAGTGCCCTTGCACTGACTCTAGGATATCCAGATTCCTAACCAAGACACATACATTAACACATGCTCCCCGAGCATCAATATATCTCACCGAGAGATAAAAGGCATCCAGCCAACCATTACCAATGCCCCAAGGCATGACTTGTTGATACAATAACTAATATATGTATTTAGGATTCATTTACGCCTTTCTCGTTAAATTATCTTATTATTCGCAGCAACCAGCCTATATGGACGTCCCTTTAGCACACAACGAGGACCCAGATCTTCCACGAGCATTAACCGATCCACCACGGATCTCCGTGGGTGATTATACAAGCGACCCACTTAATAAATTACCAATCTATTAGCCATTTATTTCACACACGGGGTTTAACTCCACATTCCTCAGCTTTAGTATTTATTTTACACCCTAACAGACCCATAGGGCCCTTTACCTTGAATTATAGAAGCCTTGAATGCGAACTCAACTTTCTTGGGCAAATTACCTAGCGAGTATCGATACTCCAAGGTGAGTATCGGTACTGCCCTCTGGTATCGATACTCCCTCATGAGTACCGATACACTAATTGGGTTCGAAATAATTAGACCCTGAGCCATACCGATACGCTCCGTGCCGTACCGATACTCATTATCGGTACTAGGATCGCCCTGTACCGATCTTTCCCCATACCGGTACTCTTACATACGCGTACCAGTATGCTAAGCCTCTCTCAGGCAAAGCAACAGTGCGTACCAATACGCCCCTAGTGTACCAGTACGCTAAAGCGTTACTGGAATTCTAAACGAAAAAGGGATACCGATACACGTGATAGAGTGCCGGTACACCCCTTACAATTATCTCCCTTCTAACAAGGGCATACCGATACGCTACCACTCCGTATCAGTACGCGAGCCTTGATTTCAAAATTTAGAGCTCGGGATTTTACAACCCCAACACTTAACCTACATGGTTAAGTCCCAAATCGATCCTACAAGTTATTTAGAGTATAATAGGTGGTTTTCTACCAATTTTATCTATTAATAACACACAATACATGATTTGCCATTAAAAGGGATTTAAGCTCCTAAAACCACAACTATGCAACCCAAACTATAAACCACACAAAGCAATCATCTTATGAGGCTTATGAAATGTAGGAGTCAGAGATGTACTGACCTCAACAAGCAAAACTCGAAATGAAGCTCCCACCAAGCTTTTTCCTCTTTTCTTCCTTGGACCAAGCCTCAAACTCAACCTCCACCAACTTTGGGGATATTTACCTTGATTGATAGATCCTTGCTTGCTGATTAAACCTCTCTTGATCACCAATCCGAGATTCTTATTCTAAAACAACAAGCTTTCATATTTTTTCCATTGGTTTGGGTGGGTGTTTTAGGGAGAGAGAGAAAGGAGATGAAATGGAAAATGAAGATGATCTCATCCCTTACACTATGCAGAAAAATTAAAGAGATTTCAGCCCCCTTTCTCCTTGAAGCAATTTTACTCAATTGCCCTTACATCATTTTCATTTTAACAGCCCAAAATCCAACACTTAAGCCTAACAACACGTAAAGGCCCATAAAGCCCAACAACAAGGCCCAACTTAACCCAAACATTTGACCCGACGTGTCGATCCAAGACCCGGGTCAACGCCCATTGTTGACTCAAAAATTCAGGTCGTTACAATTATGATCACAGAATACTCCTCCACAGGAACCATGCTTTGTCGAGGAAGAAACAGCTCCGTTGGGGTTGAGGCAGACTATTCTCGATGATGGTAAAACCTATTGAATGAGATCGCCAGTGTGTGGATTCAATCCCTTGGGGAAACCTGCACATTCATAGTATGATTTAGCCCAGGATATGCTAAGGTGGAAAAGCGAATCATGAGCAATGCTCTCTCCTTGAAAGATCAGATTATTCCTCCATTTCCAAGCATGCCAAACTAGAAATGCAAATAAGATATTTCATGGGCAATCAGCATACAAGGGCACGGAGCAGTTGAGATTTATGAGTAACCATTCGGCAAGATCAGCACCAAAGAAAGTTGCAATAGTGCTGAGAAAGGAGGACGTAAGCACTTTTAACAGAGAAGAATCGCCGATTCACCTCAGACCAGTAACATTGGTCGGCTCTGAGGGAAGGATGAGGCAACACAACATTTCCAAGGAAATCAACTACCTGTTGTTGGAGAGACACCAATCCCAAGTGCCATCAGCCATGGTCACCGATGATAATTTTATGGAGAGATCAGCAGTAGTATCATGGTTTTTCCAGTTCAACAATGGACCCACCTCCGGTAACCAATTATCAGTCCAGAAATTAATGGTACAACTATCTCCAATTGACCAAGCTAGTGCACCATGGAAAGTTGGCCAAAGAGATGCGAGTGCTCGCCACAAGGGGGAATAATTGGCTCGACTAATGGTTGCAGGACAAAGCTCATTCATTCTATATCTTACAAGGGGACAAAGCTCGACTAATGCATGTTTTCCTCTTTTGACTATCAAACTAAATTTTTCGTCAAAAACGTCATTAATATTATGTTCTTTTCTTGTTCTGATCACCGGTCGTTAAGAAACAAATGACGATGCTGAGACGAATTACACTAGTTGAATGCAGATTATATTAGTTGATAGCATTAATTGATTTGACTAGCAGATTGCATTAGCTGATTGTATAGAAGTGTTTGGTAAAATTAACTGATAGCTAATAGATGTTTGATTATTTGAACAAGTAAAATGACATATAAAGACATGGGAATATTCAATATTTATTTAAATAATTTATTAGTTATTAATATTTTGTATTTATTAATATTAATTAGATTGTAAAAATTAATTTTTAATATCATTACTAAATATATATTAAAGATGTATATATTAATTTTTTATTTATAAAATTATATTTTGAATATAATTTTATTAATGATTAAATTTAGATGCATATGGTAATTTATATATTAATTTCTTATTTATAAAATTATCTATTTAATTTTATTACTTATTTAATTTTAATTTATTCAAAGAATTTTTTTCTAATTGCCAAGGACAAAAAAGTCCTTACAATTATTTTATCTAAATCTCTATCTTAAAAAGCTCTTAAAATGAGCTTTTTTTTCAAATTGTGGGTTTCAAATCCCTTCAAATTTTAGTTCAAAAAATTGTTTACTTTCATGACTAACATTTAATATTTTAAGATAATTTGATTAATTAATTTAGAACCAAATTAATCGATAACCGAACTTCAAAAAATTCTTTAATCGTTTCTAGACCAATCAAACTTCTAGAACCGGTCATTTAACTAAACTAATTTGATTCAATCAATAGAATTGATTTCAACAAAATGATAAATGCTAAATTTAATTCTTTGTTCCATCGTCATTGAATGCCAAAGTTGGCAAGATTTGACGATTACAACGCAATGATTTCGTGACCGAAATAATTGATAATTGAACTTTAAAAAAAAATTTAGACCAATCGAACTTCGAGAACCGATCATTTAACTAAACTAATTTGATTCAATCAATAGAATTGATTTCAGCAAAATAATAAATGCTAAATTTAATTCTCTGTTCCATCGTCACTGAGAGCCAAAGTTAGCACGATTTGACGATTACAGCACAACGGTTTTGTGGCCGAATTTCACTTTGATTTGTGGTCTGAGCTTTTTATCTGTAATCAACTCAACTTGGAATAGATGATTAAATATTTTTATTGGCATTCGATTTTTTCTTTTAAGTTCTAGTTCCAATAAAAATAATCTTCTCTTCCTCCTCTTTTTAGGCAGAAATTGTTAAAAAAATAATTATTATCCGTAAAAAGTCAAAATATCTACATCCAATATAATCAAGCTTTGCTTCATATATATGAAACGTAAATCTTATAAATGTATTGCAGTGACAAAAGAAAATCAAACTCCAAGCTGATTCCCATAGCTATGCCGCTGATTCCCTTTCTTCTATTCTTCTTTTCGTTGCTGTTGATAATAAAGAAGTTATAACTACAAAAAAGGGTAATCTTCCTCCAAGCCCTCCCAAGCTTCCTATTCCGGGCAACTTGCATCAACTCGGGGCATTCCCGCACCGTTCCACATGGGAACTCTCCAAGAAATACGGCCCCATCATGCTTCTTCAACTCAGTTCCACGCCGACCGTTGTGCTATCCTCGCCCGAAGCTGCGAAAGAGATATTGAAAACTCACGATTTAGAATGTTGTAGGAGACCACCATTAACTGGTCCTAGAAGGCTTAGTTACAATTTCCACGACATTGCTTTTGTACCCTACGGACATTACTGGAGAAAGATGCGGAAACTGGTCCTAGAAGGCTTGGTTACAATTTCCAGGACATTGCTTTCGTACCCTACGGACATTACTGGAGAGAGATGCGGAAACTATGTGTTGCTAAGCTTTTCAGCACGAAAAGGGTGCAATGGTTTCGATCCGTTAGGGAATAAGAGGTTGATTTGCTAGTCGAATCGATCTCCGAGTCGGCTGCATTAGCTAATCCGGTCGATCTCAGCAAAGGTTTCTTTTCGCTCACCACCAGCATAATCTTTAGAATTGCTTTCGGGAAAAGATTTCAAGGGAGTGAACTTGATAACGATAAGCTACAAAAACTGGTATTTGAGGCTGAAAGTATGTTGGGAAGCTTTTGTGCTTCGGATTTTCTTCCATATGAGGGAAAACTGATCGATCTGTTTACTGGTTTTCACACAAGGCTTGAAAATAGCTTTCAAGAACTCGATGCTGTTTTCCAGCAGGTTATCGATGATCATCTCGAATAGGGAACCACCTTGCACACCGAAGATGACATGGTGTACTGCTGAGAATGGAGAAGGATCAAACTGAGAATAGTGCCATTCATCTTACTAAAGATCATATAAAGGCAATCCTTATGATAAGTAACTAACCAGACCTTTGTTTTTGGTAATATTTTCTCTGTAGGAATTCTGTGACCAACTCTAATTTCATCACTTGTCAGGATATATTCCTAGCCGGAATTGACACCGGTGCGATCACCATGATCTGGGCAATGGCAGAGCTAGCAAGGAAGCCAACAGTGATGAAGAAAGCACAAAATGAGATCAGAAGTTGCGTTGGGACGAAAGGAAAAGTAACAGAAAATGATGTCGGTCAGCTTAAGTACCTCAAGATGATTGTTAAAGAAACTTTTAGATTACATCCTCCAACTGTGCTTCTTCTTCCAAGGGAAGCTGCATCCCAATAGAAGATAGGAGATAATGATATCTACCCCAGAACTCGAATTGCAGTGAGTGTTTATGCAAATAGGGCAAAATCCTTATATCTGGGACAACCCCGAAGAGTTCATTCCCGAAAGGTTCATTGATAGTCCGATTGATTTCAAGGGCCAACATTTCAAGTTATTGCCATTCGGTGCCGGTCGAAGAATTTGCCCCGGAATGAACATGGGAACGGCTGTTTTAGAGTTGGCACTGGCGAATCTGCTGTACTTTTTTCACTGGAAAGTACCAAGTGGGATGGACATTGACCTGGAAGAGGAAGTAAGTTTAGCAGTAGGTAAAAAAGCAGCTCTTATGCTGATGCCCGTCAAGTATAACATCAGGGAAGATTATGAGATGATACATTGCTGGAAGTCACGATTTAAAACACTCTATCTGTCTGTCTGTCTATCCACACGTCCATTAGAAATGTATAGCTCAGAAAAATCCAATTACATCTCAAAACCACAGACAAATCTAATTATAAAAACACCGAAAACAAAACTATGAAAAGACTTTTCATTTGTCTAAGCATGTCGGGTTAGATGTTAAAGACTTGTGGGATTCAACAATTTCTTTTTCTAGATGATGTTTAATTGACTTGTTCCATAAAATCCACAAGTGTAAACGGTCAATTCCATGAACCAGAATAAAACAGTGTATGTTGATCTATGTATCACTGAATATTTGTTTTTCTTCAAATACAAATACCAATGCATATTCAAACAGAGTATGGAAGCCCTCCAAATACATGAAAAATACTTGAAAAGAAAATGAACATATCTATATCAAACCGAGACATCGGAGGAAAATCAGTTAGAATGACAAAATGCACTCCCATGAGGAAATACATGTAACATGAGAAAAGGAGCTGCGTCATCTTGCCAACATCTATTTTTATAAGGGAGAATATAAATAAATCAGCAACTGCTCCACGTAAGAAGCATTAACAAAAAAACATTCGTTTCAGCTGAAAGTACCTTGAGAATGGTTAGAAATGAACAGAAATGAACACCGGAAAACAGCTATTGCGACTGTGATTTAGCTCTTCCTCACCTGTTCAAATGGTTAGAAATGAACAGAAAAAATGCATCTTTCAAAAATGATCAAAGCCCTGAAATAAGAGAGGGATAAAAGAGGGGAAAAGAAAAGAAAAAGGGGAAAAGAAAACAATGATATTAAGAAGAAAGCAGATTTGAAAAGGAAACTGAGAAAATGACATATAGATCAGTTGATTAGAAAGAACGCGGTTGCCATGGAAGTATGCACAAGAAAGATTCAACTGTAGGATATCATTTCCATGTCAAAATTATAAAACTGACAAAACCATTGCGAATGAAGGGACTTTGAAGAATGAAGTTACTATGAACTGATTTTACACAGAACAAAGAGTAAAAGTATAATCAGAGAAGTGGCTCAGAAAGTGGTTCAGAAAGCTCCATTTCATTTGAACTCTGTTGTGGCATCTCTGGTTTACGAAACCCTACAAAATCCAGCCCAAGCCATTGCCATGGCCAACAAACATATCTCGATCGGTTTCGACCTCTTGAGTCTTCTTGTGATTCAAACTCTTCTAGCTGACGGCTAAGCACCTCTACTCTTTCCCTCAGCCTACTCGCCCTCATATCTGCCAGCCTCAATGATTTCTCAGCTGCATCTCTTGCTGCCATGGCAGCAGCAGCAGTTTCTTCTTTGAATTTTAGCTTCGTCTCTGATTCCAACATGGCTTGCTTTGCCTCTTCAAGCTCCAGTTTAACAGCTGATAGCTGTGGATATTTATTAAACCATATAATTAGCAGTAAGGTCAGGATACTCTGTTATGAGAAATATAATAAGATAGAAGCCTCACAAACATCATGACAACAAATAACTAGCACAACTTCATGCTTTTAAAACATTTCCAAATTTTTGCTCAAATTTTTAAATAAAAAAGGAAAGGAAAAAAAAGGAAGAAATAAGTAATTTATACAACTACTTCCTTCATTGTTCACGGTATACTAGAACCTAGACCTGTTCACCAATTCTAATCCTAAATTTCAATGGACATGCTTGACATCCATGTTTTCGAAATACCTTCTTTGTTTTGTTCACCGGATAACAGAAAAATAAACTATTTCCTGAAATGCAATTAGTCATCAGGTTGGTTGATTCAATAATTCTTCTTAGGAAACATCATCCTTGAAAAGAAACAAAAAAAATCTTTTTAAGCTTTTTTTTTGCCGGTTTCTCCAGTTCATGCCCTATTGAAATGTTACACAACTTTAAGTTATCCAAACATATTGTCACCTAATCTTTGTCCAGGAAACAGCTGCCTCCCCCTCAAATATGAAATCGGAAATTATTGTTTTAATCTCATTTTACAATCCAAACATGCTTGACAATACAGTTTTATTTGGCATATTATTCTTTAACATCAGTTACTTTTTGTTCTTATCTGTTATGTATTAAGATTCAAACAACCCCAGATTCTATGGCAAATTGTAAACACCATTCTGGCAGAACTTCAAGATGATTATTACACAAAACTGCCACCACAAAGACCTTCAATAACAGTTCACAAAACCAGATATCTATTAAAAGACCCGGAGCATCTTAGCAAACATACCTGTGCCAAGAACTCTTGTTCTACAGCTCTTCCTGCAGCGGCTTCCTGCTCAGCTGCCGATTTCCATCTTGTAATTTCTTCCTCCGCAGCAGCAATATCCATCATAAGTCCTTCAACCTTCACATGAATTATTTAAGTCAGTATTACATGTTCACAAGGAAGCATGAATGCAACTTACTCACTCCTAACCCTTAAAATCAACCTAGAAATCTGAAAACTGTACTGAGACAATGGGACCTAACATTAACCCAGTTGACTGTAAGAAAAAGCAAAGTTAACTTACACTTTCATTTGCTAATCTCTCCTTCTCTTCAAGCTCCTCCATACGACGTATTCTGTGGTTGAGCTCCTTGGCTTGAGCCTCCACATGTTCTTTAAGTACACTCGACTCTGCCCTTAATACATTAAAACAGAACACAGTTCAGTTCATGCAGAAAAACTGTATGTTAAACTAACTTATTTCACTACTAATGTTCCTTCGATCATTCCATACAAAAGCAGGATTTACATATTGAATATATGCAATTTCATGAGTCCGAAATATCAGGTACCTTAATTCCTCCACAGAATGCTGTAGTTCAATGATCTCAAGCTGAGATGTTTTGACAATATTCTCTAAAGCACCAGCCTGTCAAATGGTACCATAGATTCTCAACAGGAAAGGCACGGCCTTGAAACACTATGCAAACTTAAAGAGAACATGTAACAAATCAATGGCAGCAGAAAAAATCTCACCAGAGTGAATATTTCATCCCGTTCTGAGTCCAGATCTTCAGATTTATTTCCATCACAGACAAGTTTACTAAATTTGAAGTCAATTCCTGCCTCTCTCAAACCATTCTCAGCAGTTTGAAACAACTCATTGGTTTTGGACTTATTTTCAGATACCACCCTCCTGGACAGTGCACTCCTAAGCAAAGAGCCAATATGTTCTTTCTCCTTAATCAAACCAGCAACTGTTCCATTCAAACTCCTTACTTCACGATTCTTTTCCTCAACTAGGTCTTTTGTTTTCCTAGCAAGAATTCCTGTTAATTCATAGATAGACTCCATCCCTGCCAAACAAGCACGAATATTTTCCTCCGAATCGGTCTCTTGTGGAAGAAAAAAGGACTCTGATACATCTGATTGATCCATATTATCAGCATCAACAATCTTAATAACATCATAAATCGTTCCGTGGATTCTAGAAACGAAATTCAACTGATCGACCAGTAACGGCCTCTGTAACTCCATCTTCATTTGCCAACCTTTCAATTTATCATCAAATTCACTGGTCAAGTTCCTCAACTCCAGTAGTTCATCCTCTGCCAAATTAATCTTCTCCAACATCTCTTTATCAATCTCCCCAATCTTCCCATCCTTTTCAGCAATAATCTTCTCTAAATTTTCAATTATATTAGTTTTCTTTGCCACCTCTTCACGTAAGCTACTTATTGTAGCTTCAAGCTGAGAAACTTCAATGGCAATTTCATAATTTCGTTGCTCTATCTGCTCTCTGGCTTCATTTCTAGATTTGGTCGTGGTTTCGATCTGTTTAACAAGCTCTTCAACGATCTCATTTGTTCTTCTGATTACTCCATAAGCAACAGAGGGCAAACCAGTGTACTTTTGTGATCGTGGCAATCCTCCGGCAGAGAAGTTTTTGAAATTATTAACTTTTCCAGAGATTTTTTCGATACCAGAAACAAGCATATGTGCAGAGGTCTCGATCTCCGATCGCAATCCATCTTTTCCCTTGGACGCTTCCTCAAATTGCTTGGCCAAATCTTCTCTTTCTTTCTTAACCTCCTCTTTGATCTTATTAGCTTCGGCTAATTGCGCCGATAAGCTCTCATTCGATTTCAAAGCTTCTTCTTTCTCCCGGAGAGCTTCATCTCGTTGTCTCCCACACTCATCTCGCTTCTTAATCGCCTCGTGAGCCAAAGCTTTTAATCGATTAAACGAAACTTGAAGTTCTGATTTCGAATTCTCCGCCGCTTGTCGTGCTTGTTTCTCGCGATCAAGCTCCGCGAGAATTTCACGGAATTTATCGGTCGACACATTCTCATGAGATGGATCTTTAATAACGATCGGTACCGGCTCATCGGTCTCCACGTCGCTGAGCACCGCATCCACTTCCTCGTCGCCCGCATTCGTCATTTAAGAATGACACCAAATTTTCCTATAATCGATCAGAAAAAAAATATCTCGTATTTTGTAGCGATCGGAACCCTAGAATTGGAAGCAGAAGAGGAAAATAATGGAATTCACCGATTGAAGTAGGAAAGAAAGGAAATCATTATATTGAAAAAAAAAAAGTGAAGATAAATTACGATCAAGTTATAATCAGAATCATAAATTGCACAAAACAATAGGAATTAGTAAATTACGGGAAGGAAAATGGTGGTGTCGTTACCTAAAGGAGACGGTGTCGCTGAAGAACGAAGAACACGATTAGCTACCAACCAGTCTCTCTTTGGTCTCTTCTATTTTTCTATTTTAAATTTATTTTTAAAGATAACACCTTGGAAGAAAACAATTTTATGTCGAATAAATTACACAAATAGTCACTAAATTATGGAAGTTTTCTTTTTGCCACCCAACTACGAAATATTATAATTTGTTGCTCATATTTTGGTAAATTACTATTAGGTCACTCATATGCCAACTGCCCTTAATTGAAAATAATGGCATGACACATCAACTCAAGGGTTAATATCTAATTTAACCCCTGGATTATAGATCAACTATTAGTTTGGTACTTCTAAATTTTTTTAACCATTATTTTAAATGAAAATCGGGTACTTTGGGAGCTTAACTATTATTCTATGTCAGTTTAGATTGGATACTTTAAAAATTTTAAAATGTTATTTCGACTAAACTTTTTTAACAATAATTTTCAAACGAATTTGTATCAAGACTTATCGTATTCCTAACAATCATTTGAGAGATTGCATTGTATCCCTTAGTAACAAACACATAGCATTTGGTCGGGTACTTTAAGAAATTTTGAAGGAAGCCTAAAAGAGTGTTTGGTCAGGTACTTTGGGAAATTTTGAAGGAATCCTAAAAGAGGTAAATGGCAGAACTATTTGGGAGATGGTGGTGATGCTTTTGAGTACGGTGGATGTTGCGCTTAGTGACGATACCGATTAGAATAATGTCAGATGATGACGACATAGGCGATAGGAGCCGGTGACTGCAATTGGTTTGAAAAATTTAGGATTTTTGAGGGGAATAAGACGACTCTAACGTGTCATGTCATTATTTCTTTAGTGACAGTTGACGAAAATAATCGCAATAAAAATAAATTAAAATTTTAAAAACTGTGTTATAAATTTTAAAAATTTGAAGACCAAAATATAGGTGTCCTAAAAAATTCTGAACTTATTTTTCGATATTAGCCAGGAAAATCTTCCATTCCAAGAATGTTGGATTTTTTTTCTTTTCTCGTGCTAAACTTAAGAGCATAAACGAGAAACCTATGTCTATGGATGAGAATCGAGTAAGGCGGAGACGGTTTTATATTTTTCACTCCGTTCTTAATATTTGTGGTTATAGTTTAGAAGGATCCTTATTAAATGCTTTGGGGATTTTTTTTCATTCTCATATTATTTTCTGCACTTATTTTTGCGGTTTTTGAGAAATTTCTATTAAAAATTAAATAAAATTACTATTTTACTGACAAAAAATATAAAGTTTGGATACGTTTAAATTGAAAGGGTGCTTTGTTGAGGAAGATTTAAACTAGTATTTTAGCTTATATCTAAAAATTAAGATAGAAGTTTGAGTATCGCTAGGTTTGAGAGAAAATTGAAGTGATAATAATATAGGGAGGGTATTTTATTAAGATATAAATTAGGGGTATATACACAAATAAGTATATATATTTTTTAAAATTCTTGTAAAATATCGAGAATTCTTGCGGATATTTTTTGGAGACCTGTGATTATTTATATGGTTACGGTTCGATTATCTCCACGGTTCGAATATAACGATCTCCGTCTTTATCCCCATTCGAGTTTCGATGATAAAACTTCCCCCATCACCGTCTCTGTAGATAAAGATTTCGGATATCTCATCTCTGCCGATTCAAATCCTCACAGTTTTCAAGTATTTTCCACCCAATTCTCACCTCTACATATGCCTAACTTAAACGTCTTCTAAATATCAATCTTTCTAAATTAGGACATAATCGACTCACAAATAAAGTACCAGCCGTTTGATTTTTTTGAGAGAAAAAAGTATTACATAAGGCAAAACTTAAATGTTTTACGAATAAAGTATCAAGTTTTTTTTTTTGAATAGTCTATAATATATTTATAAATATTTTTAATTTTTTAAAAAGGCACATACACCTTATAAAATATTATGATTGAACTTAAGATGAATATCATCTGATTTTTCATTAAAATCACTTATTGGGTTTAGTAAAATACCTAGTTAAATCCTAACATGTATGATGTATCTGTATAAGTGGTGGATGCACTTTTTTTAAGGGCAAACACGTGTCTTTCCTAAAATTTAAATGTTTTATATTATTTATTTATTTTATTAATTGTGCAACATTAAAATTATAATTATGCTCCTCCTGAAATTTATAAAATTTTATTTGTGCCTAACAAACCTCACCGGCATTTTTCTATGCTTGTAAATATTATACCGTGTTATATAAAGAGAAGTTCATGTAATATAAAAAATATTATTTTTTATTATAAAATAATACAACGTGTCATATATTTAAGTTCATATTATATCGAATTCAACAAGTGTTTCAGTAAAAAAGTGGATGATGTTCATCCTAAGAGACATAACTTCAAATTACTTTGTCTACAAATAGTATATGACCATTGTTAAAGGGTTAAAAATAAGTATACACAGGTACTACATTGTATTTACCTTAAACTAATTTTTATTATAAAAATTTATTAATGTATAATAATTATTACTATTATTATTATAAAAAAGAATGGACTGTATAATTATATGTATAATATAATCTAATTAGACAATCATTTAAGAACTTATGAATAAATCTCGTTGGTTAAAGACAATCATTCCAAAAGAACAACTTAATCTAATTAATTAGATCACTAATAATCCAACATGAGTCGAAATTCCCAATTGATAGCATTCATGTACAGCGGTTTTGCTCCAATCAGAGAATTTCCGGTGAGGTTTCTGAGGCGAATCCCCAGTTACGGCAACGAATCGTGAAATTAATTTTTAGCATGGAGAATAGGGCCGTAAATTAGACGAGATAGATTATGAGCTACTCAAGTCTGATTCGGTCAAAGCTCGGTCAAAATTTAACTCGATTGAACTCGAGTTCGAGCTCGAATTCGGCTTGAGTTCTTAACGAGCTGAGCTACTTGATACCTGACTCGAAAACTCGCGAACTACTTGAAAATATAATATACTATTTTTTATTTTTTATTTTTTAAAATTTAAAATCTAAATTCCTAAACCTAAACCCAAACCCCTAAAACATAAACCCTAAAAATCCTAAAATCTAAACCCAATAACATAAATCTCTATACCCTAAACTAACACCCTAAACCCTAAAATTAACAAGCTTGAGTTTATACAACTTAAATCTTTAAATGAAATGCGACAGATCGCGAGCTACTCGAGTTCGACATGGTTAAAGATCAGTCAACACTTAACTTAATTAGGCTCGAATCAAGCTTGAACTCAACTCGAGTTCTTAACGAGCCGAGTTGAGCTAAAATTTCTCAGGCTCATTAAAAATTACTCAAGCTCGAATTCGAGTCGAAATCTTAACGAGCTGAGTCGAGCTCAACACTACTCGAGCTCAACTCGGCTCGTCTACGCCCCTAATGGAGAACGCACTCCCAACGGAACGAAGGTATTGTTTTTCTCTTTTTCATCCTAATTTGTATGGAATTTCCGTCGAGCATTCATTTGGAAATTAGTTCAGACTTGTAGTTCCATTCCATGTGCCGCACTCTCTGACCATTAATTCAAAAGTTCAAAACACGAGTATGATTTTCCAGTAGAACTACACGTAGAAGGTTCGATCCTTAATTGATTGGAATTATCTTATTAAAATCGTTTGAATGTGTCTGGCTGGGTTCTAGCCATTCTGGTTGAATCTGAGTGGCTCATTAATTTCTTGCTGCTCAGGTTTACCTTCTGTTTGGTCAACATAGGATTAGTAGACTAGTATGCCATAAAACAGAACCAGTAAAACAACAAAACCAACTGGTGGATTAATTTCTTGCTGCTGATGTTGCTTATATATATATATATATAATTTTTTCTTTAGATGAAAGAATGTGGAATACTTCATCTGTAGCCATCATTTGCGTGTTCATTTATGGGGGGAAAACTCACCCATAATTTCTTCTCTTACTGTCTTTTCTTGGAGTTTAAGTTTCCAGTTCTTCATTTCCTAGAACTTACGGGTGCACCCTTTTCTGCATTTTCATGATTTTCAATGAAAATTTCGAGTTATCTGAAACATTTATATACTTTATAGTCACATCCTTCATCCCTATCAGTTGCCAACTCTTGATTCATTGAACAAAGATATTTTCAACAGGTTTTTCAGGTATATATCATTATAAGGAAAATCTTTGATTTTGTTAGTTATGGGAAGCAAAATCTCAAAGTGTTTTAGTAGAAGAAGGTCCCAGACAAGCAGGTCAAGTGGTACAGATTCATTGAGTCCTTACGGATACCGCACGCCTCAGAATCCAAGTTATGGCCCTTCGCCGTTGCATAATTACGGATCACAAACGCCCCGGCACGCTCATAAGACAGTGGAGAGGAAGTACTCAAGGATAGCTGATAACTACCAGACATTGGACCATGTTAGCTTCATGTTCTGTTTTTTTGAAGTTTTATCTGTTCTGTCCTTTTTATTTAGGTTTATATGAAGAAAGTTTGTGATGGCATGTAATAAATTGGTGATTACAGGTTACTGCTGCACTTGCACAGGCTGGCCTTGAGTCCTCTAACCTTATTGTTGGCATTGATTTCACTAAGAGCAATGAATGGACAGGTATTACTTATTAAACTCCATCAAATGTCTTTATAATTTCTCTATTTTTTTTCTCTCAAATTATATGCAATGCACCATGCTTAAACCTCGATGGAAAATTTCCAGGCGCGATGTCATTTAACCACAGAAGTTTGCATCAAATCGGAAGAGGTCAAAATCCCTATGAACAAGCTATATCGATTATTGGACAGAGTTTATCTGCTTTTGATGAGGATAACTTAATTCCTTGTTATGGATTTGGAGATGGTAAGGTTCATCCAATGTATCTTCTTTCCATTCTACATTGATTTGATTTTGCTATTTGGACTATAAGACGGTACTCGGATTCATATATTTGCCAGCATCAACACATGATCAAGACGTCTTCAGTTTCTATCTGGAAGAGCGATTTTGCATAGGATTCGAGGAGGTGCTCGCACGATACCGAGAAATCGTTCCTCAACTACGACTTGCAGGTGCCTGGTTTTACTTGGTTCCTTGTCTTATTCTTGTTATATATATACATCTCGAAGTCGAAGCAGTTGGTTCTTACACCAATCATTTATATTTGCTAATGACAGGACCAACATCTTTCGCACCCATCATTGAAATGGCGACGACTATTGTCGAGCAAAGTGGTGGTCAATACCATGTTTTGCTGATAATTGCTGATGGACAGGTAAATCACAACGTTCCTCTGAAACACCACACATTAATTCAGTTTTTGTACAACTTCTATCTTATCTTATGTATATTTTAGGTGACCAGAAGTGTAGACACACAGCAAGGTCAGCTTAGCCCTCAAGAGCAAAACACAATTGATGCAATTGTAAAAGCAAGGTAATTCTCATTTACTTCCTAATATGCTTTTAAATTACCAATATCACCAACTATATATATATATCCTCACATGGTCATTCGGCTGCAGTGAATTCCCCTTGTCGATTGTCCTAGTTGGGGTTGGTGATGGACCTTGGGACATGATGAGGAAGTTCGATGACAATATCCCTGCTCGTGCCTTCGACAATTTTCAGGTAAACATGAACTAACTGAACTAAGCTCCGAGTTCTGCATATGCTGGTGTCTCTGAATGTACTTAGTTCTTGCTAGTTTGTGAACTTCACTGAGATAATGTCAAAGATGATGATTCCATCAAGAAAGCAAGCAGAATTTGCACTTTCAGCCTTGATGGAAATACCTTCGCAATATAAAGCAACGATTGAGCTTGGCTTATTGGGGTAACTTGTTCATTTTATTGACTCCCATTCATGTTAATTACTTAACTGTTATTCTTATAAATCAATTGGTTTTCTTTTTACTATTAAAATCAGAAGAAAGAATGGAAATACTTCAGAGAGAGTTGCTCTCCCTCCTCCCATTTATGATCCCTCTTCTTTCAACACCCCAAGCCCTTATTCTCGCTCAACCAGTTTCCAGCAGAATGTATCACCTTATTCCGGATATCATACGGCAGATACTTCGACCACGGCTCCGTCTTCAGCTCCCTTTTACGACCATCAGGTACATCATTCCGATGATATTAATAACGTAGTTGTTTACAATACGGACATTTCAAGCAAAATGAAGAGTCGGAGCAACATAGACACTACCATAAGTACTAATCCCTTTTCTCTTGCAAAACTGACAGATTTGCCCCATTTGTATTAGTAATCCCAAGGACATGGCTTTTGGTTGTGGACATCAGGTTTATTACTTTCTCCATTTCCCATTTCTCATTTCATTTCATATCATCAGATAATATAATATATAATGAGTAATGAAATCAAACATTTAATTTGACAGACTTGTTGTGACTGTGGAGAAGATCTCCAACTCTGCCCCATATGTCGTACAACTATCCGAACTCGAATCAGACTGTATTGATCTCCCCCCCCCCCCTCTCTATAAATTTACACTTATAGGAGTCAATTTCCAGAAGCAAGGAAGGTTAGCCATGGATACCATTATAGAAACTGAAAAATAAGAAGAAATACATATCTATTGATGAGGTTTTAGAATTCTAAGAAATTGGAATATACATATACACACACAGGAGAGGTTTTTATGTTACCTCCTTTGGAGTTTCAGTCACCAGCTGCACTCTTGTCTTGCCTACATTGAGATATGAGAATTTTGCCCATTGTGTAAAATGTTTATTTGTTTTTGAATACTTCATATAGTTGTGGTATTTTTTTTTCAAATTTTTTTTGCCTCCCCTATAATATTTGCTTGTTTTTCATAGGGGAAAGAGTTGGAATTACATTTCTACCCTTTTTATATTATTATTTATAGTTTAACAGGTAACAGATGGTGCATAACATTTAGCAGGTAACTCAAGCAGGTGACCTAAAACAGAAAAAACTCACCATTTGAGTTGAGAATTGCATGATCGTTGATTTGTTTGTATGGTTTAAATAGGTAAGAAAAAAAGAGAATATAATTTAATGGATACAATAAGAACACAAAAGCATGGCATGAGGCAGCAATTTTGTTCCTCCGAAATTAATTTTAAGACAAATTAAACAGTTGTAATGAAAGTAACCACAAATTTCTTAACCAAGTTCAGCTGTGAGAGTGTGCGCTTCAATTAACCATTTAAGGCATTTGCAGGAGGCCTATCTCCGGCTTTACCAGAACTTTTGTCTTAAGTTTTCGTTGACACAGCTTTCGGTTTGACGGTTTGACTGAGAACTGTCATTTAGGTAGAATGTGAAAATTTTAGCTTTTTTAAAATACCCGTTTGAAGCGCACTCTTTAATCGTTCAACGTAATTTTTTCGTTCGACAGCCAAAAGCTTGGTATAAAAGTTGTGCCAAAAGGACTCTAAGAGCGTTAAAAAGTAAAGTAGGAATAATGGTGCTTTAACTAGATTATGAAAATAGAAAATTGGACGGTAACGAACTCGATGTTCTTAGTAAATTTTAAATTCGAATTTTGTAGATGAAAAAACAATATTATAAGAGAATTCTCTCATTTAAGAATCTAGTCTGATTCAATTTTAGATATAATTGGAAGTCAACAATTTGTAGAGCAGGTGGTTAAAGTTCTCGATTGACACTCTCCCCTTCCTTATATTGTGTATTTCATGCCCAGTAAGAGTAAAATTCTCTTACCTATTTCTTAAGTAAAAATTGTTAAAAAATATATATAATTGGAATTTAATGTGGCCTCTTACATCTTACACAAAACACACACCATTTTTGGCTATCAATAATCCAAAGAATTGCTATTTGACACTTGCCTGTCTTTTGTGCTGAGATTAGACCAGATTTCGAGAAACCTATGGGGTTTTAGAGAAATTTTTTTTCGATATTATTGTAAACCATTGATTAGGTTATTACATAGAATTGATAGGAATTGAGTTTCAAGGATTGGTCCTTTGTCACATGAATGAAAAATCTAACATTCTTTCGATAAATCATGTGATTTTTAACAATAGTTAGTATAATTAATGGAAGAGTCTACCACGCTCGAAAAAACATCGCTGAACACTACTAACGCTGAACATCACTTTAAACCTAAACCCTAAGCATAAGAAATGTAAATATGTTTTTTGTTGTATGAGAAATGTTACTGTTTTGCAAAAAGAATCATAAACACAAAACCCTAAACTATAAACCCTAAATCTTAAACTCTAAACTCGAAATTATAAGTCATAAATTATAAACCTTAAACTTAAACACTAAGCATGTTCGCCTTAGTTGTTTGCGTGTTCTGCATCAACTTGCTGCCAGTACAGTATGTGCTGAAGCCATGGCAGCCACTAGTTTTGGAATTGTTCCCCTACTAATGAAAGTTATTGGCAGGGATTTAAAAAGCGTTCGCGGTCACGTTTTCGGCCGTCTCGCGTTTATCGCGGTTGCGGATATAACAGATGCTATTACGGTCATTGCGGGTGTCGCGATCGTGAATTTTTTTAAAATTCGCACAACTTGTCTAAATACATTATAATTATAATTATAATTATAAAGACTTATTTTTAATAATTTTTAGGGTATTTTCTAACATAAAAATTATAATTATAAACACGAAAAGTTAGATTGTTGAAATTAAAGGACTAAATTGAACGAAAAATTAAGTTTACACTCTAAATTAAAAGAAAATCAAGGATTAAATTAACAAATCTAAAAGTGGCTTTTAAATGTCACAACATATTTAATGGTATATAGGTCAACCAAATCCTATGTTAATCGGTACAATAATTAACTAATTTGCATATTTAGAATACTCTTTTTTCAAATCAATAATACATTCTTTTTTAAATTTGCACAAACTTATTGTATAAAACAATAATTACAATTGTAATTATTTAAAGTCACTTCTAATGATTTTTAGAGTACTTTCCAACACTTACAGTAACACATTACCAAAATTAAATGATTAAATTGAATAAAAAGTAAAATTTACACTCTAAATTAAGAAAAAAAATCAAGTACGAAAATAATAAAACTAAAATATGTTATAGCTGAAATGAAGATTTACCCATACCTAAATTGGGGTTTGATTTTTTCAAAATGATTTAAGGACTTAATTGAATAAATATGAAAATTTGATGGTTTTATAGTGTAATTTTGATGTATGAATTTAGTTGAATGCGGTAGAATATTTAAAAATATTTGGTCAAATTATTCGTTTTCGTTGTTATTATTTATAAATTTCACACAAATTATTATAAAACATAATAATTATAATTATAAAAGTTACTTTTTATGATTTTTAGAGTGTTTTCCAACACTTATGAAATGATTTAATTGAAAGGAAATAATACTTAGAGGCTCAAGTGGAAGTTTCATTATGGATTTAAAGACTTAATTGGAATAAAACAAAACATCCTAATTAAACTAAAAATTTGAAAGGACTAATTTGTAAGCAGAGTGAAACTTTTAAGTCTCTCCAAAAAGTCACTAAAACTTGAACTCCCTCCCCGCAATTTACCCTTTTTAAACTTCATCTTCTCCTTCTCCCTCTCCCGCCCGACTCTGCAATTTTTTTCCTCCCTATTTTTATCTCCAGCCATCAGGCACAACCGCGATTGTTCTGATAACGGGAATATCGTTCCGTTATCGCCGTGACAACCGCAATCACGTTTTTCTCGCGTCTGCGACAGGCCGCAACAGTCGTGATTTCGTTGCCCACCGCGAAATTCGCCGAATGCAGTTTCGAACGGCGGCGCGACCGCTATTTCGCGGCCGCAATCACGGTAGCGGTCCGCAATTTAAAACCCTGGTTATTGGATGCAGGGATTTAAATAGCGCTCCGCTAACGCGATAGCGACCGCGAAATTACGGTCGCGCCGCCGTCTAAAACCGCAATCGGAGGAAACCACGGTGGGCAACGGAATCACGACGATAGCGGGCTGTCGCGGACGCAAAATAACGGGATAGCGTTCGATAGCGGGACGCTATCCCCGTTTTCAGACCAATCGCGGTGGTGGCCGGAGATGAAAAGGGGAGGAGGAAAATGTTGTAGAGAATGGGTTCGGAGTTACCAAGCGGGCGCGAGGAAGAAGAAAGCAGATTGGTGTAAAATATTTGGGGAAATTGGTAAATTACAATGCGTGACATTAAACTTTTTAAAGTTCTTAGTTTAGCCTTAATATTTCAACCCGTTTTCAAATTGATCCTTTAAACTCCCAAAACTTCTTGATTAAGCTTTTAAATTTCTATTGTATCTCAATTAAGCCATTAAATATTTAGTTTTTTGCTCAATCTAGTCACTTTAAGCCCTTAAAAATTGTGTTATCATATTAATAAAAGTTTATAAGTCTTAGAAAGCATTCTAAAAATCATTAAAATTAATTTTTATATTTATATTTGTAATTATTATGTTTTACAATAAATTTTGCAAATTAAAAAAAAATTCACGACCGCGACACTCGCAGTGACCGCAATAGCCTCCGTTATATCCGAAAATACGATAACCGCAACGCGACCGAAAACGCGACCGCGACCGAGATTTAAATCCCTGGTGGATGGCAAGATGGAAGCATTCTAGCTCTAGAGACATTAAATCGTGTGGTGGGTGCTGAAAATCGAGCTAGGGATGCACTTGTTGCCTAAGGACTTAAGGTTAGTCTTCTCGAAGTACTTCTGAGACTTCACTACTGGAGAGTCGGGAGAAAAAATGGATTTTGCTCTCAGATAAAATGGAATGAATCAGAAGTTCATTTGCAGGTTTAGGGTTTAAGATTTTAAGTTTAGGGTTTTAAATTTTGGGTTTAGTGTTTTATTTTTTAAAATTTATTAAAATTAGTATTTGATCCAATTATTAAAAAATAAAAATATAATATATATAGAAAATAATTTAATTAAAATTTTATTTTAAATAATTTATAATTATATGTTGAGTCCTTGAGATTTTTAATCTTTATTAATCAATTTAATGGTGTTCAACGATGTTTAACATTAGTGGTGTTCAGCAGTGTTCGTCGAGCGTGTTAGAATTTTCCATAATTAATTATATCCTTTGAGTGAGCACGTTTGGTCGATTAGTTAAACTGCTTATATTTGTTCCCTCGTATTTTCTTATGTCATAGATTCTAGACTTCATTCCTTCCTCTCCTTTCTAAGTAGGATTATGATTAGATTTAGAATTTATCAAAAAAAAATAATTAGATCCTTTGAGTGTGTTTGGATAATAAACTTTAAGGAAGAGATTTATTTTATTAAGATTTTTAAAATTTAAAAAATGAACTTTTTGTTTGGATAAAAATAAGGTAAAATTTTCAAGTGGGATTTGGATTTTGGTAGCCCAAATCCCTTATTCATTCTTTTTAGGAAACAAATCTCTTATTCAAATTGGGTTTTATTTTGATACACAGCTCGTGTAAAATATTTTTACACAATCTTTCTATAAAATCTAAAATTTAAAACCCTAACCCTAACATCCTAAACTCTAAACCTTGAACTCTAACCCTAAACCTTAAATTCTAAACCCTACAACCTAAACCCCTAAACTTTAAAGCTTAAACTAAACCCCTTAAATTTAAAAAGCACGTGTAAACTTTAATTTACACGGACTGTGTATCAAACTTTTTCTCATTCAAATTCTACTAAATATACTATTCAAAAAATTCTACTAAATATATTGTTTTTTTGTTTTAAATTCACCCTTATTTTATTTCATTGATGTATCTGGTATCACTCTAAAATAAGAAATTTTAAACTTGAAAACAATTTTTCTTTAATTCTAATATACATTTTATATTTTATATTATTAAAATTATTTATATATTTTACAATTCTAATAAAATTCGTATTGCATATTTGTTATATTGTTTAGTTTTAATGTCATTACTTTTATATAATTATTTTTAAACTTATAAAAATCTCAAAAATTTTAAAATACTCATAATATTCATATATGTTAGTAACGTTTTAAAAATCTCAAAAAATTTAAAATACTTTGTCCAAGCGCACTTTTTATGTTAATTTAAACGACGAGTATATTTTGATATATAAGTTGTGTAAATAAAAATTTACACAGCATTTTATATTAAAGTTGTACAATTTAAAAACTAAATCCCTACCTTAGTATCCTAAAACTAAAACCTTAAACCCTACGCACTAAATTATAACCCTAAACCTTAAATTTTACACCCTACACTAAGCCCCTAAACCTTAACCTAAATCCCCAAACCCTAAAATTAAAAGGCTTGTGTCACAAGCTTTTGTATCAAAGTATTTTCCTTAAAACAATCATATTTAGAATCACGAAGCTTAAGTAAAATGGTAAGGGTCTCCTACCTTAGAAAGTGGTCGATGGTTTGATCCTTGCTTTGAATATGGGTCAGCTTTAAAACTTGTAGTCAATGTCTACCTCTATATGGACCAACCGAACGCGAACTTTATTAATTTTGAATTCTTATTGGTTGACTAATTCGAATCGGGTACTGCAGAGGTTTATTATTGGGCCACCCTCCCAACTCAATTGTTCCATTCATAATGTCAGTATACGAGCCTTTGACCTTATTTAAAACTTTATCTCACTATATCAACCGGTCATTGGTAGATAAAGTAAGCATTTCATCTTGAGTGAGTGCAAACAGTTGTAGAGTTATATTTGTTTCTTTGGATGTTTTAAATTCTACTTAATGTTGGATAAATCCTCATGTTAAGTCAGTTCTCCGATTTGATGCTGATTGACACTCACTTTTGATTTACTAATCATTTGTCCCCCACTGTTCTCCAAAGTTAAAGCTCACCACAGCAACTTTGTCACCCCCCCCCCCCACCACCACCACCACTTTATTCAATTCAAAGCATCAATCTCAACAACAGAAAGAATATGAAGAAAGCAACCTCACCGTAACCCCAATTTCATTACAGTAAAAGAACATCTCTTTCACTTTATAATTCATTGTCGGACTGCACGCACTTTCATGCTTTGAAGAATGTGCTTTTGATTCTGCTTTGAATTTGATTCGGGTCCACGTTTCTAATTCTTTAAGTAAGAACCACTTCTTTAGTTGTTTTCAACAGTTTAAAGCAGGAGACAAGGTTTCCGGTCCTAACTGTTCAAATCTAGAAATACCTTTGACTATATTACATTACATATCTCAACTTAACTGATGTGTACTTTTGCCTTTGATTCACCATCATCACTTAAGCCATGACTTCAGTTCAAAGTGGTAGCTTCTGGCAACATTCCCGGTCCTATTTATACGACGAAATCCTGATAAAGAAGCTCCTCCTTAGCCATGATCCGGACCGCCGTCGCCTCGATTCTGAGACGCTGCTCTCTGCAGTGGAGAACATCATGTTTTATGCCACTACATTGGAAGAACCAGTAACTCCCTGCTTGGTCTCATTGTTTCTCTGAATTCAGATGCCTATATAGCTTAATGCCGAAAGTTTGACACCAAATGCATCGGTTTCTGAGATTCAGACAAAGAAACTTCATATCATAGATGTGCTGTGAACCCAGAAATAAACTGTCAAAAATGCTTTGTAACATGCAATACTCCACTGAATCAGTTTATTGTTAATGTCTTTTGGTTTAAGGAATTCGAGTACGTTGTTAATGACCTTGATGTTGTTTTCTGGGACAGGATTCTGATGAACCTGTTAATGCAAATTTAAAGAGTAACATTGGCAACATTGAATTGATTGAATCACCAGAATCACTGGTGCATACCATTTACAAAATTGCACATGAGTTAAGGTTTTCTCTCAATTTCTCTAGTTCCCTTGCATTGAAAAATGTGTTGATTTTTCTTTCTTCATTGTGATTGCAGATGCTTTGCAAGTGTCCCGGTAAAGGTGATCTTCATATGAGAACGATGGTGCTGTTCGATTTGCTGGGAAGTCATAGATGGGACGCGAAAGTTGCATTAGCAATTGAGCCTTTGCAACAAGCTATGGTGAATTTAGCCTCATAATGCAGCTACGCCCTCATATCCCCTTGGCAGCATCAGTTGCAAACCTTAAACAACTTCTTAGTAACATGAGCATGTTGGGGCCTCAATTGAAGGCCTTAAGATTGCTTTTTAAGACAACGGTGGATTTGACAAAGTGCATTTTCGAGTTCGAATCTCTGCCTGTTGTACATGTTGGACTTCATATCGACAACCTAGCTGCGATAAAGTCTGAAATCTATGTCACAGCTTACTGGATCATTAGAAGTACCTTGGTCTGCTCTTCTCAAATCACAAGCCTGATGGCCATGAAACCTGAGCAAGTGCATGTTCTGACCTGTCATAAGTCTAAGAAAATGCTGAATTTACCTTTATATGTTCCAATGAGTTTTCTTCATATATTAACCCCAAATAATTCCAAGTTGAATAACTCATCTAACTTCAGCTACTTCTGCAGGCAATCGAATATAACAACAGCGGCGTGGGAGCTCTTGAGTTTGGAATACATGTTGAGCAACATATACAGTCACCTTAGGCCGCTGGTGGATGCCTTTTGTCGACAAAGAGGTCACCATCTGGATTGTTTAGAATGATTTAGAAGGTTACATTTACATATAATGGAATTCTGATACAGGGATTTCTATTGTTTTACAGAGGTCCAGCTGCACCAGAAGCTAGTGAACCTTTTCAAGAAGTCCCATATCGACAATCAAGATGTGCTTCGGATGTTGTTCGCTTTAAAAGATGACTTGCCACTCAAGGATGGTTCGACACAAGAAAAGGTAAAACCTCTCTTTCTTTCTTTAGTTTCTTTCATTTCTAGTACTGGATGATTCCATCATTTAGTATTTTTTATGATTAAAAACTCTGTTTATCTTATATAGTAAACTCCTGGATTGATTGCTAGTTAGGTGTTTCCGAATTGAAAAGCAAGGTTGTCCTACTTTTGATTTCCAAGCCAGATCTTCCATTAGAGCAGTTGTTTTTTCTAGTGAACCAAACATATGATCCTCCTCACAGAGAAAAAGTAGAAGGAAGTTATGCCATTATATGGGTTCCCATTTCATTTTCCAAAGTATGGACCACTTCCGAGGAGAAACGGTTTAACTTTTTATTGAATTCCATGCCATTTTACTCGGTTCGACAACCTTGGTCTTTAAACTCTGCAGTGATAGACTTCATGAAACAAGAATGGAACTATAGAGGGGAAGCCATTATGGTAGTTTTGGATTCGGAAGGGACGATCACAAGCTCGAATGCACTCGATATGGTATTCATATGGGGTTCTAGAGCATACCCTTTTTCACTTTCAAGAGAAAATGAGCTTTGGGATGAAGAGCAATGGACAATGCAGCTTATTACAAATGAAATTCATCCCATTCTCACATAATTGGTAAGTTATTGAAATGCTTTTCTTTTCTTTCTTTTTTTCTTATGGATCTTTTATATTCTAGTTTTAAATCCATTTCAGGTTGAAGAAGGGAGAAATATTTGCCTATATGGAAGTGAAAACTTAGATTTCATTAGAGAATTTAATGCTAAAATGAAAGATATAAAGGATGCAGGCCTGCAGCTTGAGATGATATATGTTGGTAGGAATAACCCTGATGAACATATAAAAGAGATTTTGAGCTTTATCAATGGAGAAATACAAAGCAACTTACTCTCATTTACAAAGTTAGAGCTGTTTTGGCTTCGGTTGAGAGTATGAGAAGATCGAAATCCAGACTAGGGAACAAAACCAGTACTGAATCAACTAATCATGTTCTCGTTGAGGTCTTAGCTGTGCTGCATAACAATGATGACAATGGCTGGGCAGTGTTTGGGAAAGGTTTGTCAACAGTTATTGTAAGGGTTCAGGGGGACGAAATCATTCGATGCTCGAACCTGTTTCGACAGTGGGGCGAAAATGTGGCACGGTTGGAGTTCATAGATGTTCTCAAAACTGTCCTCGAACCGCCTCACGCCGAAGGGCCTTGTGATCACACACAAGTTGTTCCTTATTCTGAAGGGTTGAGACAAGGAGACATTGTTTGCCACAAATGCAAGCGGCTTATGAAGAAGTTCACCATCTATGAATAAATTGCATCTATTTTCAAAGTGTGAAATCTCAGTGAAGATTTTCTGACCGAAATAACTTCGTTAAAAGGACTGAGTGTGTTAGTGATTTAATCAGCACACTTCCATAAATATAATTAATGGAGCTCAGATTTGTTTAACAATGAACTTAATCCTTAATCAGCTTACTCCAAGTGGTCTGAATCAATTTTTTTAACCTTCTTATTGAATATGAATTTCAACCCTGAAAAGATTAAAGCCTTTTTAACTTAGATGTCAATACAGCAATACCTTGGTAATACTTGTAGCAGGTACTACAAATAAGCTCAAATGGATTAATGAGATAGTGGCATTGGATTGTGGTAATAATGAAATTACGATTCTAGTCATGAAGGTGGGAGAATTGCTGCGTCTCATTACGAAAGTAGTAGAGTTAATGTGTCGTTTGGTCATGGCTCTGTAAGTGATTCTGAGAATTCATCAATGGAGGATGTTTCGATGAAAGACGAGGAGGTGGAAACTAAGGTTGAAGATGATATTATTTGAGAAAGGGAATACTGCCAACTGATTTTGTGGAGCACGAGCTACATAATGAATCTGATGGATACCATCTCTAACATGCTTGGAAGCAGGGGCAGATGTAGGGAGGGGATAAATTATTAAACTTAAAACATAAGAATTTATTAAGTATTAAAACTTAAAATTGAGTAATAATGTCTAATTTATCTAATATCTAAATTTATAAAGACTTAAATTGTCATTAAACTAAAAAATTAAATGGACGAAATTAAAAATTAAAAGAAGTAAATAAGAATTTATAAAAAAATTTAAAGGCCCTTGGACCCTCATTACCCTCCCCCACTGCTTGGAAGGGGTCAATGGAATCAATTGCTGATCTGCCAAGTGTGATTGTGGACTTAGGCGTAAAGTTAAAAAAATATTTTATTTTTTGTCAAAATAGCCCCTCTGTGAAAATAAACTGTTAGTCAACTAACGATAAACAACTTGAAACGACTTGACAGAATGACACGTCAAAAGAAAAATATTTTAAATTTTATACAATTTTATAAAATTATTTTTTTTATTGATGTGTCGTTCTGTAAAGTCAGCATGTTTCACTATATGACAGTGCTACGCGGCATGCACCGCCATGTAGGTTTGTCAAGTTATTTAACGTCAGTTGACTAAAAATTTTTATCCGTAGAGATGACATTTTGATAAAAAAATAAAACATTAAGGGTTAAATTATATAAAAAAATAAGGGTCAAAATAACTATTTAATCAAACTTTAAAGCATTTTTTGATAATATGCCAAAATTTTAAAACTATACATCTATAATAGAGTGAGACGAATGATGAAACAAAACAAATCCGTACACCCTGCTGCATTACTACAGGTAGACAAAATTCGACTTGAAAAAATTGAACTATTTAACTCGACTAAAAAAATTGACTCGGTTTGATTCGACTCTTAATTTCATAAATTCGGCTCGAAAAAATTTCAAATAAAGTTTGAGTTATAAAATGAAAGTTCGAATAACTCGAAATTTTTAGTAATTAGTTGATCAATTTTCAAGTTCTAGTCGAGTCTGTCAATTTTGCCTTATATATTATGTATATCACATGTAAAAATATGAAGAAATACATATGCATATCGTATAAGGATATAGGAAGACGTTTAAAATGGAATCAATATGCATTATAATATTTAAATCATTACAATTAAATTTGTACAAAAACTCGAATTTTATAAACTCTTGATTTGAAAAATTTTCAAATAAAATTTAAATCGTAAAATAAGACTTGTAAACTTGAATGACTTAAAATAGGACTTTGTCTGCTATTGAAATCACATCAATTAATTGTCCGTTCATGACTTAAACCTCCAAACCGATTATTTTGGCGTGCATAAATTTATGATCATATAAAGCTCCACGTCCGTCAGTTCACATACATTTATGAGGAATGAAATACATTGCCTGTTAGATCACAAACATGGAGAAGACACAGACAATGAGGCAAAAAAGCGTCAATGTTTGTCCTGTCCAACAATCGCTTTTAATTTATTGCTGGATGCAAACATCTATTAACTCAAAATCTTACACACCCACCACTTGCTTGTATCAATTTTGACCTTAAACTTGGCTACCTACTATCCCATGTATGAAACAAAAACTGACAAGTTTTCTATTTTTTTATAATCATCTGCATCTAATGTATAGCTGATTAATCTAAATCGAGTACTGCAGAGACTTATTGTGGGGACGATTTTCTCAATTCAATTTGTTCTATTTATAACACCAAAACTTGAGCCCCTAACTTTGTTTAAGAAATTTAGTATCTCATCTCACTAGATCAAGTAATTGCTAGTGAGAAATCTTCTGCTTTAATCGGTCAACTTTATATTTTACGAAAATTTAAGTCGGTATAGTTTTTTTTAAACAATTGTTGGTTTCTACTGAGTATTGTATGTAAATTATCAAGCTGTTGATTTTCTAATTTATTGCATATTAATTAGTGAATTATTGCTTTAAGTGAGTAGGAACTAGGATGAAACTATGAGGGGTGCAAATATAAATAGTAATAAAATAGGATGTTATGGTCTAATTGTTAAGCCGTTGATTTAAAATTTTAAAATTGAAGGTTAAGGTCTAATTTGTTTAATTTTAAAATAGATAGAACCTAAGTAGTATTTAAACCAAAAAATGGAGGGTTAAAACTTAATTTGTCTAACTTCAAAATTGACATTTTTTTAAAAAACTGAAAAATAACGGTTGATGCTTAATTTACTTAGTTTAAGAACTACTAGGAACTTAAGAGGAACTTAATTGAATCAAATTAATTTGGAAGAGGGGGAAGTAAGACCCCTCCCACCCTCCAAGTAGTAGTATCGCCCCTGTTTTTAAGTCAACAACTTAATAAGAAGGATTAGCATTATCACTCAATTAAACCAATTTTTTAAAACGAAAAATTTTTTGATACACAGATTATATAAATTTTAGTTTTTATAAGCCTTTTAATTTTAAGGGTTAGCGGTTTAGTTTAAAGGTTTAGAATTTGATGTATATTTAGAGTTTAGGGTTTAATTTTTTAGGCTTCAAGATTAAAAATTTATAATTTAAATTTTACAATGTAAATATGCAGGCTTGTTACACAGCATCATGTGTATTAAAATTTTACTCTTTCGATATGTAAATTAGATAAACTTTAGATTTTGTATATATAGACCCACTATAGTCTATATATACAAAATCTAAAGTTTTAGCCCTAAAAATCACGTGGGATTGATGAACTTTGGTGGGAGATTGATTGAAGTTGGATAAGTATTTGTCACGTAAATGTGATGGGGTCATCAAACCCCATTATTCAACATTTCCCACATGCATCATTCAAGTATATGTTTACATCAATTTCAATTAATTTAATTAATTAATGTGTATGAACTCTTTGATTCCAGAAATTAGGCAGATTTTGAATTTCTTATCTCACTTTTAAGTTTTAATTCTTTTTTTTTTCTAACCAAAAGCTATATATTCTTACTGATTTGTATTCCATAGAAGAAACATCCAGCACCAAGTAATATGCCAAAGAAAATGACTACAAAATAATTTCTTAGTTTGTTTTGTCCGAAAAAGGAATTTGGGGACATGATTCATAAAGCATTAAGGAAAAAGATTAGTAAATAATCATGTTTGAAATGAGAACCTAATCATTAAAACAGTGGACGTGCCGGAGTGGTTATCGGGCATGACTAGAAATCATGTGGGCTTTGCCCGCGCAGGTTCAAATCCTGCCGTTCACGATTATTTTTCCTCTTTTAAAACAAATTTTAATTGCAGTAGATTTCATAGTTGGGAGTTTTTCGCTTTTCGCACACTAACAAAAAAATAATAAATTTTTTATAGATTATGTACAGGTTCATGATCAAGATTTTCGGCATATTCTCACAACAATTTGTCTCTAAAATTCGATTATGATTTTTTCTTTAAAAATGTTATTAGTACCTAAAGTTATTTAATCATGTGTTCGATTATAAATAGATTATACATTTTTATCATATATAATTTAATTACTTAATTAAAATTTTATTACAAACATATCACTCTAGAGTTAAAAATTGAAGTATAGTTTGATGTAATACCCACTTTAGTACCAAAAGTTTACATTCTATAAATTTGGTTTTAATTTAATAAATTCAAAATTTTCATATTTAAAAATGTTGTTATAATACCGTAAGAAAAGTCAAAGATTTGAGTCATGGCGTTGTAAATGAAATAAATTGAGTTGGAATAGTCGTCCCATAATAGGTCTCTACAGTACCCGATCTAGATTAGTTAGTCAATGAATTGAATATCGGTGGATATACAAAAAATGTCGACACTATACCTTACCGTGCATCAGCTTGATAATTGACAAATGGGATACTCGAAAAACATGTTCACTTCACTGCTGGACGACTGACAGATTAATGGAACATACTCATTATGACTCTAGCATCACCTGTTAGTAGACATGATCATTTCACTAATGAAAATTTTAAATATGAAAGATCAAATTTATTGAGTTATTTTAAATTATGACTAAATCAACACAATGTATAAAATTTAGATACTAAAGTAATTATTATATAAAATCACGTTAGATATTTATTTCGATTTTAATGGTGAAATGACATATTTATAACAAATTTTTAATTGAACGACTAAATTATAACTTTTTTTATTAAAAACAACTAGTTTATAACTAAACAGATAGTTAAGCAATATGGAATGTATTTTACCATAAGAAAAATTAGTTAATGTTTACGCCGACTTTGACGTGTATTTTTTAATATACTGATGTGATATATGATAATAGATGTTTATATTTTTTTAATCATTTGGCAACGCACATATACTTTGCACATACAAGTGTTCGAACCTGAATCTCGTTAAAAAGAACATCATTTTTATTTTTACTAAAATCACTCGTTGGATTCTTGACATGTAATTTTATGCGATGCATATAGTAATTTAATTAATTAATGCGTATGAACGCTTTGATTCCTGACATTAGGCAGATTTTGAATTTCTTATCCTTGATTTTTCACTTTAAAGTTTTAATTCTTTTTTTCTTCTAAATTACCTTTGATTGTTGTTTAGTTTTGGCCGAAAAGAATGATTTTAATAAGGAATCCAGGTCGCTGGCTTTGAAAGGAATTGCCCTTGTGCTAATATACCAAATTTCGTTGATTTTAAAGTACCGAATTCCATTTTTCATACCGAATTGCCCTTCACATTTTAGTTGACCATAATAACTTGCGTTTTTTTTCTTCCTTTTCGGTTCTCAATACTTTAGCCTAATTAATTCGTATCAAACGGTTTTGTATATATAATTTTAGTGACTAAATCTCTCAATAAAGATTTTTTATATATACAATACCTCAAATTTAATATTTACTTAAGCGATATGAAAATGTTTAGTACTTACCACTTAAAACAACTCATTGGTAAGATTAACTTGTGTTTCGATTTTTAAAACAAATGAAAATACCAGTGGTATTAAATTCTACTATATTTAATTTTCTATTTTGATTTTTTTAAATCGGTTTTTATTCCGTTTTCACGTTAGTTCGTTGATCACTTCATTAAAATATGGTTGAAATGGTTTAATAATATTATATCACATATAATAAAAATAAAATTCTAAAAGAACTTCAAATAAGATCATAAAAAATCTTTAAAAACTAATATATTAAAAATAACTAATTTGTTTAGAATTTATTCACTTTTAATGAATTTTTATATTTTAAATGTTTTTATAAATTTTATTTTTAAAATAAGACAAATAAGTTTGAAAAATATACAGATACATAAACATAAACTCTGATATTCTTCTAAAAATGTACTGAATTTTTATATTTAATCACATATGGTAATTCATGATTGGGTCACATGACATTTTTAGCAGAATGATCATAAGTTAATGTTACATAAAGTTCAATAATTAAATTGATAATTTTATAAAAAAAATTAAATTGATAAAAAATAAAAATTATTTTATTATAATATAATTGTTAAAAGTAAAGAGAAAAGAATAAGAAAATAAACTGGAAAATAATATATTTCAGGAATAGTGAACTTACATATAATAAAACAATAATATATTCCAGAAAACAAGCAAAAATAAGAAGAAAAGAAACTGAAAAAAGAAACAAATAATCGAGGACTGATATTTTGTTTCGTTAATTTACGATGAAATGATTATTTAATTCCTTCTATTATTTTTTTCACAAATTCCAGTTTTGGATATCCGTCGTCGACGAGGGGCCGCTGCTGGGTTTCGAAAATGAGACCTTCCACGTTCTAATTTCACCGTCAAGGCTTCCGCTGATAACCGAAACTACGTCACTGTGTTCATCGTCTTTAACCACCGTCAACGACTTTACCGGCTTCTGATGACCATCCAAAACCGCCAAACAACAATATTTCCCTTCCAATCCACGTTGCCAAATCCTAACCGTCCGATCAGCTGACCCACTCATCAGTAAATCACATACGTTAATTAAGCATAGGATCGCCTTTCCATGCCCTCTCAACGCTCCCGTAACCACCATGTAATCTGCGCTATCCTCCCTCCTCTCCCAAATCAGAATTGAACGGTCACACGCCCCGGAGAAAAGCACCGATCTCTCGTCGTCTAAAGCCAGTGCGTTAACAGCTGACTTATGCTTCTCTAGAGTCGTCACCAATGCGTACCGCTTCTGGCCCGACGGTTTCGCCCACACACGGATCCGTTTGTCGGCGGATCCTGTATAAACTGTTCCGTCGACGGTGGCGGTGACAGCGTTTATGGCGTCGTCGTGTGCTTTAATCTACTGTAAACAACGTGCATCCGATGCTCGCCATATTTTCAAAGTTTTATCCCAAGAAACCGAGTATATTAGGCCTTTATTAGCCGCGAGTCCCGTAACGGCGTCGGCATGCTCGATCCACAACCGCTTCACGTGACGGCGTACACTGACGTAATTCTTTGGGAGAACGAAACGACGTAAACGGTCATTAACGGTAGGGAGAGCGGTTAAGAGCTTGTGCTTTTTAGTCATGGTCATTTGCCAGACTCGGATCTTACAGTCCTGGTGAGCGGTGAAGATTTTTCCGTTACAGAAAGTGACCGACTTAACGGAACCGGAGGATGAATCCTGGACGTTGTATACATCGAGAAGAGTGGAGGTTTCACGATCGTAGACGCTGATTTCGTTAACAGATGCAACATACAAGAAGTTACCCTGAACCGCAACACAGGTGATCGGGTGCTTGGGCCGGGGCTTGATTGAAGAAACGCTGATGTCGGAGACGGAGAAGACAAAGGTCTCAGGGTAGAGCTTCTGTAAGGAAGGGACAGATGGCAGAGTCTGGAGGGATAGGTTGCTAGGGAGGCTACTGCAGCTGGTATCACTTGATGAAGCGGAAGATGACGTGGCGTTTCCCCGATAATCGGAGGAGCTGTCGGAAACGAGATGTTCCGATGAGAACGGAACGGTGGAGTCGTGGATTAAAGTGGCGCAGGTGCTGGTGGAGCATGTGGCTAGCCATGATCGGACCTTCACGCCGGCTTTTTTAGACGAAAAAGGTGAAGCTGCGCACGAGAGAGAATAGAGCAAGTACTTTGTTGCGGTTTATATATAGATATTTTTTATAAAGAAATTAGAAAAGAAAATCTAATGCCAGGTGGAGTTGGAGAAAGGATAGGATACGATCCGTCCTAGATCCGAAAGGACAAGAAATGGCACGTAAGGAGGGGTATATTTGTAGTTTCATGGTAGTCGTGTGGGTTTTTTTTAGTGGATATATTTGAACTTCATGCTCTACAACTTTGAAGTGAGTGCGATTGTGGTGGCAAGCCGCGTCAAGGCGCCTCCGGCAAAGGCAGGATTTGAAAGAGGGGGGGGGGGGGGGGGATGCATCATTTAAATGTTTGTTTTTTTTATAAGGATAGTCATTTAATTATGTTTTTATTTAAAGTAAGTATATTTAGTCAGTTGGTCAGCTGTTTATCTTTGTTTCCTTATATTTTTTTAGGTCAGCAATTCTATACCAATTAAAAATATGGGTGTTAAAAAATATTCGAGTCGGGCTCGGATCACAAAATTTTAAATTTTCCAGGCATCCAGATGTATTTAAAATAAAATATTTTTATATTTATTAAATACATATTTTTATATTAAACTAAAAATATCTTAAAATAATTTTATATTTAATAAATACATATTTTTATATCAAGGTATCCAATTATCTAGTTTTATGGGTATCAGACCAACACGGGTCAGAACATGGGCCGACCAAGCTACTACCCAAAGACTCAGCTACTCGGTACCTCGGGAACCCGGATTTGAATGCCCCTAATTAGGAGTATTTCTCTTCCTTCCCCTAGATTTCCCCTTTCCTTCACATCTAGATAGGATTAGGATTACGTGTAGAATTTGTCAAAAAAAATTGTGTTCATTTATAATCGGATTATTTTTGTAAAAGTTATAATTTAGCGTTCAATTAAAATTTTATTACGAATATATCACTTTGTCGTTAAAACAGAAATATGGTCGGATCACAAAATTTTAAATTTTCCAGGCATCCAGATGTATTTAAAATTAAAATATTTTTATATTTGTTAAATACATATTTTTATATTAAACTAAAAATATCTTAAAATAATTTTATATTTAATAAACACATGTTTTTATATCCAGGTATCCAATTATCTAGTTTTATGGGTATCAGACCAACACGGGTCAGAACATGGGCCGACCAAGCTACTACCCAAAGACTCGGCTCGATACAGATACCTAGAACCCGGATTTGAATGCCCCTAATTAGGAGTATTTCTCTTCCTTCCCCTAGATTTCCCCTTTCCTTCACATCTAGATAGGATTAGGATTAGGATTAGGTGTAGAATTTGTCAAAAAAATTGTGTTCATTTATAATCGGATTATTTTTGTAAAAGTTATAATTTAGCGTTCAATTAAAATTTTATTACGAATATATCACTTTGTCGTTAAAACAGAAATATGGTATGGCATAATAAGAATATTAATCTTAAAGCTTATATATTCTATCAGTTTGATTCTAGTACAAAATAGTCCAAAAAAAATTAACCATTCATATTTAAAAATTCCGACACAACATCCTCCCAACACACACTATAACACCTCGAAAACCAGCCTAGTTGGAATTCAATTTTCGGTGACTAGAAATTCGATTTTGACAATTAAAAAAACTCAAAAATATAAATTATTAGATTAAATGTGAATGAATGATAAGTCATTAGTTTAATGTGTGAAGTGTGGGTAAAGGACTAAATTGTAAAGATGAGTGACAAAAATGCAAGTAAGGAAAAAGATTAATATTGAGTTGATAAAGAGATCAAGGACTTGTTTATAAAAAAGTGAAATTGGAGTTTTTGGTATAAAGACAAAGAATGTTGGAGATTTATAGTTGAATTATCCCATAAACTATTTGATAATTCTCTAAACATTAGACGTGGTACATACTCCACGTTTCCACCCATGTTTAATGAAATTTGTATTTATAATAAGGAAAAATCTTTGATATACATGCAATGTAAACTTTAGTTTACACGTGCTTTTTAGTTTTAGGGGTTAAAGTTTTAGTTTAGGGTTTAAGATTTAGGGGTTTAGATTATAGGGTTTAGAATTTAAGGTTAGTCTTTAAAATTTAGGGTTTAGGGTTTAGAGTGTGGGTTTAGTTTTTTAAGGTTAATTTTACACAACATGTGTATTAAAATTTTACCCTTATAATAATAATAAAATAAGTCATAGGGTTGAACTCTTTTGGGGGAGAGTCAAGAGAAAGAAAGAGAGTGCAATTTTGATAATATTGTGTTATTTATTTCTCAAAGTTTTTTACAGAAAACTCCATTGATGCTGAAATAAAAAAATTTCTTCGAGACTTTGAGAAAGTTGTTATTTTGTTTATGGATTTACACTACCTCACGAGCTCAGTTGTATTGAACAACATGATTATGTTGGCGTTGGTACATATATACTCTAGTTTGAAGTTGATGAATTGATAATGTTATTTTTTAGAATTTTGCTTAAATTTACTCAGACTTTTGTAAGTTGGCAGTAGGTTCAGAAATTCACCAAAAATTGTATAAGCTAAATTAGGTAATGATTTTTATATGTACATAATCATATGTGAGTCTAGTTTCGTTTAAAACAAACGGTGAATAATTTCGAGTCCTGTGTTAAAAGATATGAATTTTTATTCGAAAGTATGTCAGAAAAACTGGAAGCAGCTTTGCTGTTCTGGACAGTTTCTGTTACGGGACTTCTATGGATTTTCATAATTTTTGTAGATTTTATTAAATCTAGTTTTTAACGATATAAAGGAAGTTACGTTTTAGTGTATAATCTGGCCTACAGAGGCAATTCTTTGAAGACAATGCAAACTGCTAAATTCTAGAAATGAGAAATGAATTTAGTTTAGATAAATGTCCTAAGATGTATGGTTATTGAATGTTGAATCAAATGGTAGTTAACGCTATGCTTTGAACTTTGTGTTAACTCTTAAGCATTAAATGTTAAATGGATTCAATGATATGAATCATGTGTATAGTGATTTCAATATTGTAAAGCATGCGTATGTATTCTAAATGGTATGAGGTTTTGGAAACATGGAACTAGAAAGATTTAATGATCTTAATATATAGAATTTGATAAAGGATCATGGTTAAATTGGAATACATGCATTATGTTTGGTAAAATGAAATGTATATGGCCCTGTATTGTTTGTTTGAAGATCACATGATAAGTAAGAACCTTGATCATTGATTGATTGATAGCTAGTTAAACTTTAAATTAAGGGATGTGTGAGCAAACTATTTTGAGTTTCATGTGGTTGTTAAAGTATTATATGATTGACATAAAATAAAATGTAATGCATTGACATTGTCTTTGTAATGCATAACAAATTCGATGAATGAGGATGAAACGAGAGCTCTGAAAGAAAAGTCGCTAAATGAATAAGCAGCATATGAGGTTCAGGATATTTCGTAACTTCGGGATATCAAGTGAGTGTAGTTTATTACCTCGAATGACATGGTGTAACTCCGAACATCCTTTTCTATGTATTTATTGTATTGTTCATAAACATATGAATTAGTTCTCTCCAAGTTAGTGGGTGACAATATTTATGGCATTGAAGACACTGGTAAGCCCTTCGATTTGCTTTGCACCATGGCTTGTATTGAAAATTAATTGTAGCATGAAGAATGATGCTGACCTTACATTGACATTGCTTTAGAGCTTTATGCTCATTCTTCATGCTACAATTAATTTTCAATACATCAAACTCATTATCAAATTATCATCGAAATACATTGCTTTAGAGCTTTATGCTCATTCTGATTACTGACAAAAACTCTGGGAGCTAAAACTCGCTTATTAACATAAGACATTAAATAACAAAGAAACTTTGGGCACATGGACATTGTACATTTATTGCATCGATCATGTGAAGGTTAGGGGGGAGATGATGGTTGATGGAGGAAGAAGCATTGATTCATTGTTATTACATCGACACTAGCCATTACTTTGTGCTTTGGACTATAAGAATTATTGACCATCGGTACCTATGTTCAATGTGTTCCAAGGGGAAATAAAGTATTGAAGATTTTACCCAATTTAGTTAAGGATAGTAATTAAGACTAATAAGAATAAATCATGAAAATGATCTTTTGTTTATGCATTGTATATGTGTGATATGTACAAGACATGACATGGTTGCATTGATGACACCATATATTTTATTGAATATATACAAATCATAATTATCGATATATTATTATGCAAGGCTACTACTTTACTTAGGCTAAGTAAGCCTAATATATTTTATTGACATTCATTTTCAGGTCCTAAGGGCTTTTAAGGATTGGTCGTGGTTCGAGATTGCAAGTCACACTCCAAGACTTTCGAGTAATGTTTTTGTTTCTTTATAACTCCTAGAATGGTGGCATATTACATGAATATGTGTATAACTATGTTAATACATTGATATATAAATATTTTATAAATATTGAGGTAGAATTATGACATGTCATGAATGAAATATAGATATTTGACAACTACATTAGCTCATTGATTGAAATAATAATATTGTGCTATGAGCATGCTATTGATAGGTTGATATGTGTTATATGGCCGTTGAAGACACGAATAAGCATTTTGACCTAAATGGTACATAGTGGGATAATTGATGTACTGCATGTCTAAATGAGCCAAGACTTGACATTTAGTAAGTTGAACAAACTATAAACATGGCTTACAAGTTTATCATTGAATGGAGAAGTATAGATAAGATTAAAAAGCATTAAACCAGATAAAATGGAACATTGCATATGGGGCGTACTGGTACGGCTTGAATGTATACCAACCGGCAGGTATATTTGGACCATATTGTAAAGGTGTACCGGTACGACCATTCGAGTATCGATACCGAAGTTAGGCAAAATAGTTATGAACCTGAAATTAGAGCCTAGTCTTCGAAATGTTTTATAAAATAGTCACTGAAAATCATAGGAGACAAATTGAATGTGTTTTAGACCTCGGATGAGCATGAAATTTTGAAGACTCATATGAAGTGGTTAGAATTCCATGAATATGGACTTGAAATCGGATGAGCATCAAACTTCATAGTATATACTTTGTTATGACTCAAGGACTTGTAGAATATAATAAATACAAATTGGTACTGTAATACCCGTATTTTGTCCGGAGTTGGTACTATATTAGTAATTTGATATAAATAAAACTCAATAATAAATAAATAAAACCCAATAAATAAATCCATTATAGTCCAAAATTTAGTCTAAATATAGTCCATACAATAAAATGTCTATTTACACAATATTCAAATACAAAGCCCATTTTAAAAATAAGATCCAATTCCCTTACAGCTCATTATATCATATTACAAGCTAAACAAACACAATTTAGACACGTGGCAGTCTGTAGTTGGTTCGTTTCCCCTTCACCCGAATTGTGCTCTCTCATTCTTATCTAGATCCAGCTGGCTCGTGACATCACAAACTTGATGTCATCATCTAAGTTATTTCTCACTCACCTATAAAAGGAGAGTGTGTGTCAGGTCCAAATAATAACCATTAATGACAATTATTAAATAAAAATTAATAAAATAATAAGGGATAACGGCACACATGCCCCAATGTACTTGTCAATGTAGTGTTTGTATTTTCTAATCGTGCAATGTGCCCCCTATACTTTGCTTTCATGTTTTAAAATCTCTCCTAAAGTTAATGGCGTTAAATGATGATGTGGCAGGGACACGTGGCCCTCTCATATGCTGCCACATATCATTTTTTGCCAGCAAAATCAAAGGGCTTAGAAATAATTTATCCTTTTTCTTTTTTCATGGCAAAAAACTAAACATTACATAAAATCGAGGGTATGAGAACAATTTAACCCTTTTTTAAACTTTTTCATCATCAGCTACTCTTCTTCTACCCAGCGTTCTTATCCCTTAAAGAAAAATTCTTGTTTTCTGTCGCTGTCACCGTCAATGTCGATTCCTCCCACTATTCGACCAACAAACACCACCAAATTGAAGCACCTGATCTCTTCTATTGTTTTTCCAGATTAGATTTCTCTAAAAAGTATTTAAATCTCACAAAACTAAATCTAAAAATGGGTCAAAATGACCGATTCTTCTTTTGGATGCTTTATTCTAGGTTTAGGAAAATTGTTTTGGATGATAGTTTGAGCTGGCAATTGGCAACATATTTTCTTTCAATTTTTTATGTTTTTTTATCCCATTTTTATCTACCAAGAAAGGATAGATGATTTGGAGGAAGTTATTTATCACATTGAAGCCTATGATGTGATGACCATCAGTGGACGTTAGGAGCTAGTATTTGAGACTGGGTCAAAGCTCGAGTGAGTGGGTACATGATAGCTCCGCTCAAAGAGGCTAAAAAAATAGGTTTTGGGCATTATGGATGGTGGTGAATTTGGAGGGTTGTGGGGTTAGAGAATGGTTCTGTGATGGTCATGGTTTCATGGAGGTTGTCAACATTTTGTTATTTATTTTTAAAAATTCAACCACCTGAATTATTCTAGTCCGATGACAGGGTCGACCTTTGTAGTTAAGGGCATTCGTATAATTGTTAATGATTTTTTAGTTTGTGGCGGAACGGTTGGCAGAACTAGTGGGAGGAATCGGTTACAATGGAGAAGAAGAGTTATATTGAGAAAGAATTTTTTTTAATTTAATTTAAAAAAGGTAAAATTATTTCTAAGTCCTTTGATTTTATATTTTTGATAAAAAAATAACACGTGGTAGCATATGAGAGGGTCACGTGTCCCTGACATGTCATCATTTAACATCGTTAACTTTAGGGGGCATTTTAAAACACGAAAGCAAAGTATAGGGGGTACATTGCACGGTTAGAAAGTACAGAGACAAAAATCATAATGTACATGGGGCATTTGTGCCATTATCCCAAATAATAATAATAACTAATAAAGGAGGAGAGAGGTCACCGAGGAATATCAAACGACGCCGAATAGCTGGAGGGACGTCGGAGAAGGTGATCGGACGCCAAAAAAGTCACTAAAACCACCATGATCGCCGTCACAGAGGTATATTCTTTTCATGTCTTTAATTCCTGCAAAAAAGAAAAAAACAAATGTTAGTTCGAGTATAAAAAACATAAAAGAAAAGGGCAAGTGTGATAAGTGGCAATTACGACGGCTGGTGTTTGTGTGATCGTCGGGGTTGAAAATGAGAGCGGTTACGGGTAGATTTAGGTTGGGGAAGTTGAGAATCCTGTCAGATTAGGTTTTAGGGTTAAAAATTAGAGAAAATAGGAAATTTTAGGATTCCAGCCAGTGGCCAAAAATCGCCTCGCAACGGCCGACCGAAGAGGAGTGATGGTCGAATGCCTTGGAAGGTGGCTGACGAACGGTTGGTAGTCGCCGAAGTTCAGCGGTGAAAGATCGAAGGAAGGAGTACACGGTTGAGCTTGGATGACGTTTTGGGTGTTCATCTAATTTTGGATGAACACGTTGAATATTCATCTCAAAAGGTTAAGTTGTGATCCATTTTGCTTAGATTTTCTGGAGAAGTTGTGTTTGAGTTGAGAGGTTTTAGAGAGAGGGATCTAAGTCCGATTTAAGAGAGAGAGAGAAATGAGTTAGAATCGAGTTTAGGACTGAGTTGAGCCTTATATAAGCAAGGCAGAACGACACTATTTAGGGGGCGGGTCAAGGAGAATCTGCGCGTTTGATGTCGGATCGGGTAGGAGATCCGCGAGTTTTAAAGTTTTGGGTTATTTTAAGTCATGGTTCCTGGAGTTTTGAGTTGTATTGTAATTTGGTCACTAAATTCAATAAAATTCGAATTAAAGTTTGTTTTTAATTCAATTCAGTCATGCTTTTTAATTGTTTAATTTAATTAAATGCTTTAAATTATATGTTTGATGCATATTTTAAATTGAGCATATAGTTTCAATATTTAGACAATTTAATTACTTAGTTTTAATTAATTGTTAAAGCCTTAGACTTTAGGTTCTTTAATTAGAATTTAATAATTAAATTAAGAAGATCATTGTAGCAATTTAATGTGTATTAAGTGGGAAACTTTGGGGTCCAAATTTGGATGATGTTTCATTGCTTGCAATGGGGTGTTGTCCAACATTGACTTTAAAGTAGAATACTTAATATTCATTACAACTTAGAATTGGATAATTAATCTAGTTAATTAAATTAGAGCTTTGATTAGAACTATCACTTTAAATAATTAGAATAACAATTAATTAGTGAATATTATCTAAAATTTAGGGGTTTTAATATAGATGGTGCTCAAGCAATTGGGTGTTATCTCATAAAAGTATTTAAATTTAATAATATTCATAGTTTTAAACAATTTAATTAATTAAAGCCTTTTTAAGTTAGAACTTAAAATAAACAAGACAATAAAAAATTATGCATTAAAACCTTTTATGTTGGAAATATTTTTTTTTGAATACGAATGGGGTGCCTCGAATGTAAAAAAGTGATTTTAATCTCATATTCGAATATAAAATTTATTTTCTTATAAAAGGAATATCTTCATTTGGGATTTATATCCAGTTAATAATTAATGGTTAAATTAAATTCAAAAATATTATTCGAAATGCCAATATGCCACGTAAAATTAAAGGTACCGATAGCGGGTGTTTGTGGGGTGCTAATCTTTCCCCACACGTAACCGATTCCCGAACCCTAATTTTAAAATAATGAATCTCTGATTATTTTTACGGTATTCAGTCTACCTTAAAGTGATCGGTGGTGACTCCAAAAGTAATTTTCAAGATCGAATTTAAACAAAAACTCTCTAATTTTAAAGATTAATCGTCAAGCTATTTTTACCCCGGTTTAAAAATGGTCATGACAGGTATTCAATTATTGTATGTTTAATTCATCAAGAAATTGTGGTCTAAATGATATGAAATTTGTCATGTAAGTCCCTTATGGAATGTAGTGCGATTATATGTTCACTAAATTGGTCATTGATGTAGAAAAATTGAATTTTTTTTTGACATGGCCCATCGATAAAATACTTAAGATTTCATAAACTGTGTTCCTGATTATTAGATTATCGCATCAACATAGTTTATGGTAGTATCTCCAACCGGATCTCTACCAGGCCGGGAAGGGGATGTTACGCATACTCTGACCACTGGTCACACTCCCTACTACTATCCATCAGCTTGATAACTAATAGATACAGTCACTTCAATTTTGAACAATTAAGAAACTAATAAAATAGACTCATTATAATCTAACTTCACCTGCAGCTAATAGACCTTTCATCACATTTAGCATAGTAAGCAGTTATCAAGCACAACAATCTTTTCGTAAAGGACTTGTAGAAATGAGGTCGTAGGACAAACAATTTGAGCAGTAAACGTATGAAGTAGATCAATGCGCCACAATGATGAGATAAACTACCAAACAGCCCTTCCGACACTCCAAACATTAGGTATAAATATACGACTCTTTGCATGTTTACGACCTTAAACTAATTGTTTTCTGGCTTCATTTTCAACCTAAATCCTAACATCCCAAACCTTACATCTATCTTGCAGAGATTTTCAGCTTTCCAACCCAATCCACCTCTAAAAAGACCATAACAATATTAAAATTATTAACATTTAAATGACATTATAATACATATAAATGCGATATAAAAAATACTTTGATATATAAAGTTTACACAAGCCTTTTAATTTTAGGGTTTTATGTTAGGGTTTAGCGTTTGAGGTTTATTGTGTAGGGCGTAGAATTTAAGGTTTATGGTTATAATTTAGAGTTTAGGATGTAGGATTTAATGTTTAGATTTTAGGGTACTAAAGTTTGAGATTTAGATTTTAATTCTTTTAAAAGAATTGTTTAAATTTTTTATACAGTTTGTATATCAAAATATAATCAATGTAATATTCGGGTGGTAATAATAATGCAATCATTAATGGATGTGTCGGACCCAGGGTGGGGGGAGCAGCAAACAAGAGAGCCGACAAGAGCTTATGGCCATTGGAATGGGGTTTAAAAACGGGGAATCGAAAAGGAGGGAAAGGCCAGGCTACCCTAGTTTGGTGTTTAGTGCTTACGCCTTAAACGTATAATTAGACGTATGACCGTATATTCCATTGGTAGTATATTCCAGGGTAGCTTAGTTTTCGGTTTAAATATAAATTGTGATCTTTTATGTTGAAATATATTTGTACTTACGTGGTTGTTTTGTTATTGACGAAAATATACTTGTATTTGCATCATTGTTTACAATTTTATAATTTTATTTGATTGTTTTTTTTAACAGTTTTTACTTAAGAAAAGAAAGAGAAATTTTGTTTATTGAACTCACAATTTAGGGGAAAGGGAGGGTGTCAACTGAGAGTTTTAACCAGTTACTTTAGAAATTGTTGACAATTTTATTTGTTTGTTAAAATCATTGATTCATATATTATATGATATATGATTTGTATTTTTTTTGTTTATTTCGATGTTAAGGTGTATTAATGTTAATTTTGTGTAATAAGTTGTATTATATTATTGTTTTGTAATCATATAACATAGAAGCTGAATAATAATAATAATAGTAGTAGAACTCAACGAGTGATCTCAACAGGTACAAAGCTCTGTTGAGGTTAAAGAGAGTTCGGGTTCATGTTAAAAAATTTATATATTTGATTAATTTTAGTCTAATAGTATTTTAGCTCATGTCAAAATAAGTATTTAAATAAAAATATAGTGATTTATTAAACATTTAATCAACTAAAGGTTGAATTAAAGAATGATGAGACTGTGTTCTCGGCTTTTTTGGTCTAATAACAATTTAGATCCTTGTAAGTTTAAATATTAGACAAATTAGACATTATCTTTTGAATTTTAAGTTTAAATACATAATAAATTATTATATTTTTTAAAATTTAATATACCGTCGGCACCTCCTAATATTCAATCCGGACTGTTAAATTAGACAATAATTTATTAAATATTTAATCTACAAACCCAGCAAAAGTAGGGAACACTAGTAATATCTTCCCTTCTTCTTCTTTTCAAATATAGCAAAAGTGCGCTAATTTATTCACACTTTCTATTTTTCCAATTAAAACATTTTGACTTGTTTATAAACATATATCGTAAGGTAAAAATATGTCCTGTCAAATATGTGGATAACATTATTCACTGCGAAGAAAGCTTAATATTTGGATAACATTATTCACTGTATAATAAATGCAACTTGTTGGCCTATTGAAAGCTCCATCTTTGCTCTTTCTTTATATTTTTTAATATACTGGTGTAATTAAATATTAGTATTTGTTCATATTTTTTAAATTCTTTAATAAGACAAGCATACCTTACACACGCATGTATTCGAAATCGGTTCTTTTAAAATAAACATCATTTTCTTTTTTACTTGAACCACTCGTTCGATTTATTTATTTATCATTTGTTTTTATGTTGATTTCATGATATGTACACATATTTCATTTAATTGGATCATGGCTTATATAAATATTGACCTTAGTTGGATAGATGAATTATATACATAAGAGGGACTTGGTCCCCTCCATTTAGCTTTGAAAAAGTGAGCCAATGGCTATATGAAATATAATTTATATAATTAGGGTAAAGTGGATTTTCTGAAAACGCTTGGTAATTAATTGTGCATGCCATTCCATCATGCATGACGACATATGGTTTGTATTGAAGCTAACAATAGTTAAAATCGTATAATTTTTAACTCAAAAAGTGCATATCATTTTATGTTTTATAGTTTAAATGATAATAATTTATCCTTCCATATTTGATATTTTCAATGTTTTTTTTAATAATCCGATGTTGATTGAGTTAGTTTGATTATTGATCAATTCGATTCATTTAATTGTAGGATTAATTATATTAAATGTGACAACTAATTATATCGGACGTGGACCATTAAGATTCGTCCATGTCATCGATTTAATAGTTCAATTGTATAATTGAAGCCTAAACTAAAGTTCAATGCTAAGATAATATCGGTTTTTAGTTCAATAGTATAATCGATACTAAACATAAAGTTTAGTGGTATGATCTGACGTAGTTTATCCTTTTTATAACTGTGTTTTGTAACTAGAGAGCCCAATCCGTTGGTTCGGATCAGGTCAGTTCGAGTTGAGTCATTTTGAGTCTAGACTGTCTTTGGTTTATGTTCGATTCGGGTCGTATCTGATTCAGATTTAGTTTAGGTCTATGATAAGTCAAGTTGAATTTGATTTGGGCAGGGTCAATATCGAATCATTCAATTTTCGGGTCGGATTAATAGTTAGATATTTGGGTCAATTCATGTTGAGTTGTGTATGAGTTCAATTGAGTATATGTAGAATTGTTGATATATTTTTTGCAAAAATGTGTCTTTTTGTATCAAAAATGAAGATAGTCTTTTAAATGAGGAAATACGATGATGAACCATTAGGTTATTACCAAAGATGATGGTTAATTAATAGTATAATACAAAAAAAAAGAATAACACACATCATTGTACTATTTATCACATTGTTGAAAAATAGATAATAGTAAAAATAGATTATTCGTTCAATTCAACACAATCATCGATTTCAAATCGGGTCGATTCGTATCAGATTTGGATAAATTATATTTGGGTTTCTTTCGGTTTCGATTGCTTTATGTTTAAGTTACTTTCAATTCGGGTCTATATCGATCTAGATTCATGTCGATTTTGATTCAGTTCAATTTATTTTAGATTTCATATCAAATTTGGGTAATCTATATCAAATCTTGGATTGGATAAGTCAGTTTGAATAATCGGATTCGGATAAATTGACGGATGTATTTGTCACTGATAATAAGAAGATTTCAGCGTTATGGTGACCTGTGTTCTTAAATGTGAACTTCTGTAAAGGGAGGAAGGCCCGGTCTAATTGAGCCCAATTGCGTTATCGGTCCGTTAATCTCTTGTTCACTGGCCAATGTCAATGCATTGTCCAAGGACTCAGCTGTTAGTTCAGGAGCCTTCGTTGTTCTTGGAACTCTGAAGCATTACTGATAGTATATATATATGCGATAAGATTCACTTGCACACGTTTTTTGGATCGTTGAATGGGTGAATGGATGACTGAAATTAACTCTGCACTTTTTTTTCAAGTGATCGATAATATTCACAAACACATAGTTAATCTCGTCCATCTATTTTACCCATCAAACGATACAAAAAACATGTAAAAGTTAAAAAAATTACACTGTGTAACTGGACCCTATCCCTATCCCTGTATCTATCTATATATATATATTATATGGCTAGGTTTGATGCTACTTGATTCACCAACACCAATTCAAATTCTTATAAAACACATGAATAGAATTCTTATAAAACATCCGACGACAGAAACTAGCTATAGAGCATATTAGAGATGAACTTGACACAGCAGCAATTGCACCCCAAATAAAGCTCATTTATAGCTTAGGCTAACATCAATCTAAGATTCATAAGTTCTGGCATAATTATCATCCTTGTCGACGGGTAATAACAAAGCTATTTGATCGTGCAGTTCGAGCTCAAACCCTAAATGATAATATGTTACAACTGATGATTGCCCATTGGAGCCTTTGTCTTTGACAATGTACCATTCGGGGACTGCCATCACCATGTACGATGGATTTACGTTTGAGGAATCTTCATGTTTCGGTATGTTCATAATCTGTTCTTTTGCCTTCAACTCTGAAGCTAAACATTCGGAGCTCGAATTTGATCCAACTAAACAACTTTGACTCGCCAAATGCAAACTATATGTGGGCGGCACCATTAGCCGTTCGGTGTACATAACGCACCCGCATCTGTCCATGTTGGCGTAACAAACCCAACGCCTCTCCAATCTCGGGTTAGCTAAACCATTTACCACTCCGGCAGCATCACCCTCAATCGTCACTTGTTGCCACCCATGCTCGTTAGCTAATCGAATGCCTTCGATGAAGGCACATGTCTCAACCAACTCGTATCATGCAGCCTAGTGACCTGTCGCGCTTGACCGGCAACCACCATTCCGCTGTGATCCCTTGCAACTATACCTACCGAGCCAATCCTTCCCACCACACTTTCGGCCCTTCTGACGACAACACAAATTAAAGACGATCAAAGGGTTTCACTTTGATGTGTCAAAGTGAAATTTATTTGGTTAAAGGCCACAACAACATCTATTAAGAGATTTAAAGGTTAAGTGGCTAAAATATCAACAAATTGTTTGAGTAACCAGAACGTTAACTTGAGTGACTAAAATGATAAATTTCTAAATCTAAAAGATTCTATTTAGAGTGACCAAAAGGTTAAATCTTTAAAAGTCGAGTGATGATTCAGGAGTTTAACCAAAAATAAAATACACTCAGTCAAAATATGGAAGACGTGTACCTCTCCAAGCATTTAAGAAGAAAGTAACAAAATAAAAATAAAAGAAAAAGAACGGAAGGTTGGTGCGTTGTCTTTCTTTCTATTGTTTGATTGCTAAGAAAAGTATCAATCGAGAGAAACAGAAAGAGAAAGAAAAAGAAGAGGGAATTTGGAGTTTTTGGTGATAAAGTCGATGAGTTTGGAGTTTTCTAATGGGTAGTTTTACTTGATTCCATACAGTTTTTGACGTCGCTAACGAACAAACAACTGTTGTTTGAAGAAGCCAATACCGTTGAAACGTACCTTGCTTTTTTGATTGGGATCCAAGTTCATCGTCGGCGTCCAGTCAACAGAGACATCGGGGGGAAGCTTGCTTCTCCTTATTCGCGCTTCTTCAAGCGCGCTTCAAGACCATGATCTCTTGCCCCCAATTCTCTATTGGATCTCGCTCGCAGATCCACCACAACGGCCGACAACTCTCAAGATTCCGTTTTGATTCTCGATGGACCCAACTTCTCGCCCCGCTGTCGTCATCGACAACGGTACTGGGTAGGTTTATCTTCTCCCTCTCGTTGACTTAGTATGCTGTGTGTTCATTGCCCACAATCTGTTTGATGAAATTCCCTGTTGATATTTCATTTTCTCAAATTGGTCCTTTTTGGCAGATATACTAAGATGGGATTTGCGGGTAATGTAGAGCCGTGTTTTATTCAGCCAACAGTAGTAGCAGTTAACGAGTCGTTTCTCAATCAATCCAGAACTTCTTCCAGGTCAAATTGGTCAAGTCAGTATTCAGCTGGGGTTATGGCAGATCTTGATTTCTTCATCGGAGATGAAGCACTGACGAAATCAAGATCGAGTAACACTTACAACCTTACCTATCCTATTAAACATGGTCAAGTTTATAACTGGGATGCCATGGAACGGTATTGGCAGCAATGCATATTCAATTATTTACGGTGTGATCCCGAGGATCATTACTTTTTGTTGACTGAGAGTCCTCTTACTGCTCCGGAGAATCGGGAATATACAGGCGAAATTATGTTTGAGACGTATAATGTGCCGGGGCTTTATATTGCTGTGAATTCTGTGCTTGCTTTAGCAGCTGGGTACACTACCTCTAAGGTTGGTGACTGATTTCCAGAATTATGTGTTTTCTTTTGTTCTCTGTTTAGGGTAGATATTTACCAGTTTATTTGTTGAATCAGTTTGGGTCTCTGACTCTCCGTGATGGTTATTATTTATTGTAACTCTGTGTATGAATGTTGGCGTTCGAACGGCCAGCTATTCAGTCATCAACTAATTGATTTAAAGCCATTAAGTACTAGAGAAATCAGTGCAATATTAATTATTTCTGCCCCATAAAATGGCTGAACTACCTTCTTCTTGATCTAATGTTTTAAGGTATCAATGGAATAGGTGATCTATGGTGTCATTGTATATGAGAATGTGCTATGAATAGACACTGTTGGAGCACTTTTTTAATAAATGGTGTTTTGTAGTGAATATAATCTGATTTGTATAAATTTGTCCAGTCTTCATATTTAAAATGCATTAAACTTGAAGGTGTTGTTACTTGTTATGGGCTTAGAAGCCCTTTTCAACTTCGTCAAATATTTTTCTTGTACTTAGCTTTATACCCTACATTATGTGCATTTATTATCTTGCTAATCATCCTTATATAGTGGTTGCTTCCATTTAGATTGACACACAATTTTCTCTAGTGTGAGATGACAGGAGTGGTAGTGGATGTTGGAGATGGGGCTACGCATATTGTACCTGTTGCTGATGGTTATGTAATTGGGAGCAGCATTAAGTCAATTCCAATAGCTGGAAAAGATGTTACACTCTTCATACAACAGCTTATGCGGGTATTTTTTCCTCAATTTCCTACCCATGAACAGAAAAGTAGTTTCTGCTTCTTGATATTAGAATGTTTTTATAGTGCTTTGGTATCCATTTACTTTTTATTCAAGAATTCTAGTACTGCTAGTTATTTATATGACCTGATGAGAAACTTATCTACTCTTCTTAGCACAACTCGGTCATGGTTGGATTTATATGCTTACGTACTTCTGTTTTAAGTACCATGCTTTCAAATACCCTGCCCTAGTTGTGACAGCATCACTATCATGCATTTTTCCGATTGCCATTGAAGAAATGCTAGATTTAGTTTGACAACAAAAGCTATTCACAGGTGACTGGTCAAATTAATGTGTCTTGTTTTTACCCCTGTTGTTCTTATTACCTTACTTGAGATGGCTTCTTTCAAAGCTTGAAGGCGCTAGACTTTACATGTTTCTCTTCTAGTTGTTATCTTGTATGTGTGTAGCTTTGATTTGTGGTTATGGAGATTGTAAAATAATCTTAATGCATTATTCTTGAATTCCTGCCTTTTGACACCATTATTTTCAGGAACGAGGAGAGAAAATTCCACCGGAGGACTCGTTTGAAGCAGCTCGAAAAGTGAAGGAAATGTACTGCTATACATGTTCTGATATAGTCAAGGTCTTATTTTATTTCACTGGATTGTGATTTTGTAAAATATTTTGACACGAGTCTTCACCACATGATTGTTACCCGGCATGATATACTCTAATGATGTTCACATATTCTGACATTCCAAATGGTAATTTGATAATACTATTAGGAATTCAACAAGCATGACAAAGAACCTGGAAAGTATATCAAACATTGGAGGGGTATTAGACAGAAGACTGGGGCACCATACTCCTGTGACATTGGTTATGAACGATTTTTAGGCCCCGAGGTTTGTCCTTTTTTTTCCTTTCAAACTCAATCCTCACGTTTAAGATTACTGGAACTTTTGACATTTCTCCATATTTAATAAGTATATTTAGGGTTGGGGTTAATCAGGATAACACTGCTAGAGTAACATGTTATGGTCCAATTTAAGCACCTGATTAGCTGACTCTTTCAAGCAGTTAGACTCTTGGCTGCCTTATGAAGATTTCACCTTCTATTAATATAAATATGTTACACACTCATTTGTTGTCTTGCTGCTATAATATCATGTCAACTTTTATATGTCAAAAAGCAGATCCCTCCTACTCTTTCCTCTGATCTGCTTATACTAAAAATCTTTCTTCATATATAAGTATGCCCTAGCTGGGATATTGCTGGCAATAAGTTGGTGTAGACCAACTAGAACAAAATATTTCCTTGTTTAAATGTCAACTTCCATCAACAGAAACATAAGTGTGGTGTATAGAGATTAGAATATAAGCTTTTCTTGATTTCTCAGTGCCGGTTACAGTTCTTAATTGTATAGTTTTCATTTTTGTACTTTGATGTTGCAACTAGGTATTTGGTATTATAATACACTGCTGTTTGAGAAATAAAATTTTGATTAACTTTGCTGCTTGTAAATTGCTTCTTGAATCTTTTTGCTGATGTTTCTGTATCATTTGATTTGACAGGTTTTCTTCAGTCCTGAGATCTATAGTAGTGATTTTACAACTCCCTTACCAGTTGTAATAGATAAGTGCATTCAGTCAGCACCCATTGACACCAGAAGAGCTTTGTATAAGGTGAAGTATGATATTCTCATTAGAAAAAGAGAAGTAGTTTGCAAAGTTTTGGTTTAGAAACAAGACGATAAGAAAGTATCATAGCTGAAGGCTGACATGTGCTCATTTTGGATTCACCCAGCAGTCATGCACTTTGCTTCTTGATAGAACAGTCTCTTTTTATCTTAACTTCTGTAGGATGATGTTCTTGATATGTGATTATTTCACTCTAAACTCTTGAATCGGTGTTTTTAGTTTTGACCTGATTAGATTTTGTTTTCTCATACCAGGTCTGATAGTAGTCTATATATTCAAAGTCAGCTGTTTTATTCCTATTTTTTTAACCAAAAAAAAAGTTCTTGGCCTAGTTGCAGTATGATGATAATGGCTTATGCCAATTGTTGGTTACGTTGTTGATGCTTGCCAAAAAGCAAAGAAAGCTTGAAGTTAAATAAATAAGACTGATGACTGGATTGAGAAGAGAAGAGAAAATGATTTTTCACTTGTTTGTCATACTCTATAAATAATTTAATTCTCTCTTTTCACTATCGAAACATTTTTCAGAACATAGTATTATCTGGTGGATCAACCATGTTCAAAGACTTCCACAGAAGGTTGCAGCGAGATCTGAAAAAGATTGTAGATGCCCGAGTTCTTGCGTCTGATACTCGAGCTGGTGGGGAAATAAAAGTAAGGATATTTTTGCCTCTTTTTTCATCCTATTGTGATTTTAAAAAGCTAATTGCTAATCATGTTTGTGTCTTCACCTTCCAGTCACAACCCGTCGAAGTTAACGTAGTCAGTCATCCTATCCAAAGATTTGCAGTATGGTTTGGAGGTTCTGTACTTGCATCAACACCTGAATTTTTTGCGGTATGAATCTCCACTCTAAACTCATCTCAGTCTCTTTTCTCTTTTCCGGCTGCCGAATGGCATTGATTTTAGCATTTATAGTTTCTCCCTGTTCTTAGCTGATGATACGCTTGTCGTTAGCTTTGTGTAATTCATCAATCTAAAATTTGGATATTTTCTGAAAGTCTCCTAACCTCTGCGATGCGCAGGCATGTCATACAAAAGCTGAATACGAGGAATATGGAGCTAGCATTTGCCGAACAAATCCTGTTTTTAAGGGCATGTATTGAGGAAAATGTCCATTTTTTAGCTGATTATGATAATATGCTCGAGTGCGTGACTTGCTATTTCCGCTTTCATCTTGCACATCAAGTTAATTCCCTCATTCCGGCTCTGATTGGTGCTCATATGTATTTGTTGTAAGAGGTGGTGTAAAACATAGCAACTAGTCTTCAATTGCAGTGGTTCAGAAAGGGAAGTTCTTTTATTCATTCTTCGATCCGGAGTTGAAACGGTTCCTCGCAGCAGCCTAGGAATGCAGTTAAAATTGTTTCCATCATGCCCTGCCAACTCTCATGCATCAGATGGAATTCAAATAGTTGGGTTAAAAAATTCTGAAATGCTGAACTCCATTTATAGTGTTTTAGCTTACTTGGGTGATAGGGATTTTACAAAGTTTAGGTACATTTTCTGTTATAAAGCAAGATTTGAGTACTCATTTTGATTTAAGAAATTTGTTTTCTGACATTCTTGTAATTGATATTAGTCTTTTGTCTCGGGTAACATTAATCCAAGTTTTGAACATTCAATTTTACAGTTATCCTTACGAACCCCCCCCCCCTCCCAATAAGTTGAGTATTTCACATTATATTACATGTAATGGACTAAAAAGGAATTTATTTGTAATTAACAAGTCCTTTTGAGGTTCACTACTTCACTATCATTTAAGGCGGAGCTAATTTAGAAGACGAAGTAGCCGGCTATGGCAACTGCCCCGGCGGCGGTGGAGACACCAATGGTGGTTGCATCGCTTGGAGCAGGAGCAAAATTTTTAGTAGCATCCACCTCACTGCCAAGAGGGGCAGCAACAGCTTCCATAGCAGCAGCATTGGGAGATGGTGCACCTGCGTTATCAGCGGTGCCGATGATGTTATCATCTGGTACAGTGGATGCAATGATGGGGCCAATTGGTGTAGTATCGGCAGCAGCATTGGCGGTGGACACCAACCCGATTAACGGAATTAAGACCAAAACAAGAACAAAGATTCGGCGTGCCATGACCATTTCCTTTAGTTCGGGTTTGGATTTTGTGTAGGAGAACAACTAGCAGTAATTTTATAAGAAATGTGGTGCTGTTGTTCTCTGAAGGTTCGATTGTGGAGAGGGAGTAGGAGAGGTATAAATGGGGTTGAATTTGGCCAAAAATAGGGCAATGCTTCAGCATAAAGCGCGGGTTCCAAGTTTACGTAAAACTTTGATACACAGGCTGCGTAAAATTAATTTTACACAAGTATGTGTATTTACACTATAAAAACTTAAATCCTAAATTCTTAACCCTAACCCTAAAAACTAAACCCTAAACCTTAAACCATATACACTAAATTCTAAACACTAACATTAAATTCTAAACCCTACAACCTAAATCCCTAAACCTTAAACTAAAACCCTAACCCTTAAAACTAAAAGGCACGTGTAAACTTTAGTTTACACGACCTGTTTATCAAAATATTTTCCTTCAGGAAAACATGCATATTTATCAACAACACGTTGTTGTTACGAATTAAACTTGGTTAATGCTATTCTAATTCTTTGCTCAAATTAATTGTTTACTTCTTTTTTCCGTTACTTTTTTATTTTATTTTATCAACGGTTCATTATATAAGGATGTTTATATCTAATGCTTTGAAGAATAGAAACCTCGTCCTTTTATTGTGCTCTTACTCATGCTCCATATTAAAAATTAGGCTTAAGATTTAGGGTTTAAAGTAAGAGTTTACGATTAGAGTATAAGGTGTATTTTTAAAGTTTAAAGTTTAGAATTTAAAATTTAAAATTTTAGTACTGAAACATAGAAAATGATATCAAAAGGGACCGGAAATTTTTGTTTTGCTTTAAAACTCCATTACGCAGGTGAACAACGATTCCCATCATTCACCTCTAGACAAAACTTTGAAACTCCATTCCTCATGACACAAGCTTTGGTTATATTGGCGGAGTACTCCGAGACCATGAACGCTCATGTATCTTGGGATTTAACAAGTCTATTGGAAGTATGCAACCCCTGCAAGCCGAGCTCTGAGTAATTTTTATTGGCCTTCAACTTGCCTGGGATCAAGGCTTTGGGTTGCTTCAGATGACCTACGGCCGAATCTAAAATTTAAGTCCCTAATAATAAGTATTAAATTTTTTTTATGAATAAACTCCTAATAATAAGTATTAAAAAACCGGAACTCTAATAAAAAGTAATGAAAAATTTTAAATTTTAACAATATGTACATATTACCAATATTAAAAAAAATTGAACCCTAATAACAATTATTAGGAAAAAATTGAAAGCCTAATAACAAATATTAAAAAAATATTTTAGGAATAGACCTTTAATAACAAGTATTATAAAAAATTGGGTCTTTATTAACAAGTATTGCAAAAAATTGAACCCATAATAACAAATATTAAAAAAATTTAAATTTGAAGAGTATGTCTTATAACAACTATTGGAAAAAAAACTGAATCTCTAATAACAGTATTAAAAAATTTAATAGTAAACCCCTAATAACAAATATTAAAAAACTAAACTCTATTAATAAATATTAAAAAATTAAGGGTAAACTACAACAGTAGTCATCGAACTATGGTTTCTTTCTTATTTTGATCACCGAACTATTTTTTTGGCAAAAATATCACTAACGTTATGTTTCCTTCCTATTTTGGTCACCGAACTATTTTTTGGCAAAAATATCACTAACGTTATATTTCTTTCCTATTTTGGTCACTGGCCGTTAAAAACTTAACGGTTTTGTTGGCGTGGAATTTTATTTTATTTTTTTAATTTTCCATGTCATTTCTTTTCTATCCTTGTACGCAATTTATTTTATTTTATAATATTTTTATTCAAACTAACAGGATGGTGACACGTGTCACTGCCTATTAGTAGAATAAAAGGAATGAAAAATCAAGCCCCTTATGCAGCCAGAGAGATGGTGACACATGTAACTGCCTAATAGGATGTTGACACGTGTAATTGCCTATTAGTCGAATCTCTCTGGCTGCATAATGGGTTTGATTTTTCATCCCTTTTATTCTACTAATAGGCAGTGACACGTGTCACCATCCTGTTAGTTTGAATAAAAATATTATAAAATAACATATATTGCTTATGAGGAGAGAGAATAAATAACATGAAAAATAAAATAAAATAAAATTTTACGTCAGCTAAACCGTTAAGTTTTTAACGGACGGTGACCAAAATAGGAAGGAAACATAACGTTAGTGATGTTTTTGCCAAAAAATAGTTCAGTGACCAAAATAGGAAGGAAACATAACGTTAGTGATATTTTTGTCAAAAAAATAGTTTGGTGACCAAAATAAGAAAGAAACCATAATTCGGTGACTACTGATGTAGTTTACCCAAAAATTAAACACTGGCCCTAGCGTCGCCCTTATGACCCACCCTCAGAGACCGCCTTGGATACAGCCTGACTCCTCGGAGTCAGTCAAGCTTTTACAACATCCAGATTGTGGTTTTAGTTCCCTTTCCCTTGTGAAGTGAGTGACTAAACAATATATATTCAAAATGTTCGGTTTATTGTGGGATGGTGTCATTTATGTCGACTGGAATTGTCGGATCATACGTGCTTTAATGGTAGACGGTGATTGTTGCCGGTCGATGCTGAATGACGCACAGGCCTCATTCATTCATAGTTTTCAAGGCCCGAAGCTTGCTACTTTGTCGAAGCTTGATTTCATTGAGTGAACTGAACGTACAATTTATCAAACACATGCTTTCAGCTCTTGTTTCTGTTAGCTTTTTTACAGAAACAGGCTGATATAATTCATTAAAGATTGTACAGAAACAATTTGGGATTTTTGTATACTTCCATCTTTCTTCATGTTTCCGTTAGCTGATCATTTGTCTTCATCCGATAAAATATCACTAGCAACGCGAACCCTTCTTGCAAACAAGTGCACCAGCCCCTGCAGTGAGCGAGCTCACCAGCGACGATGGTCTCGCGCCCAAGCTCGACGCCTTGGCATAACTCGCGAGGCTCCGGTTCCGGATGTGGTGAAGAATGCTCCGTTCAACATTAAATCCCCTTCCGATCTCCAATTCCAATGCTTCCATTGGCTTTGCGGTGCATCCTCGTGTTTTGTTACCTGAATTTCGTAGCAAATAATGTATATATGTTAGTTTAAAGCTTACCCTTTTCCCCTAATTCGGAACAAATCAATTTCTTAATTGTTTAGACCTCTTTGTTGTCTGCATTATTTGGTGCAAGAAATCTATTGCCTTGGCTGTTGATTGTAGGATCAGCACTGCCGCCGATTGCATACATTTCCCAATGTGTATAATCATTGTTCACCACATGGAAATAACATTGCCTACATCTGCATATACAATGTAAAATGTTCAAAATATAAATTACCAGATTAAGTGTAATTTTTGACTGAGTAAATTTTTTTTTTTTTACCTAGGCATTCTTTGTACAAGCCCTTCATCGAAGTGATTGAAGGCAATGGTGACTTGCATGTTCTTGTCTTGTTTGTAAGTGTCACTATGTCCTAATAACATGACCTAGTTATGATGTGTCAAGTAGTTGTTTGAAATGGTGATGGCGGTGGAGCCGTGAATGGCGTCTATCAGTGGCGAAGCTAGATATTGATTATAGGGTCAATTGATCCCACTTGATTTGTTGTGGTATAGAATTTTTGAAGAGTTAAATAGAATTTTCAATGAGTTAGTATAAATTTTTTCATAAGAAATGTTAGAATTGACCCCACTTGATTTGTGGGTATGCGGTCAACAATATTTATATTTTAGTGGTATGAGAATCTTTATACTTCATACTCTACTCTGGTTCCACTGTATAAAATTCTGGCTTTGCCACTAACATCGATCAACCCGCCATTGCAGTTTGACAATGAGCAATGGTCCCCCCAAACATGGCTGCCTCCGAATAACGATACCCCGTAGCCGTCCGATTTCGTCCTCCAACCGTAATGGCTAGGGGAGTCCCTGACATAAGCATTCCCCCTCTCTTGCAATCATGAATGTTGATCCCGTGGATGATGATGTTGGTCCCGTACTGAACAGGAATGCACGGCCCGCCGGCTATGTGGACGTCGGCGCCTCTGCCGTTGATGGTCTTGAACGAGTTCATACGCATTTCTTCCTTCAACTTGATGGTCATGTCACGAGCGAAAATGATCCACAACGGTTCGTCTTGGATGACAACATGTCTAAGGGTTCCCGGTTTAGGATTAACAGGGTCACGGTCACTGGAGTCGGTCACCACGTATAGTTTCCCGTCCCTACCACCAATGGCATGCTTGCCGAACCCGATGGCGCAATCGGCTAGCCTCTGACGGTTCTTTTCCCAATGAGGGTCGCACCGCCAGCAATCGTCGATGGGATTGCCGGTTCCACAGGAGAGAAACCCCAAGCTCCTCCTCGCCATGGTATCATTTCTTCTGCTCCTGCAGTATACAAAAAATGAGTGAAAATGTTATATAGTTTTCTGAGTCTCCATTGATGAAAAATTAGAACGTACTGATTGACTTGGTCGGGATCTTGAACTGGAGAGGAGAAAACAAAGGTGGGATCCATGAGAGGGAAAAACAGTAGAAAGAGGGACATTGGGATTGCCATTAAACCATTTGTTTTTATTGCCTAATAAAGTCTGGGAATGTACAAAGTGATAGCGAAATTATGAAGAACTGAGACCAGAGGAGGGGGTATAAAGGGAATAAAGCAGGGATAGGATCAGTTTTAATTTTAAATAAATTAATAAACATTGATATATGATGCACCAGATAAAGGGAATGTACATGAGTATGTAGCTATGTACCTTGAATATTCTTCTGAAGGAAAAATAAAGAAATTAAAAGGACATTAACATGAAATAGCGTTAAGTTTAGGTGTATAACAGAACAATGATATATTTATATTCGTTCTTTTAATTTTAATTAAATAAATAAATAAATACAAATAATTAATAAATATAATTTTTTTATTAAGTATGTAATTTGTTTTTAAATTTTTTTTTAGAGTTAGGAGATTGAAGTGGGCACGTGCCTAAGTCCGTACCGACCGTGAAACTTGTGAAATGGTCGCCTTTTGTCATTGGCGAAAGGCACGTTCTCCCATGTGGTTCTTGTAAACGTAACATTTCCACATTGATTGTCCACCTTTACTCTTCCATTCTACTCATTGATATGCATGCAGCTAATGATTTCTCTAACTTTCATTACCGTCTAAACTCATTTTTTAATCCATTTTTTTATTTACAATGTCAGTATTTAAGCTATTAATATTGTTTAAGAGATCTAATATTTCATCCCGCTATATTAACTGATTGTTGATTAACTAAGGCTACTTTCAACTACAATTATGCCTGCTTCAATCTATCTTTCCCATGTATAGCTTTCCTATATGAAAAATGTACCATTCATTCCTAAGAGTATAAATTTATTGCTAAATAGGTATGCATAACTAACGGGGACGAAACGCAATAAAGTCCAGTAGGTAAAAATAAAAAATGAAGACTAGTAGGGTAAAAAAAAATGCTACAGTGTTTATACACATAATATATATATATATATATATATATATATATATAGGGTATGGTTTTATGGATAAAATAGGTGGAAAACGTCACATGGTGTAAAGAACATGCCATGTGCTTCGCCATTACAAATGAGTCATGAAAATGACACCGCTGTTCGCTTATAAATTAGCTGAGCCTCTGAATCCGTTTTCCATTCCCATTGCCGTTTATGATTTCATCTCAATCAAATCTACACTTCTTTTTTACAAAACATTTGAATCTAGTGACTGTTTAGTTATTTTCCAAGGATTATATGTACCATTTCTGAAATTTGTCCTATTATAAATTCTGTAATAACTTTAATGGTTGCAGAATCTAAAGTGGACATGGTTGTGAATAGCAACAGCATCAACACTTTATAAAGCATATATAATCATAAATGTCAATCACACAAATCATATTCATTATATGAATGTCACCTTTACCAAAACGTCAAACTTGGTTAGCACGGAAAGAAAAATGTGTTTCACGCACTTCATTATCAGTGACGGGTCTAAAAATACTTTTAAAGTGTGTACACATAAAAATACAAAACGGCGGGATGAGTATAATTTATAAAAATTAAAAAATTAAAATTAAATGTGTGAAGTTTAAAAAATTCAAGTTGGGTACGTACCCACCCTAACATACACTTAGATATGTAACTGTTCATTATTGTATTATGTCAAGTGTCAATACACCAACAAAGAGATTGTTTGTTTGATAAAAGAATTATACGTTTAAATTAATTCTGTAAATTATAAATTATATTTATTAGATGGAAATTTTACTAATTTGTTTCTCTAAACTCTAATTGATATTAAAAACGCATAATGATAATAAAGTCCTCAATATTTGTCATTTTTTTTCAATTGTGCCATTAAGGTTTTTTTCGCGATTTAAATCATAACACTTCATTTTTCTTTAAATAAATCCTTTTTGGGTGGTCAACTAATAACCGATATTTTTTTTGACGTGATATGGTAACGTTAAAAAAATGTTGAGGGCTTTTTTATTATTATGTCTTCTTTTTTCAAACTATAATTTCATCTCATTTTTAAATAAAATAACTAAAAACCTAAACTTAATGATCGAACAAAGGGCTAGCGGATCTATATACAAATATTTTACCACTCGTGATCATCATTTTATATTTTTCTATATATATATAATATTTTTTTCACCCACGTCTTGAGTACAACAAAATCTAATATTCAGTAATTTTAATTAGAGTATTGGATGTATGGTGTATTTTTTAGGGTTTAGTGCATTGGGTGTAGGGCGTACTTTTTAGGAGTTAGAGTATTGGGTGTAGAGTGTATTTTTAGAGTGTAGGGTTTAAAGTTTAAAATTTTAAAATTATGATTAGGGCTTAAGATTTATTTTTTTTGTTGGATCACAAAAAGAGGCACCAAAAAGGGACATATAATTTTTGTTCTAGTTTGTGAATACATTTAAGTACTTTTTTAAGATTTGTTTTTAATTTTTATTAAAATTTGCTTACATTTTATAAATAAAACTATTAAAACTCAGATCTCTAGAGAAGAGTATCATTTCCTTTTTCAATGAAATTATTTCCAACAAAGTAACATCATTGTATTTGGACATTTTGCTGGTTAATAATAATAATTCATTGTATTGGTCTAACTTGCATCATGATTTTATACATTCCATGTTCATTTTGCAGGAATATTAACCCGGCATGAATAAAGTTGGAATATTGATAAGAAATCATGGAGGGTGTAGACATTAGTCTTTTAGATGAGAATGGAAATTAATGGATGGGGACAGCCAAGCAATTACCCTACACACACATTATGCTCAAGTCAATAGGATTCTTTAACAAGATGGGAGGTAGATGCTACAATTCAAACCTCTTAAATATATTATAAGAAATGCTGAAATTATCATTAATCTCCATATCAAACTATTAATCTCCATATCAAACGGTCAAAGATACTCATGTTGTCTCCAACTTGTGGGTTCTGAACTCAAAATTTTGCCACAAATTCCTGCAGCAGAAAGGGAGAAAATGGGGTAGACATTTCACCAGCAGCATCCATTTCAACATCAAACCAGTTTGAAAATATCAGTGAAATTAAGAATGCAATTTTAGCATAAGTAATCAATGAACCTTAACAGAGATGTTTCAGCTATTAACTTGAGGCCTATGTGCTAACCATTTTTTCTTATCATTTGCTTAGCCCCCCCCCTTACTACACCCTACACTTAAATCTTCACAAATTCCTTTTTGCTTGTTTTTATTTACAAAATAAACAGGGAAGCTTAAAACATCAGATGCAATCATGCAACGTGTGATGATTGTTGATAATCCAATGGATGAAATGGTGTATGAGATGGGAGGAGAAACACCATCCCATTCAGCCATTCTTAATCGAGATCAATATCAACCCGCTCGGGATTTCCCCTTTCTGTCTGATTGTTAGCTAACTCTATGCCTAGCTGACCCTTGTCTCCCGCACCAAATGCATAAAGCTTTCCAGACTCGGTGAGTGCAAATGTATGAGCGTTCCAGTATATTGAGTTTGTAAGGCTGATCTGTACCACCCGTTCGTTCAACTGCTTCAATGACATTACCAGCTCTGGGCTCAACACATTGGCATGTCTGTTTCCCTGCCAGAAACAATGACCAAAAATGATGACAGTTAACCAGATGAAATATTTTTACTTTGGCAGCTCAACGAACAAAATGGTGTTATCATTCAAGTATTAAAAACGAAACAGTAATGACTTGTGTTGACAGCAGGTCCAGGGTTCAAATCTCGGAACAACCCATTCCCCTTCCCCTATCATCAAAAAATGAAACAGATGACGAGCAATGGCCTAAAAAGAATAAGAAATGATACTCGGTGAGGTAAACCCACGAATACCCTCAAACGAGACACAAGCAGCACATTACAAGAAACAATATAAAAAAAGATTGCAACTTTGAAACTAATTTAAATGGTTGATATTCTTTTCCTTTCATGATTTCTTTCAGGAATCATCCAATGTGCATACCATTGGTAAGAAATGGAGAAATAGTATAAAATATAAATCCGGTTTGAGGCTTAAACTGAGGTCAAGCCTCCTGCAAACCCTCTATTTGATAATATAGGAAACTTTAGGGGGAAGGGAAGTTTTAAGGGGAAGGGAAGTTCAAACCTGTCCTTCAGCAGCAGTATTATGTCCAAGGCTAGCAGATTCACCACAACCGAAAGAGTATACATCACCATCATCCGAGACCACAAAGGTTGTGTAGTCCCCTGTTGCAACATGAACTGCTTTGACATTGCTTAATGCCTCTACAACCTTTGGAACTGATTCACACTCTTCATTTCCATGACCTAAGCACCCATAACGTCCCCAACCCCACGTGCAAACCCTTCCATCCCGGCCCACAACAGCAGCATGCCAAGCACCGGCAGCAACCACCATTGGCTGAAGGTTCAAAAGTTGAATTTGTTCAATTAATCGAGGGTACTTTTCATCAGTTCTTGAGCCATGTCCGAGCTTTCCACCCAAGCCACACCCAACAGAGTACACAGACCTAAGTATTCCAAAAAAAGGACACACCAAAAAATTATTATTCCTATAAAACATTCAAATAAACAATGATATATGACTACATATGGAGCAACAACATAGATGGACTTTATGATTCTAGAGAAGTCCAATACTATCATAATTTCAGAATTCAGGAGTGTCATTTATCATTGCAAAGATTTATGATTACGAGTCATCAAAACCACCGTTTGGATGTCTTTCTAAAATTAAATTTAAAGAGCCATATGATAAGGTATTCAGATGAACTCACATGCCACTTGGTTGACAAGCTAGGCAAAGAAGGTAGCAGTATCCGGCAGCAATTTGCACAACAGGAATGTTCTCAAGTGCTCCCAATAGAGGTTGGGGCTCCACGTCATTTGGCTCGGTTTTGTGACCAAGTTTGGTATCCTTGCCCCAAGAGAATGTGTAAACCCTGCCCTCTCTGGATAATACAGCTGTGAAAAAGTTCCCAATTGCAGCTTGAACCACAAATATGTCTTTCAAAGACTCAACAGATTGGGGAGTTGTAACTAGTTTAGTTCCTTGAACCCCATATTCTGCTTCTCCGAAGGAATCCTTTCCAAAGGCATAAACTCTCCCAGCATCACTAATCAGCATTGTTCTGCCAGCCCCAGCAGCGGCTTGGATAATTCTAATGCCTTGCAAAGATCTACAAAATAATGGAGTTCCATTAACCCTTTGCATATACTTTTAAACCATCAGGCACAGCAGAGATACAAAGTATTTGGCAACCTTATTTGCTGAGGTCGCCAGTCTTCTTCAGTATTGCCATTTCCCAACTGTCCTGAGCTATTAGAGCCAAAAGAGTACACTGCTCCCGTTGATGTTACAGCAATGCTATGACCAGGCCCTGCAATTGCCTGTGATTTCTCCCTCCTGCAACATGCTTCCCCAGCTAGCAGAAACCTCAGGACCAATTTCCACGATCCCCCACATCTCTGCTTCAAACTCTGACGTTCTTCATCAGTCATTGGCTTAAATATAGCTCTTCTTTGGCACATGTCAAGGGCAGCAAGCTCCGATATGGACAATTCATAATCGGGGACAAAGTTTGCCGGCTGCCTGAAAAAGGAGCATGTTGCCTGGAATACATGTTTACAAAATAAAATCAGCCAGCATTATCAATTCCAACATTTAAAAGGAGCTTCATCCTCAAAAAGCTAAAGAAATAAATCCACTCGCCTCTAGTTTTGCAAGATCATGAGGATCCAAATTACATGCGGTGAGGACATGAAGAACAATGGAAGGATTGGCAGCTAAAGGGAATTCTCCCGGAGTAGAGTCCCCAAAGCAATGACGTACTTGCCGCAGAAATGCAGATACAGGAGCAGCAACAATGGTAGTAATTGGTTGATCAGGTATGTTATGGTATTGTACGGTAGGGGTTCCGCTCGTTGAGGCATCCATGGGCACTGCCCAACTTTTGAAGTGCCCAAACTTGGCAAATAAGATATCTAAATTGCTGACAATTAGGAAACATGGGTACAATAATCACTAAGAAACCCTCCAATGATCCAAACTACCTCCTAAATACTAAACCTGTGTCGACTTATCAGTTCAATCTACAAGTGACAAAAATATCTACCTTAAATAATGGATTGATCAGCAAACTTCAAGTCTCAAACCTACAAATAGAAAAACCAAAAAAAGACAGAAAAAAATTCTCATATAAACTCCTTAAATCACAAAAGAAAAAAAACACAATTTTACACCACAAACTAATGTGATCATTTCACAAATCACAAACCAAAGGGTATTTTTTTAAAAACCTCTTGAGCAACTTTATCCCAAAACAGACAGGTTTGGATGATCCGAATTGAGACCGGAGAGCCAAAACGGCCAAGCACAGAGACACCAAAAACTACAGAGAAAAACAGTGGCAGAAAATCCCGTGGAGATGCTGAAAAGATGATGAATGTTTTAAAAAACGAAATTTAAGGAGGAAGCACCGAAAGAAGAGAATTTCGAAAAGGCGAATACCAGATCTCCATGAAAAGCATACTCCACACTTAAAAAGAAAACCCAGAAAAGCAAAGAATTCCCCATGAAGGGGAGACACTCCTGTTTACGTTAACTCCCTATTAAAAAAAGTCAGATTGATCATTGACCTGATCAACAACCACTCAAGCAAGCAAAATCAACATCCACCGTTCAAAAACAGAGGATAATAAAGGGAGAAATAAACCATTTTTTTAAGAAACCCAGATCATCCAAACCACCACATGATCAAAATTGGCGAAGTACACTCGATCACGTAACCTTAAGAACAGATCAGAATTACAGGTTTAATATCACGTCATTAAAAAAATCAAGGAAGAATAACAAAGAGATGAAAGTTACATATAAAGACCCATGATTCCTCAAAAACCCATCAGCAACTGTCAATAATTGAAGAGAATTAAAAACCCAAAACGAGGCAAAATTCAGATCAAAATTGGAAGAACAAGGAAGTGGTTATTAAATCTAATCAAAAGCCTCTGCTCTATTTTATCTAAAGGGGCTTGAAAAATTGATTCAGATTGGGATTTTGAAGAGGAAAACAGGGTAAATAATTGAATTTTTTATTTTGATTTCGGAAGGAAGAGGTGGGATTTTCTCTTCTTCTCCATATGTATACAACGCAAGCTTCCTCTAAACTATGGTAACTGACTTATCACAACCTCTGGTTCAACGAAATCTGAGGGGCTAAATTATTAATAATATTATTATTTCTTTTTTTTTCCTCTCTCAAAAAGAATAAAGCTTGATAATTTGATAAGAGATGGGTGAATGAAAATAGATAGGAACCCTTTGTTTTATTTTTCCTTTCTTTTCTAATACTTGAGCAAACCCAAGCTCACGGACCAGTTTTACCGGAAAATCACTAAATCTCCCCTGCGATTTCCGAATGGGTAACTGGCGATCCGAATCGCCGTTCGTCGACGATCGAAATCGGCAATCCTTACGATCGCCGTTAACAAAATAGAATAGCATGAAATTGAAAGAGAGAAACTTGGATGATTTGAGCTGTAAAAAAAGAGATTAAGTGAGCAAAACGCAAACTTGTTTCTTACTCTCTTTCACTTGTGAGAGTGCTTTTCAGAGTCCTTTCTTTCTCTGTTTTGGGAGAGAAAAAGGCCACCGCAAATTGCAAAACCAAATAAGAAGAAGACAGACTTGATACATATATAACACTTTCTAAACTTGAAATATTACAAATTAAATTAAAGGTAATCTAAACCTGTGGTCCCTTTTGTTTGGGGTTTGTTTTATTTTAGTCACCCGAATTTAAAAAAGATCATTCTTGTCACTTACGTTTTGAATCTTTTGGTCTATAGACCGTTAACCTCCGTTAATAAAGAAAATTAATTTATGATTTAACCCACAAACTTTTAAAACTTTATTTTTTACCATATTCCCTAAAAAATTAATTCCACCCAATAAAAGATTATGTTGTCCTCGATACATCGGGGTTTGTTTAGCATACAAATCTTATTCTTACACAAAACTTCCACCATTTCTTTAGCATGCATCTCTACTATTGACTATCTATATATATGTAAGGGTAGGAATTGAAATTTAGAGGAATTTGAAAAGCAAGCCTCAACGAGCGACGAAGAAAGGAGCAAACACCAAAGACTCAACGGCCATGAGCTTGATGAGGATGTTTAGTTATGGACCAGAAGTGTCCTTGAGTGGATCTCCTATCGTGTCTCCTATCAACGGCCTTGAGTGGATCTCCGATGAAACCCATGAACCAGTATAGCCTACAAAGAATAGTAGTACAACAAAGACCACCTCATCAAATCATGATCCAATAACTTTCACGGAATAATAGTATTACAGAACATCAATAATGAACATATCATTAAAAGAAAATAAAAGGTAAGGTTTACCTGCATGGTCTCAAAAGCAATACTCAGAGGCTCTAAAAACAACAGCAAAAACATGGATGAATTCACTGTTTTTGTATAGCATAAAGCTCTGCCAAATCCTGAAATGCACCCACAATGTAACTTAAATAATTAAGATGATTATGACAAGCTGAGTTGCCAGCTTGAAATGAGGAATGCTAAAGCAGGATTGTAAAAAACAGGTACTTTACTTCCCTTAGTCACTGCATTTGAAAGGGTATCCAGAAAGTAACGAAATCAACAGATCACATATTCACTCCTAGAGGCTAGGAACTCTAAGAAAAATGTTTTTTGTGGTAAAATGCTTGCAAATTAAATAGAAAGGGTGTTTATGAAAGTTTTTCCCATTTCAAAAAAGTAAGAAATAGAGCATTACCAGAATAAATTGAAAGAGAGGGCAAAAAGGAACACAGAGAAGACACGAAAGTATGCCCATGGTGTAGCAGAAGGAGATGCATTCAAACGTTCAAATCTATCTCGGGCCAAGGCTTGAAACATCTGTATCATTTGCTCAACAAAATGTTAGGTTGCATAAAAAGCAACTCAATTTCTTCTGTTGAGAGCTAAAACAAGACCATCACAAAAATAAATTATATACCTTTAGACAACATATAACAATCAACCAAATTGACCAAAGGCCTGCTTGGAATACTGTTGGTGGAATTACTAATGGTAGAAAGGTCCCATGTTTCATAAACCATCACTATATATCAGCAATTTAGTGAGGAAGAAAAAAAAATTGAAATACAAACCTCACAAGGAAATAACCCTGGAAACATGTCAAGATAACTGCTCCGGAGCGAAAAGCTGTTATAAATGCCTTGCCAACTCCTTTCCTTGCTTCTAGACAGTGGCGGAGCCACATAGAGTTTAGGGGTCAATTGACCCCACTTAATTTATTGTAGATGGAATTAATTTTTGGGGGAAGATGGTGAAAAATAAGTTTTGAAAGTTTAGGGGTTAAATTAAAAATTAATTTTTTTTATTAACGGAAGTTAACAACCAAATGATCAAAACAGACACGATTCAAAACGTAAGTGGTAAAAATAATTTTTTTGAATTTGAGTGACCAAAATAGAATAAACCCCAAACAAAAGTGACCAAGGGTGTAGATTACCCTAAATTAAATTTTATAACCCGTAAGAATTTTAATTGTTTTCAGTAAAATTTGAAACGATAAATTGAATTTTTCAATTTGACTCAACATAAAAAAATTCAATTCGTACTCGACTCATAATTTTATAAAATTGACGTTACTCAAAACGTTTAGAATAAAATTTGAGTTATAAATAAAAATTCGAATAATTCAAAAGTTTTAATAATTAGTGAATTAATTTTTAAGTTCAAGTTGAGTCCTTAAAGATAGATATGATATGAAAACATATGGAGAAATATTTTTATGTATATTGTATATGGATATAAAAAGTCGTTTAAATTAGAAGTAATTAGTATCATAACATTATAAATGTTTACAATTAAATTTGAAAAGAAAAACGAACAACTTGACTCGACTTGCATTTCTTAAACTCGTCTCAACTCAAAAAAATGTTAGATAAAGTTTGAGTTATAAAATATGATTCGTCAACTCAACTCGATCGAATACTCACCCTTACCATTGAGTGGTCTAGTAGTAAAGGATGGCGTTGTTCCTACTAAATAGCTTGGATTTGAGTAGTATGGTCTGCACGGTGAGTGTGCTTTTTCACAAGATGAATAAAGAACAAATAATGTTATGTATTCACACTAAAATATTAAAAAATACTAATTAATAAAAGCACGTGCATCCATAAAATTAATCCATTTAAATTTATATTTAATTCAAGTAATATAAACTTCGAGATATATTTTATTTTATTTTTATTTAAAATTAACTCTTTTTGATCTGATTAAAGTATCACCTTTTTTACAAATTTCTCTAAAGTTTGAGCTTAATTATTTTAAATATTTCAGTCAATTTAAATTGTACAAAAACAGTTAAGGTTTAAATGTTTTAAGTAGGATTTTAAGTTAAAAGAAAAACTTCGATATATAGGCTGTGTAAATTTTAGTTTACACAAGTTTTTTAGTTTTAGGGGTTAGGGATTTAGTTTAGGTTTTAGAGTTTAAAGGTTCGGGTTGTATGGTTTAAAATTTAATGTTAGTATTTATAATTTATGGTTTAAGATTTAGAGTTTAGGGTTTAGATTTAATTTTGATTTATAGTATAAATAAGCATGCTTATGTAAAATTTATTTTATACAGCCTGTGTATCAAATTTAAACCCTTTTAAGTTATGTCATGTACTAAAACCACTACTTCCATTTTCTCTGAAGTGATTATTTTCTAAAAATTTTCCTTGAGGTCTTCTTCTTCGTTTAAGTCGCCTTCGGCGGTGACCTTATGTCATCGACTGATTTTTAATGCTTACGTTAGTTATATATAAATAAGATTCTTCTCTTTTGATGCGGAATCATTTGTTTCGTTTTAGTTTTGTTTTTTCTTCTTTGTTTTGCTTTGCCAGAAGTCATTTCACATATGCTTTTCTGGTTGTTTTTCGTCTGCTTATATAGCAGCTTGTTTGTCTGCTTTTTTACAGGATTTGTTTGTCTTTGTGACAGTATTGTCTAATGTTATGACAATTTAGCGTTCAGATAACAAGTATTATCGAGCGTTTCAAGTCACTAGATGATCAGCGATATGTTATTTTTCAGATTCTCTTGTGGTAGTTTGTCGATGGGTCAAGAACTCGCAAAGAAAAAAATACTAAATTTATGGAGCTTTTTGGTTTAAGCATATCTTTGCTGAATTTTTATTTGGATGATGAAACAAGTTTTCTCATGAAGGATTATGTTTAATTTTACCTTTTACACTCTTTAGCTTTCTTATACTTTTTATCTCCATGAATATTCATAGTTTAGAGTGTGTTCATCATTTGTAATTTTTTTTAATTAATGAACTTCGGTCAAAGTTCTTCATTTTAAAAAAATTGTGCAAAAACACAATTGAAAACTACTTGTTTCTAAAGCCGAGAAAATCATAAATAGAGATTTAAATTAAATAATAAAAAATATGTTTTTTAATATGCGGATACGATCGTATACTTGATCAAAAATTTGGAAATTTTTGCCTAATAATTTATGGTAATGTTTGGTAAACAGTTTTTTGAGCTAAAAATAAAGGTTTGAAGCATTTTTAGAAATTTGACTAGTCAAATCCGCTAATTTGGATGTTTGATAAATGATGATTGTATTAGCGGATTGAAGTGAAACATCTCATTAAAAAAAACTCCTTTTAGGAACTTTTTGAGTTAGAGGTTTAGATAAATGACTTGTAAAGGCTATTTTGTCCTTAATAATTATAATAAATTCTCTATACAATATAATTTTGATTAACTAATAAAATTAAAAAAAATAATTTTATAAATAAAAAATTAGTATATAAATTAATAAATACATATAAATTTAATAATTAATAAAATTATATTCAAAATATAATTTCATAGACAAGAAATTAATGTATACATTTAAATTTAATAATTATTAAAATTATATTAAAAAGATAATTTCATAAATAAAAAATTAATATGTACATCCTCATATATGCTCAGTAATGATATTAAAAAATTAATTTTCATAATCTAATTAATATTAATAGATACAAAATGTGAATAACTAATAAATTATTCAAACAAGTATCAAATATAATCATGTCCTTATATATAATTTGCTTATTCAAATAATCAAACAGCTATCAACTATCAGTTAATTTTACCAAAGATTTTTATACAATCAGCTAATGTAATCCGCTAATCAAATCAACTAATGTTATCAGCTATTCGCTATCAATTAATATAATTCACTATCTACTATCCTCTAATTGCTAAACTATGGCAATAAAGAATTTGAAGTTGTTATGTTATCAAGTTTTTTTTCTATATCCAACAAAAAATGCACTATTTACATAATCTTCATTACTCGTTTTTTTTTTTTTGTATTTTAGTGTATCTAGCCATCAACTAACTTTTTTGCCCAATTACAGTAGAGCTGAATTCAAATCGTTTTGTTTGCAATGTGTGTGTATTGTTAAATGATTAAAAATATGTATAAACATATATTATATTATAATCACCTTAAGACTACTAAAAAACAATGCAGATAAAAGAGTTCATGGTAATTAGGGCAATCAAACTAACTCTTATACAAAATCATATTATAGGTGTAACCTTTTACGGCATCTGAGTTACATTAATCGGAATACACAAAATTGATTAAAGCATAAAAAAATAGTTGAAGAAATAAAAAAATAAATGTACAAATACACGTGCAACGCAGGTATAGAAGATACTAGTTTAATTAAAATATAGAATAAAAAATAAAGTTATAAATTAAATATAGTTTAATTAAAATATAAAAAATAATAATTTTACAAGCAATATTCAAATGATGTCAAGTGTCTTTTTTTTATTTTTTATTTTTAAATTTTTTAAATATACTTATAAATAAACTCGACATCATTTTAACGTCGCATATGAATTTATTTTTAGAAATAAAACCATGACTTAAAAGTTCAAAATTGAGTATAATAAAAAGACTAATATCAAAACACGAATACGATATTACAGAAAAACATTCCATTAACACCTGAAATGAGTACTACTTGAAAACTATATGTTTTGAAATTGAAGCTTTCTAAGTGGACAGCTCTCTACCAATGCCTCCATATCTGTCTTAAAAGAAACATACCCATCCATCCTCATTACCTGTCCTTTTGTTTAAAGAAAAGCACACAAGCTTTTATGATGTTTCAACTTCCCTGATGACTTCCTCTTTCGAGTTCATATCAGTTCAATAATCTATTTTACTATTCAAAAAAATAATAAATATTAAAGAAACTATACTAATGTTATATATTTTATAATTAAATTTGAATTAAATAACATGGTTTATTAATCAGGAGGAAAATCACATCATCATATCCATTACATGCAAGATTTTTTAACCAACTTAATTTATATAATTAAAATAAAATAACCAGGTTATAACTTATAGACCACAACAAATGTCCTTTTCTAATATATTGTTTTCTATTTTTTAATCTTTTCTGTCTAGTCAATATTCAGAGTTCATAATTGATATAATCTCCAAATCCAAACTTGAATCTTTTCTTTAAAGATATAGTGTTACTTTATAAGGTTATGTTATCTTATTAGTTGGTACATATTAGTCATTTAGTTTTTTTTTAACATCATATTAGTCATTTAGTTGGACACTATATCATTCCACCAAATAAATCATACATTGTCTCTAAGTTTGCATTTATTGAAAATTATTAAATTGTCAGAAAATGATTAAATTTAATAAAATAAACCTCAAGATGGAATAAGGTTATAGGTCTAAGTTTATAAAATAAATGGAAATTAGACTCCTGGATGGCTAAGATTTATAAATACAACACATCAATTATTGGGGACCTAGGAATTGGAGTTTCCCTTTTTTTCTCTCTCAAGGCATAGTCAAATATTCCAAAAAGCAAATAACTTGAGAATTGATTTTCATTCTATTTATTGTTATTGTTATTGAACTTGTAAAGAATAATCATTTGATCAAAATCAGTCATATTTTGAGGTCTTAAAAGTTACAACAGGTGTATGCGAAACTTCCATGAAAGTATATTGTACCGTATTTTGTTTGTTGATCCCTTGCTGCAAATGCGCCAGGTTATGATGAACCAGATATCACCAAAGGGCCAATATATATACCCCTGAATCTAGAGAAACGCCGTTGAGCCGAAAGACACTTGATTTCAAACATAATGATAATGGTTCCACAAGCTGCTGCACCGACTTTAGATGGAGCTGGTAGAAATCATTCAGCTCCCTGTTTCTGGTTTAACGGGCAAAATCAACTGGGGCTCTCACTCTTGGTTAACTCGAGATCCTGGCTTCATCATTACCGTGTTCCATCTTTTTTTCAGTCGGTCCTTCCTGTCTTCCTGTGTCTTGTTCAGAATCATTGTTATCTGTACTGATGTATACTTCAACTGTTTCCTGTGATGCAGTAAATATCATGATAATTAGAAAATAGATAAAGCAGCTCATGTCGACTACAAATCGGTGGAACAAAAAACATTGATTCCAAGTCACATGCAAGTGGAGACCTAAACATTAGATGCCCAATTAGAAGTATTAGACTTCGATTGCATATATAATATACCTTCTCTACATGTTCTGAAGATCCATAGCTCTTGTTAAATGAGGAAGCCTTCTTTTGATCTTCCTTCAAGTCCCGAGAAGAGAGGTCACCATTCACAACTCCTACATTAGAGGCACCTTGGCTTGCCACGGATTGATATTTCTCTTTGTTTTCAATGCTTAAGTGAGTTCCAGCACCATTTTCTTTACCAATGATGCTACCCTCGATTTCATGCGCCTCATTTATCAATTGATCAGCTTTAGCTGCTGCCTCTTGGGCTTTCATTGCTTCTTCTCTCTGCTGTCTTCTTCTTGCCTCTTGCTCCTTTAGCTGCTTAAATCTGGAAGATATGAAACACACAAACTATGAGCAACTACAACTCTGAGGAAGGCCATTCGAAATACGCAAATTCAACAGTACCTATCACCAGGACGCAGCCCATCCGGCGTCAATTTTACTTCTTGTTTAGCATTTTTTCTGGTGGCATTCAATTCAGAGAGAGACTTCTCAAGCTGGATTCGATCTTCATTGACTATATCATCGTTAAGTTGCTTCGCTTGATTCTTTGCACCTCCTAGCTTTTGAAGCCATACTTGTTGGGCCGTACTTAATATGTTGTTTGTTAACCTGCAAATACATAATTAAGTGGAGGAAGGATATAAAAAGCAGTGCAACGTAATGTGGGTATATCTTATAATCTTTTATAGAGATGGCTTTGAATCTGCTTACCAATATAGACTTAGACCAGAAGGAACTGAAAGAGCAAAATAACCAATCATTAGAGGGAGGAACTTCGTCACGGCTTGAGAGCTCTTCATGTCGGGATCATTGCTCTACGAATAGTTGGGAACAAAAGAAAATGTTAGATGCTAGTAAATTAATTCTACCTTCCTAAAAGCTAGATAAGCAACAAATAACAGTATTTATATAAAAACAATACTTGTCAACTTCTCCCAACATGATCAGACAATAATTCGATTCCAGCAGCACCATATTAAAAAAAAAATCAGAATCACCAAGATGAAAAAGAAAAAAAAGGTGAAAAATTTTCCACTTGATTTTTTTTTTAAAAAAAAAAAGTCATAAAGTTAAAGTGGATATACATTGTTGTGTCTGAGATAAATTTACTAAAATTTAACATTTCTTCTTAAACTTAGGCGCATAGTGTATTGTACATAAATGAGGTAATTCCTTGAGATCCAAGTCGGCAATACATGCAGAACTAGGAAAACATTGTAACTCAGCACATTATCATGTTTGTCACACAGGAGCCTACATCTTTTTGAGGTGTGCCATACAGAGACAAAGTGAAGGGACGTTAAGAAAACTACTTTTCACAATATCTACATATTGTTTTTTAATAAAAACAATGACATTGAATTGGGGTATTTTAGTAGTAAGCTCAATGATTGATAAAAGAAGTGACATACAACCTCGCTAGTTAACCATGGAATAACTGACCTGAGCAGATTGCATGATTTGGACAGAGACGTACTGCGAGACAACCAGCAAAACAGGCAACACAAGATATGCAAATGTATCTGACCATCCAAGGGGTGGATTTCCATCCTAAGAAAAGAAGCATACCATAGGATAAGAATAAACACCAGCTTTGTCAAATAAAAAGTTTACAATTAGGCAAGAGACATGAACCAATAAATTTAAAAGGGGAAACTGCAATAATATCAAAAACTTACTACAAATGAGAAAAGCCAAGATATAGCACTGCCATTCTGTCGATCAGCGATTGCAGTTGGACCAGCTAGTGAGGGTATCCAAAAGAAGCCTTCCGTGAGTAGTCCCTAGATGCAACATATGATTAGACATAAGAGATTGTTGATGGCAAACGTTAAAATTAGAAAACTAACAAAAATGCCACGCTACCTCATTTGCCACATTTGACAGGGCTCGATAAAGCCCAATCCACACTGGAATTGTGGCAAGAGTAGGAAGGCATCCTCGGGAGAGAGAACAAAGAAAAACATATATAGTCAGTGTCACCCCTCAAGTATTAAGTATAAAGGGTGTTATACCGCTAGAAGAAGACCAAGATTTACGAAGCAAACAGATGCAAAGACAAATCTGCCGCTCTTTCTTTCTGTTTTGCAATAAGCAGAACTGCTTTTGGCATGCCACATCACCAAAGACCAAATGAAAATCAAAATAGAAGATGGTGGCATTACATTTACCGTTGCTTAAAGGTTGCTATTCCAACATTTAAATTTCACACACAAGAAAAAAAAAACTTTCTTAAATCCGGACAAGTAAGATAGAACATAAGGAAATACGGTAAAGATTCGGCTGACAAAAAGGATGAAAATAATAAATAAAATAAAGTATGGGGAATTCAAAAGCTTTAGGAAATTAAAACAGTAAGTAGATTATGCAGAATTTAATAAGGCAATGTGATAAGAATAGGATGTATCATGAGTACCTGCTAATGGGTTTATCCCAGCTAGTTTATATAATCTAGCAGTTTCGAGTTGAATTCTCTCCTACAAATACAAAAGAAAAGTAGCTCAAAGATTAAAACAACTTCAACTTACCAAAATTAAACAGCAAACGATCCAAAGATGTAAGCATTCAATTAATACCCTCTTATGTTTCTTTCTTATTTTCCCCCAAAAAGCAACAGCATCAATTAATTTCTCATAATTAACAACTTGAATTATGAGTTAGATTCTGCTTTAAACAAAATGCAAAACTTTACCTGATCTCCAGCATACCGCTGCTGAATAGCCTTTATTTGAGGTTGTAAGGAACGCATGGCCATTGTAGATTCTACCTGCGCTCAAAATAAGAAAATAAGAACAAACTTGCAAAACTCAAACCTCTTTTTCTCTATGGAATATACTAACTTCATTTTTTTTTTTCAAAATATTAACGAAGAGATACTGATTGGAGAATTAACTCCTCTGCTCCTAAATAGAATTCTAGAGCTCTGTTTGGTTTTATCTTAAACAACGAACCTGTTTACTAGTCAAGGGAAAGGTAGCAGCCTTGACAAGAACAGTCAGAAGTATAATAGCAAAACCATAAGCGTACGGCACGTGCAAAGCCGATAATCCATCCTTTAAAACCTGGATGAATTTAACCCAAACAAAGTTAATCCTCCCTCAAAAAAAGGACAAAAAGAAATTGAACTCTTAATTACCTTCAAAATAGTTTCCATGGAATCGGCTATTCCCGAAAGCCAATCATTGCTTTGTTTAGTAGTGGTGGTGGTGGTGGTAGTAATAGTGTCTGAAGACGAAACGGCGGCGTCAGCTATCGTATAGAGAAAGCTTTTGGTTCTAGTAAACAGCTCTCTGATGGCACCCTCGGAAGCATCCGGGTCGGGCAAGAATCCCGGTTTGAACCCGAACTTGACCACGGATAATGAACCACGGAGGAATGGTCGGTGATTGGAAAATCGAGGTCGATTTAAAAGAGGATTGGGTGGTCCGGTTCGGTCAACGAAAGGAGAGAGAATGAGTATGCTCGGTCCGATCGAGACAGACGAGGCCATTCCTTTTTTGTACAAAAAGGAGCTTTCAGAAAACCCTAGAATTAGAGTTGCAGAGGTTTTGCCCAAGGTGGAGATACGGGAGAGAGATGGGAAATGGATTTTTTTTATTTTTCACATGGGAAAGAGAAGATTCAATCAGAAAGTAACAAATATGGTGAGAATATTTTTTTTATTTTTACTATAAAATATTATCATATTTAATATTTTTTATGAAAATTGGGATTATTAACGCTTGACTCGTTAAAATTAAAATAGGTTTAAGGTCATTTTTATTCTTGTAGTAGTCTTAATTTATTAATTTTACCTTTATAGTATTTTTGCATTAATTTAGCATTTGAAGTAGTTGAATTATATCACGGTTTGCCCCTTAACTAATGAAAGCCAACATTGACCGTTACAACACTGATGTGGCAGTTCACGTGTAAAGATGACGTGGCAGAGGGGCAAAATTGATATTATGGTTGAGTACGAAAATAAAATTGATTTTTAGGTAAAAATATAAGTAAATACTTAAACATTAAAATAACATAAAAATTAAAAAAATATTTTATAATATATGACTAAAAATAAAATAATTAAAAATATCTAAAAAATAAAAAAACATAAAATTAAGAATATTATAAGCTAATGAATTATAAATTATTCAATAATTAGAATTTAAAGTATTTTTTAAATATTAAAAAATATAACAACTTTCATTAAAAAATCAACGATTTTGATTTTTTCCCTTCAAAGAATGTAATAAGGAAAAAAATCTTAAAATAGGATTAATGTGATTCTCTCGACCGAACAAAAATTCTCTACTTATTTTGGTGCCCCTATCTCTCAATACAAAAAATTAAACTCTACACTCTAAATCTAATTTCTAAATCACAAACCTTAAACCCTAAAATTTAACCCTTTACTTGATTAAATTTATACACATATTTTTATGATTCATGGTCACTTTATATTGATAAAAATTTCAATTAGAGTTTATGATTTAAGGTTTGTAATTTAGAGTTTGAGATTTTTAGGGTTTGAGATTTAAAACTTAATATTAGACTGTAGAATTTATTTTCAAGCTTTGATTTTTTTGAATATTTTATAATTTAATAGCTTCTGCTATTTTAATTTTATAATATTTATTTATTTTTAGATTTTTTATTTTTTATTTTTAGCTATATATTAATAAAACATTTTTAAATATTTTATTATTTTTTAATATTATCTTGAATTCGTATTTTTACCTAAAAATTAATTTTGCTCTCGTACTCAACCAGAAAATCAATTTTACGCCTCTTCCATTTCATCTTCACATGTGGACTGACATGACATTAGACTTGGACTGCCACGTCAGCACCGCTGACAGCCATGTCAGCATCGTTGACTGCCACATCATCACCATTAATCTCCACGTCAGCACTGTAACGGTCAACATTGGCTTCCGTCAGTCAAGGGGCAAACGGTGATGCAATTTAACTACTTCAAAAAAAATTGATGCGAAAATACTATAAAAACGAAATCGATAAATTAAAACTACTACAAAGATAAAAATGGAGAAAAACTTCAATACATAGTTTACACATGCCTTTTAGTTTTAGGGGTTTAGTTTAAGGTTTAAAGTTTAGGGGTTTGGGTTGTAGGGTTTAGAATTTAAGGTTAGTGTTTAGAATTTAGAGTTTAGGATTTAGTTTTTATAGTTTAGGTTTAATTTTGATTTATAATAAAAATAGGTAAATTTGTGTAAAATTTATTTTATACAACTTGTGTATCAAATTTAAACCCATAAAAAAGACCTTAAACTTTTAAAATATGGTCGGAGACGAAAATGAAATCCAACTATGCAAGTGCCCCCCCTAACGCGGCAATGAAAAAACTTTTGATAGTTTATTTTGAAAAACAATTACATTTTTATCATTTACATGAACGATTTATTATAATTTAATTATTAAATTATTAATTCTAGTTAGTTTAATAATATGTTATATTAGTAAAATAATCTATTTTTAATTTGATTTCATTTTCACCTTATTAAAAAAAATCTCAATTTCTCTTTCTTCTAAAAACATTAGTTTTCAAAATTTCTCATCTCGTTCATCGCTACAAATTACTTATGTCACTCTCAACCTCTCTTTCTTCTAAAAACCTAAGCTTTCAAAAACTTCTCTTCTCCTTCATCGCTTCATATTACTTGTGTCAATATCGTTTGCTCCCTAAACATTTTTTTTCAAAGAAACAGACAATGATATTAAATGTTATATATGTTTGACGGTCTTGCCAATTGAAGGGAGGTTTTGAAGAAAAACCTTATGATGACCGAAGGGAGTGACAACAAGTTTAAAGGTTCGGGTTAGAGAATAAAAGTTTTGAAGCTTATCTTTTGGGAAGAAAGAGTTCGAGAGGTTTTTTTTTTTACAAAGTAAAAAAATAAACTTTTAAAAGTTCAAGTAGAATTAAAAACTTTTTTTAACATGTCATGTAATAAAACGAACAAGAACTAACAACTAAATAATCAAATTGTAAAGCTGATGCAAACGACAAAAATATATATTTTTCAAGATCAATGATCAAAACTAGACAATATTTAAATAATTGTTACCAAATTTATAGTTTACCCAAAATCTAATCAAGATGTCTCAAATATGCGTTTGAATTTCATGAGATGCACGATCACATTTTACATGTGTTTATCTCAATTTTTTTGTATAAAAATAACAATTCAAATGTCTTTGTTTGTGAGTTGTGAATGTATTTTATTAATATTAAAATCTTAATATATGAACTATACAAAAAATATTAAAAACTTAATAGATATTATCAAAAAATTAAATAAACTACTTTAGTTTATATAAGCATTTTAATTTTAGGGGTTAGGGTTTAGTTTAGAGTTCAGTAGTCTGGGTTATAGGGTTTATAATTTAATGTTAGTGTTTATAATTTAGGGTTTAAGGTTTATAGTTTGGGGTTTAGTTTTTTAGGGTTTAGATTTAATTTTAATTTATAGTATAAATAAGCATGCTTATGTAAAATTTATTTTACACAACTTATGTATCAAATTTAAACCCATAATTTTTTTTACTTACAAAACATATAGTACTATATTTTTCAGAATTTATTCTAAATTTACTTCCTTCCCATGAAAAGTGAAAACCATATAAAAATAGAGCTATTATTTCATACACTTACTTCAAACATTAAAATTGAAATCTTTAGCGGCGGCACCAGCTTTGATTATAGTTGTCGACCGCCAGTAATTATTATTTTTTATTTTATTTTTATGTTCTCGTTTTTAATTTCAATAACTATGTTCGTGTGATACGTTTTCTCTCTATCTTTTGGTACATATCCTCTACCTTTTGGCACTCTTTTATTTTCTTATTCGGTCATTTGGCCGCTTCTTTTTTTTTTATTTCTTATCAGGATTGGATTTGATGTCGCCACGACTGATCAAGGTGGCGCTCTTTAATTATCATGTTGATCTCCTTGTTTTAGACCCTCACACTGAATTCAGATACGAGCTCACAATCACCGTTCTTGTTCGCGATTGAGTTGTGGCAATGACCGTGTTGTCAACGTGCCTTATTCTTGTAATATGCATTTTTAATGTCGTTTGCTATTGTTTTTTACCTTTCATCATTGAGCGTTGGTGATGTTTGTATCTATTTTGTTTCGAGTCTTTGAGTTAGGGTTTTACCCTTTTTTTGTATGGATGTTTATAATCTAGAGACGTTAGTTTTCGTATTTTTAAGAATATGTCTGGATCAAGTTTGTTTATCTGAGTTATAAACTCTCATTGTATTTTGGATTTTTCATGTTTTAATACAACTAGTGTACTCACATTCAAAAAATTGAAATCTTTAATCTTAAAACCTTAAAAACTAAATTTTAAACCCTAAATTCTAACCATAGATCTTAAATTTTAAACCAAATAAATTAAACCTATAAATCCTAAATTAAATATACTTGTGATTTTTTTCCCGTCGGTGCATGAAATATTTTTCATAAAAAATATATGTTTACCCTTTGTTTTTATCTAAAATAATGTTGGAGTTCCTTATAGACCATATTCATTTTTTTATTTGTTACCAACAACCCGTTTGTATAATGGGATGAAAAATTAGATCTCTTAAACAAAGTTCGGAGTTCAAATTCATATGTTGTAAATGAAACAATTGGGTTGAGAGGACACCCCGTAATGAGCTTTTATAATATTCGATCTAAATTAGTCAACAAATGAGTTGGACACCGATGACTAAACACAAAAATATTTTTATTTGTTTATTAAAAGTATACTAATTAGGATAGATAAATCATTAAATAAATATTTAATAGTCATTTGAAAATAACTGCCACTCACTTGGAGTCCTAGACTCGTGGATGAGCAGTCGTATTCCCACGTGTGGTGCCCTCATGGTTCAGCCGGAAAGTATTCCTGTTTTGCTCCTTCCATTTACAAACCCCACTTTCTCTCCATTGGTCCAACCGAAATCCCCTCTTCTCACACAAAACCAACTTAACATTCCCTTTTTCCCGTCAGTTTTCATGCAGCCATGAAACTCCCCATGCTAAAGTACATTCTCACCTTCCTCTCCCTTTCCTTCCTCCTCCTCCTCTTCCTCTTCTTTTCTCATCAGCCCCGCCGCTCCATAACGCTGCTCACCCCCTCCGCCACCCACCTTTCCTCCTCCTCCTACTCAGACCTCAAAATCTGACGCGGCTACACTTCCTACGACGCCTACATCCAACGCCAACTCAACAAGACCCTCAACCCCAAACCAAGGGAAATATGGATGACCCGTGACTGGGACCGCAAAATCCATGTCTTCTCCCGATTCTTCCATGAACTTAAGCTCCGGCACCTCCTTTCCAACTCCTCCAAGTCTCTATGCATCGGCGCCAGGGTCGGCCAAGAGGTCGAGGCTCTGAGACGCGTCGGCGTCTCCGACTCCATCGGGATCGACCTCGTACCTTCTCTGCCGCTCGTCTTGAAAGGCGACTTCCATCACCAACCTTTCGACAACGAGACGTTCGACTTCGAGTTCTCAAACGTGTTCGACCACGCGCTTTACCCGCAGAAGTTCGTCGCCGAGATCGAACGGACGCTGAAGCCCGAGGGGGTCTGCGTTTTACACGTGGCGCTGTCGAGGCGCGCCGACAAGTACTCGGCCAACGATCTGTACAGCGTGGAACCGTTGCTTCGTTTGTTTCAGAGATCGGAACTGGTTGGGGTCCGGAAAGTTGACGGGTTCGGATTGGACACGGAGGTTATATTTCGTAAGAAGAACACAATCCAACACTCATGATTTCATACATGTAGCTTATGATTTTGATTAACCATCGTCATTCCTTGTTATATACTGAAAACACACAAATTTGTTTCTCTTAGTAATGTTTTGTAAAGGCCACGGCCAACTTGACCATAAGAGACGAATGCCTAATATTACGTGGCTGTAAAATTATAAAATTTTAAAAAACACGAATTTAAATCAATAATAAAAAATATAAAATTTTCATAATGTACAACTCTTAGACAAAGAACTATGAGGAGAGTCATCATTGTTAAAGCAAATCCAAGTTTATTGAAATTAACGCAAAGTAATCCATCCAATAAAGCAAAGGATTATGAGTTGTTACGTCTTTAGCAGACAAAAGGAAAACCCTAGAATTATTTACTATCATTGCTTAATTCTACTCATTTCCACCATTATAAAATAAAATATTTTATATGTTTTTTGGGGGAATTGTAACCATATTCTGGTAAAAAACGAATAATTAAAATTATTTATTTATTTTTATTGAGATAACAAGTAGATTAGATTATTTTAAACTGCAGCATAATAATAGCTGAAATGGAGGGACAATGTTATATCTAAAGGTGATTATAAGATAGTATTTGTTCATAAATATTTTTAACTCTTTGACAATGCACATATTGCTGTGACCACTTTTTTGTAGGACTATTTGTTGGGTTCATTTAAATTTAAAATGAATACTTTGGACAAAAAGATTAAAATGAATAATATATTAATTGATAGATTAAGCCTTAATATGATAAATATTATTATTATTATTATTATACCCAGAAAAGAATAGATTCAAATGCTTTTAAACAATTGAAGTCTATATTGCCTTACCACAATTCCTAGCACTAGCAGAAAGTTGAAGCGGGCAAATATTAGATTCTGGTGACCGAAGTAGAATGACCGGTGAAAGGAGGCAGAGATATAATCAAAGATTAAAGGACAGATAAAATAGAGTATCTGATTAACAAAATTAAAAGAAATTACAATGGAAGCTTTTGTTTGATTTTCATGAGTTTCTGGAACTACCGGCCTTTTGTTATAAACTTGGTCACCATTGATTCATCGGGTTAGTTTTATTTTATTAATTTAATTGAAGAATTTTCTCGCTTATTTTGTAAAATAAACTTAAACACTCGTTTTCTTTTATTTAAATTTAAAGAAATTTTTTAACGAGATATGAATTTTACTTCCCCTTTAGTAATAAAAAAATTACAATGGAGTGGGCTTTAACTACCCATTACATTTGTTATTTATAGCCCAACTTCTAACTAACAGACTAACCGTCTGGGCTCAATAACTCTAACAACCCAAAACAATTAGTCGATAGCAATATTAGTTAACATTCAGCTGAGTTACATCTTATATTCTCTTGTATCTTTCCGTTTTTTTGTTGTTGAAGTTTTATACATTTCAAAATATCAAGTTGTATATGCATTGTCAAAAGAAATCGAAAAACGTGACTTTGGAAGAATATAAGGCACTTGTTTTGTTGAAGGAACAAAATTAACAACTAATTATTTAGCAAGAACCCTTTCACAAATAAAATGTATGTCAATTTCAACATGCTTGACACGAGAATAGTAAGTAAAATTTGCTGCTATGGAAATTATGGATGTGTTATCACACCAGACTATTGGTTTTCGAAGAAGCACAACTCCAATTTCTTGGAACAGATGTTTTAAGCACATTAATTCACAGACTGGATTTGCTAGACTTCTATACTTAGCCTCGTATGTGGATTTGGAAACTACGTTCTGTTTCTTCAAACACCAGGTTATAGGATTGTCCCCAAGATATACACAATACGTAGTTGTAGATTGTGTAAGCAACCATTCTGCATCAGAATAGTAGACTAAGTAAAAAACACCATTAAATTTATAAATAGACCATGACTGAGTGTTCCTTTAAGATAACTAAGTATAAGTTTAACTGCCTTCTAATTAGGGGTGTTCAAAAATACCAGGTCTGATTGACCCGACATGATGACCCGACGACCTGAACCTTAAAAAACAAGTAAGTTTTTGAAATAAATTAGCCGACCGGGCCGGGTACCAAAGCTGGACTTTTTTCAGGTAGTTGGGCCAGGTCTAGGCCGATTTTTTTGGGTAACCAGGTACTTGTCCCTATACTTTTAATATATTTATTTTTTAGTTTTAAATTATATTTTATTTTAGGTTCTTAATATTTTTACCTAAAACTAAATTTAAACCTCTAAATTATTTCTATGTTTGTATTATATACTTTTAAAATTTAAAATTTTTAAATATATTTTTAGATTAAATAGAGATGTATTACATTCTCATACCGGGATTCGAAAAAAAACGAGATTAATATTTTTAATGTCTTTTTGGTGATAAACTTTAATATATATAATATTTTATTTTAAAACTATTTTTAAATTATTAACTTTTGTTTTTGAATTTTAAATTTTTAAATTTTATGGGTTTATTATATGATTTTTAAATTTTTTTAAAATAAATAAATATGTAAATCGAATATTCATTTCTCAATTTTCTAGATACATATATTTTACGAGTATTTAAATAACGGTAATTCTCGAAAGAATCAGTACCGAGAATGAATACCCCTATGTCCAATAAGTGTTTCGAGCATTATTCATGTATTGACTTTGTTAAGAGCAAAAGCCATGTCAATATGCGTCAAACAAAGTATTGTAGTATGTCAGTACTTTATTAAAAAAAGTATTGTAGTATGTCAGTACTTTATAAAAAAAAAGTAGTATGTCAGTAAAATTCTGTCCTATCTATACGCAACCTTGGAGAAGCCACCATGAGTGTAGGAGTTGGATTGCAGTTCTATATGTTGGCTCCTTCCAACAACGTAGCTACTTTTTCTTGAATGACTGGAATCCAAAAGGCACTGTCTTTTGCACTCGGAACTGGTTGCATAAACAAGCTGAGTCGAGCTCGTTTTAGTATGCGAAGAATTGAAGTTGAATTCAAATTTAAATAATTTTTAGTAAGCTTAAATAATATGAGTTCGACTCAATTCGTTAAGAATTCGAACGGAGTTCGAGCTTAAGTTGAGTGTTGATCAAGCTTTGACCAATTTAGACTCGAGTAGCTCACAATTTGTCTCATCTCATTTAAAGATCTATTAGGGGAAAAAAACTTTGATACATAAATTGTGTAAATTTTAAGGTTCATATGTTTAGATTATTGGGTTTAAAATTTAAGATTTAGATTTTAGGATTTATGACTTATGTTTAGGGTTTATGTTTTAAGATTTTAGGTTTAAGAATTTAGATTTCAAATTTAAAAAATTAAAAAAAAATCTAGTATATTATATTTTTGAGCAGCTCGCGAGCTTTTCGAGTTAGATATCGAGTAGCTCAACTCGGCTCGTTAATAACTCAAGCCAAATTCGAACTCGAGTCGAGTTCAATTGAATTAAATATTGACTGAACTTTGATCGAGTAGAACTTAAACTCGCGATTTGTTTCATCTCATTTACGGCCCTACTCGAAACCTTGCGTATCAAAAATGAAAAACTTGACTTCACAATAAGTCTGCAGATAAAAAGAAATTCAAAGGGAAATTAATCTCATTGAGGCATAACATCAAACAGATGATCACCAACCAAAACTGCGCATCTAAAGACCAAAAAGAAACGAACTTTAACTTACAAAATGGACTTTTTATGAGATATTAAAAAATAGGGTTTTAATAAAGAAGATGGCTATGGAATCAGCTACATAGTTGGAGGGGCAGCCACCATGAACGGCGGAACAGCTCGCCATCGTTTTTCCTTTAATATATACTATTGGAATCACTAAACAGATCAAAGTAAGGAATTAAATGTTAAATATCCTTTAATATATCCATTACAGTTTTATAGCAACTGTTATTACGATAGCATATAGCTGGTCGAATCCTTGCCTACCAGGGCAATATTTGCGGAAATCAAGGACTACCCAGATTTTCTTTTCTAAGTGTCTGTAAGATATTACACGTGGCTTTTTGCACTGGTTGTTGCTGAACTTGAACATCACAAATTATTTTGTTCAACTTTACTAATCATTGTCCGTATTATTATGAACTGGTTAGACATGGATATTGAATTAGCCGACATTGAATAATCATAAATAAATGACATTCCAAAATTGCAGCTACAATCGCCTTCTTACACAAGTAATAGTAAAGAAAACAAAGGGAAGTGCATAGAAAAATTCCAGGAAAAACATGGAAACACTATAAGCACTAAAAAAACAAGAATGCCAACAAATAATGGAGTTTTCTCCAAGCAAGTAGTATGTCATAAAGTTGACTGATTTCCAGATTTTTCAAGCAAAGCAAAACCATTTTCTCTGCATTGGGATTGAACCAAAACAACAAGTTAGTAACGAAGGGAAATTCGATCGTATAATCCCAAACAAAGCTTTGAATTCACGGGGCTTAAGCTAACCTTAATGAAGCGTTTATGTTTTCTTTTCTCCTTGTTCTGTGATTTCAGACTTTCAGTGGCGACAACCGTAACATTCCCACCAGTTCTCTTCTCATCTCTAGCTATGTTAAAAATGGCAGTAAACCCTTCAGCTGAAGCCGGATCGTTTACATCCCATTCACCGAATTTTGGCAGAGGCTGCAAACATTAAAGTAAAACAATATTTGATAATGAGATTGAAGAAAGCAACATGGAACAGAAAACCCAGAAAGAAAGAAAAAACAAGACTTTTGGGGGAAGAGAGTCTTACGGATGCCATGATTGAAGATGAAAAAGATGGGTTTTTTTTAGGTTGAATTGATAGATGATTACGGTGAAGATGAAGATGGTGATGGATTATTCAAAGGTGGGTGAATTTATATAAAAGGGTTTGGGGTTTAGAAGGGGGGAAATCGAAAAGCCGACAGATTTGTTTCGATTTTCCACACGGATCAAAACTCGTCTCAGACACGGGATCTACGAACATTAATAAGGATAAATTACCCAAATCATCACTCAATTTTACTCCTCATTCTTATTTTGGTCAGTAAGGTTTAAACATTCTCAATTTAATCATTAAACTTTAGACATTGAATTTTTTTTATAACTCTACCGTTATTTTCCTAACTTTGTGATGTGATAACTCTTTTTATTAATTTTCTGTGCCATGTAAGTACCAATAAATATTTTATCAATATTTTTATTTAAATAAGCTCTCCAAAAGTTATTTTTGTTTCATGTTCCGTCACTTATCATTCCAAACCAACCTAGCTTATTTATGTCATGAAAACGTTTCATTATGCATATCATGTAAATGTTGTTGAACTTATCCTCCATCTTAAGAAGCACTAACATTTGCAAAGTGAAGCATTAGAACGCTTGTTGAATCTGGTGTTAAACGTTTATTCCATTTGAAGATTTCAACAGTGGAGAGACCCTTCATATGACGGGAGCAATATATTTTTGCTCGAGTTTCATTCAACGGGGGACGACAAAAAATAGAGAATAAAAATTCGAAACATTCAATGCAAGATTAGTAGAAGTGTTTATGATAAAACGAACGATAGATTCGCATTTAGGAGGACAAACAAGTTTGACGAATAATTTTAAGATTCATCGACTGTCATTGATGTGATTGATGGTGACCAAAATATGGACATATAGAGAGAAAATAAGAGAAAGGAAAAATAAGAGAAATTGAAAAAAGGGAAATTGGATTTTATATGGATTCAAAACGATATTATTTTGATATAACTTAATTTTTTCAAAACAATATCGTTTTGATGCCGTATGTTATGTTATAAACTATTTAACGGTGAAGTAACTAAACATGAATAATTCAAAAATTTTGTGATTAAATTAAATTTTTTTAACTTTAATGATAAAAAATAAGTGAAAAATAGTTGAGTGGTGAAATTTATAATTTATTTTATTAATATTGCCATAGATTTTATTCGGTATAAAATGGGTACAAAATGGTGGGCTTTAAAGGGGTCGTAGGCAATTAGCAGCCATGGTGTTTGGAGTATTGACTTCTAAATAAATAAAATATTCGTGACCGTATGGAGACTACTATAATCTAAATAAATTTGTAGTATCAATCACGTGCCGCACTTTTAGAGTGCAATTAAAATATGATTAAAATATAATTAATATAAATTTTTACTCGATTAGGTAAAAATAATAGTAAATTTAATATTTTTATTAATTTAATAAGAATTTTTATATTTACATAAATTTTTACTAATTGTACAAGAATTTATTTAAATTTTTATTTTAGATAAAATCTTATATAACTACACAAATTCTTATATTATAAGATAAATTCTTACCATTTAAATAATAATTCATTTAAATTTTATTTCAGATAAAAATTTATATAATTCTTACTAACTAAATAAATTTTTTATAAAAATCTGCCCCATTTTAACAGAATACCCATCAACCACTCAAGCTAAATGGAAATGCCATCCAAATTGATGGGATGTCCCATAATTTTCCACTCACACGAACACGCAAAGTACTGTTCGACATGACGTAATAAACATAAGATAAAAAAAACCCTTGTTATCCCACTTAAATCCCGTAATTAGTAAACTCTCTCGTATGCTAAAGAATAATCTAATTTAGGAAGAAGTTTACTTTCATGATATTTTGAAAATTATTTAATAATATGATAATTATGGTCAAACCATAAGATTTGATTACATAATTTTAACATAATTTTCCACTCATACAAAATTTAAATAAACTTGTCATAATCTATAGAATAAACAATAAAAGACTAAACTTAAAATTAGAAAGATAAATAAAAACTTTATGAATAGAATATTTCCTTTCCTTTATTCAAACTACGTAACAAACATATAATAATAGTTTTTAGTTCCTAAATTTGGTAATGTTTCTAATTTAATTATTGATTTTTATTTAATTGTTTAGATCATTAAACTCAGCCTTTATTAACTCCTTTGATTTGTATGCACTGAATTTATTACGTAAATTGAATTTCAATAGTAGAGGTGACAAAGCAAATCTGTTGAATATTCAGTTTCTATCACCCCATTATCACATCTTAATATTAATTGCTCCTCTTTAAAATTACTTAAATAAAAGTTTCTTTGTTTTCTAATATAAAGCCTTGCGTTTTTTTTTTCTGTTTACTTATATATTCCACTAGAAAAATACTCGATCTCCATGGATTTCCCAAGTGTTAGCAAAACTTTAATGGCTGCGGCATATCTAGTCCTTGGTGTTTTTATAGCCAGCCTTACGAAAACAGGTTTGATTTCTCTCCAGTCTCATCATTCCATTCTATGTTTTTTCATTTGTTGAAGTAATAAATTGTTGCAGGTATCTCAAACAAGTAATTTTTTGTATCTGTATGTGATTTAGGCGCAATAAAACCGATCGGCGTGTGCTACGGAAGAGTTGCCGATCATCTACCCCCTGCTCGAGACGTCGTCGGTCTCTGTACATCGAATGGCGTCAGAAAGATGAGACTCTACGATCCAGATCAAGCAACTCTGCAGGCTCTTAGAGGAACAAACATAGGACTAATCCTTGGTGTTCCCAATGGAGACCTTCAATCCCTTGCCACTCCCGCAACTGCAAACGTTTGGGTCCAGAACAACATAATAGCCTTCTCACCGGCAGTCGAGTTTCGATACCTCGCAGTTGGAAACGAAATAAAACCGACCGATCCAGAAGCTCAATACGTTCTCCCCGCAATGCAAAACATTTACAATGCCCTGGTATCAGCACAATTAGGTGATCAAATCAAGGTTTCAACATCAGTTGAAGCAAGTTTGTTGGGCCATTCATACCCTCCCTCAAGCGGCTCATTCGGTACAACTTCAGGCCCTTACATAACACCAATTATCGACTTCTTATCGACCACCAGAGCACAACTTCTCGTTAATCTGTACCCTTACTTTGCCTACATTAGTAATCCCCAGGACATAAGTCTCGACTACGCCTTGTTTACTTCTCCGGGATCTGTGGTTCAAGATGGTGCATTGTCCTATCAAAACCTGTTCGATGCAATATTAGATGCCTTTTATTCTGCTCTGGAGACTGCTGGGGGTGCTAATGTGGGGATTGTTGTGTCGGAGACTGGTTGGCCGTCTTTCGGGGAAGCGGCGGCCACCGCGGAGAATGCGGGAACTTATTACAGGAATATGATCAATCATGTCATGAATGGAACTCCCAAGAGGCCAGGACAAGCTATTGAAACTTATCTTTTTGCAATGTTTGACGAAGACCAGAAGGGTCCAGCTGAAACTGAGCGTCATTTCGGCCTCTTCTCTCCTGATAAGCAGCCCAAGTATAATCTTATTTTTGGTGGTAATGCACAAAAATCTGGTAGTGCATGTAAATCCCATATCGAGTGGGAATGGGTTTTGATATGGATTTATATATGGCATTTTCTTCTTCAGTAACGAGATGACAAGGCCTTTAAACATCACGTGGCTTTGTTTACACATGGTTTTGCAATGTACCGCACGTAATATATTTTTAAAGTAAAATTCGTAAGTATTTTTTTGTCATTACACAAATTGTGTAAAAAAATATATACACTTCTTATTAAAACTATAAAATTTAAAATCTAATTCTTTATGCTAAATCCTAAAGCTCTAAACTCTAAAACCTAAATAATACATTCTAATTCATAAAATATGAAGCCTAAATTAAACCCCTAAATCTTAAGTTAATAATAGGCTTGTGTAAATTTTAGCTTATAAAACCTGTGTATCAAATATATTTTTTTTGTAAAGTACACAAATGATCACTTAACTATTTCTAAAAATACAAAATGATCATCAAACTTTCAAATGTTACATAATGAGCATTAAATTTTAGTTTTTGTTTCAAAATTGTCACTGAGCCGTTAACTGTTGTTAATTGGGTGATGTGACAGTTACAGAAATTTGAATAATATAACATTTAATCCTCTATATTGACACATTTAATCAATTTATTCATAATTTAACACTCATTATTGATGTCTAAATTGATTGAGTGTGTAAATATTGATGATTAAATATGTTATTATACAACTTTTCATAACTGCCACGTCTCCCAGTTAATGACAGTTAATAGCCCAGTGACCATTTTGTATTAAAAACTAAAGTTTAATGACCATTATGTATTTTTTTAAAAGTTCGGTGACCATTTTGTATTTTTAGGGATATTAGTGACCGTTTGTGTACTTTACCCTATTTATTTCGATAATTAATGTACATTTCTATAGAAAATATTTTAATACACAAGGTTTAGAAGTCATATTTAGAGTTTATGATTTCGAGTTTATAACTCAAAGTTTAGAGTTTTAAGGTTTGAGATTTTAAGACTTAGACTTGAAATAGACATTTTTAAAAATAAAATTGGTTGTGTATAAAAAATAACTCTACTTGTATACATTGATACAATTAAATTTTATACAACTACGGATAATAAATAAATAAAATTAATATTTATCAACGGGTTGGTCAAAGTGGTAAATAGTTTGGTGTTGTTTAAGCATGTCTCGAGTTCGAGGCCTTGAGTATGCAGAAAATCTCCGTCGGGAGACTCATCGACCAAAATTAGGTGTGCGATGCGAGTCGATCCAGATTAATCAGGTGAAATCCGGAAACCAAAAGGGAAAAAATAAAATTAATATTTGGCAGTAACTTAAGAGTTATTAGCTGCCAACAATGGCTACATATTGTCCAAGAACTGTCTACGATTATTCTTTGCAAGAATCAATGAGAGCACTGACTAGGGAAACCCTTGCTGTTCTATAACCAGTGAGGTCCATACGTGACCCTTTCCACTTATAGTCTTATTACTATCTTAAGGAGGAAGGTTGAGCATAAAATGCCCGCAAACAAACGTCAATCTATAACCCAAAACAAAACATGATTCTACCAAATATGATGATGATCTCCAAGCACTCTGTTCATGTTCCATCTTTGGTTCTCTTCCTTTCGTTCTCATTTTCGTATGCACATTTATGCGACATCACACATAAAGAGATTCGCTCGAGATCTTTCGACTCTGGTTCACTCAACATCGACATCAAAGCCAACCTCAGTGGCTATTTCTACAAGGTTTTTGCATTTGGAGACTCCTATATCGACACCGGCAATGCCCAGTTATTAGGCGTTTTGAAATGCTACGTGGGTGGAAACTTGGACTACAAGTTATTGGGTGGTAGATCGAGTGATGGTTGATTTCCTATGTGATTCTCTCAACATTCCCACACTGCAACCGTATAAGGCCATTTCTTCAAATCAATTCGCCATCAATGAAATATCCGGTGTCAACTTTGCCATCGGAGGTGCCACGTCGCTTTCCGGTGACTTCTTTGTCAACCATAAGATCGGTCACACCCTTGTGTGGAAAGGCATCCCCTTTGGTTTCCAAACGCAGATCGAATGGTTCAACAATTTCGTGACCGAAATAGCTTGCAAGGGGAAGTACGAGGAAGAATGCAAGGCAGAAATAGGAAAGCATCTCATTTGGATCGGACAAATTGGTGTCGATGACTTCGTTCGTGTTATAGGGTCATCTATCTCCATGCGGTGGCTTACGGATATAACCATTAATCACATCTCCAAAATACTTACAGTATGCATATATATGCATTGGAATCGAAATCTCTTTACACAATTGTGAAAATGCTTAAATACAAACTTGGTTTTCTGTTCTGTTGATTGTGCGTTGCAGACGGTGTTGGATATTGGTGGAAAGTTCTTCGTGGTCCTAGGGCTGCCACCGGTCGGATTTTTTCCTTTAGCCAAGCTATTGACACCCCAATCCAAGAAAGACGAAATGGGATGCTCATTAGTTATCAACAGAGCAGTAATGGCTCATAACGAGCTTCTCAAGAAGACATTGGAAGACTTCAGGATAAAGCATGGTGCTGAGATTACAATTTCATATGCCGACTATTTCAATGCATACAAAACAATCATGGGAAACCTTTCCAGGTTCGGGTTCTCTGATGGATCCCGAGCATGTTGCGGCGTCGGGGGTGGACTTCTCAACTTCTTTAACTTGCACAACCTTTGCGGCATGGCCGGCACCACCGTGTGTGGAAACCCGGCTAACCACGTTCAGTGGGACGGACTTCATTTGATGGAAGCAATGCAGAAGGAAATAACTCAACTGTTCCTCCATGGAGGCTTCTGCAAACCATCTTTCTATGATATAAATAGTAGGCAAAGAAACTTGCGTACATAGATGTTCGTCCACTGTTTCATCGATTTTCACTAGTGTTACTATGTGTAAGTTTGTCGAGTACTGAATTAAGATGTAATGTAATTAACACATAAAAAAAATTGTCAACATGTCTTACGTGGTCTAGAAAGTTGTACCAAAATTCAATTTTAGTACCCAAAAACACATTTTTTTGCTTCCCAATGTTTCTTTCGGTACAAAAAAGACAGTAACTTAAGAACCAAGAAAAGACCACAGGTGTTAAGATTGAACCCTACACATGTAGACTAAATCTTGGGTTCTATTCCCATCTAGCTTTGCATATATCTAAAAGCAGTAAGCCTGTGTTGCATTTGTTTACATTCGAATATCCTTACTTCGTATCGAATATCATGCCCCATAAGATATCAGTTGGCTGAGCTTCAAAATTATCTAGCAGATGGGGCAAGGCTGCCATTTGAGAAATCAGGGCTATCAATTTCAAGAAAGCTAGCAAGTAAAGTTTTCCTGGAAGATTGGCCCCTGGAACTACCACAAGCTAACTTTGTATTGCCGTCATCCCCTTTCTCTATCTTCATTGCATCTTGTATAGCCAAAATGATCTCCTGCATCTTGGGGCGGGAGTATCCGTGTTGTTCGACACATTGGATAGCCACTTCAGCTATCGTCCAGATTGACTCAATCTTGACATTTCCTACCAGAAATGGATCTACGATGCTTATTACATCGCCTTTGCGTACTAAGGATCTTGCCTGCGAAAAAATGACAAGCAGATCAGGTTTTTGTGCTTCGATTCAGCACCATATATACTAAGAAACGGATGAAAGTTGAAGGGAAATGTACCCAGTGGACAATGTTAAGTTCAGGGCCAAAATCTTCTACTGATACCGGTTTCTTTCCGGATATAAGTTCCAGAAGAACAACCCCGAAACTATAAACATCACTCTTTTTAGTCAGTTGCTGTCTTGCATAGTACCTGTTACAACATATAAATGATTGGCTAATCGAATGAAGAAATATTTTTTAATAATTTGTTCATGGATTGTAATCCTTTATAGCTTACTCAGGATCAAGGTAACCGACTGTTCCTCGTGCCACACTTGATACATGGGTTAAATCTTCCTCAGCTTGTCTTGAAAGTCCGAAGTCGGACACTTTTGCTCTCATGTTAATGTCTAGAAGAATGTTGCTTGTTTTTACATCTCGGTGAATTATACTCGGGTTGCAGCCGGTGTGCAAGTATTCAAGGCCTACAGAAATCCAAGTTTATGTTTATGCGTAAATAAAAGAAAGAACTAAATACCAATGCATCAATTATTGAGAGTTTCAATACTAAACCTTTAGCTGCATCTTCTGCAATCCGTAAACGAGCAAGCCAATCCAATGGCTTCTGATTGACTGAACCTGCCATAATGTCCATAGATTGTTATTCTTTTGACCACTCTAAGCTTCTGAAAAAGAAAGGTGGACAATAAACAGAATTGCTTTCTTGGTAGAGAAGCGAACCATGTATGTGATCCCTCAATGTTCCATTGTGCATATATTCATAAACTAATATCCGTTGATGAGCTTCTTTGCAGTATCCGATTAGAGGAACCAAATTTCTATGATGAATCCTTGATAAGAGGGCAACCTGCAAGCATGCTTCAGTCATCACTACTTAACCATGTAGTGAGGTAAATTCAAGGTTATTCAGATACTACTGGTGTTTCATGGTACCAGCCAATATGTACTAGTTTCAAGAACAAGAATAAACAAATTGCAGATCCTTCAAAGGGGACTGCCCTGAGCCCTCAATAATATTGAAACAAAGCCATAGGATATTGTCAGCACACAAACTTATTTCATAAAGATGCTCTAAACCTCCCACTTTTTGTTTTTTTCTTGACTTTATGGCCTAAATGTGCGAATCTAAGTATTCCTTGGGAACAAGTTTGAATCTAGGAACCTAAACTTTTGAAATTTCCTAAAAGTAGCAGCTCCCTGTTAAAATTCTCAAACTAATAGTGCAGGTATTGTCTATTCACAACTTTTCCATACTGTCAAAGGAGAGTAGTCAAAATCCGATGCTTAGTCCAATTAGTTCATGTAGCCATTCCCAAGAGTTTCTCCATTAATGATTTAATTATCTGCAGATTACTAAAACTATATAACATGTTACCACATACAACGATTTATAGGTTTCCTTGATTGTGAACATGTAAAGAAAGTTAGAAGAACCCAGTTAAATGGGATTATGGGACGCTACCTCAGTCACAAATTGCTTATTCAAATGGCTAGATGAATCGCCCATCGTCTTGACTGCAACCTCCTTTCCATCTTTCATTTTGCCATAGTAGACAGGTCCAAAACTTCCTTTGCCAATCTTTTTGGTAAAATTGTTAGTTGCTTCTTCTAGATCAGACAGCGAGATACAGTATGCAACACCTTCATCCAGTAAATGCCCGCCCCGGGCTATTGAGTGGGTTGTTGTTTGTTTGTGGTCAGATTGCAGGTTACCTGATAGAAAGCAAGAATCAAATATAGATATACTAAGGACTGCACATTGCATAAATGATAAATAATTAGTAATTTAAGAGCTCTAACTATTTTCATCACATTTTCGGGGAGACATCTTCGGTCGGAAATTGCGCAACAATATTAAACTTGCCAAGAAAAGAATTAATAAAACTGCCAGCATTCCAATTGAGGCTCCAAGTATCAACTTGAAACGCAGTTTCCTCCGTGCCTCGTAACGTAGTCTGGGATTACCTTTATAGCTACAAGAGAAATGTATATATTTTATATATAGCTGTTTATAAATTTTCTGTGTAGGTTTGCTGTGTAGGATCACATACAGCTTAAGATGTAATGCACTACAACTTACTTAAAATTTATTTTCTTGCTTAGCAGTGCTGCAGGAATTTCCCCACAAAACGAGTTGTTCTGTATGAACCTGAAATATATAGATTACCTTTTTACTGAAGCTTTAAAATAGATATATCATGGGGAAAAGAAAAGCCTAAATTATCGGCTTCTTATAGCATTTTTTGTTAAAAACAAACTATCTATTTCTGTTTAATGATCCGGAAAGAAGAGATAAGAAATCAAGATTTCTACTTACAATGCTTGCAAGTTAGGCAAATGACCGAGGTACGAAGGTAGTGAACCGTTAAGTTTGTTGTTCTCCAGATGTCTGCAAGCACCGGTAAAGGATGCGAGTTAGGACAACCTCGGAAGAGAACAAATGCCAAAGTGAAATGCCAATCCTGAATTCCAAAGGAAAATTAATACATATATATGTATCGCATAGAATGAAGAGCTTACACAATTTTCAGATTGACAAGGCTACTCATATCAGGGAGTGGCCCTGTTAAGGAGTTGGAGTCCAACCACCTACAGAAGATGGGAGCTTTTCAGTGGATGGTAATACGAAAATTCGTGAAGATTAAGTCTTGGATGCTTACAACTCAATCAATCCCTCAATATGATTAATCTCGGATGGAATTGGGCCATTCAGATTCTGTCCTGACATTGCACTGTTCACCAGGTCAAAAAATCCATCAAATTCTATGAACAATAGAGTAACCAGACTAAAAAGAACTTAACAAGGTTGTTTTAATATTCGAAGGCGACGCAGTAGAGTGTAATGTAGTTATGAACTGAACAGGAAATAACAAGTTCAAATGCATTACATTTTTGTTATTCTTGGTGGTGGTGTTGGGCTGCAATTTACCCATGTCCAGGGAGTAGGAACACAAGGATCACCTCCTTCATTTGCCCAAACGCTTTCAGCAGCCATATAACGAATGGCATCGAGAGCAGTCACTGATAAATCGAGAAATGAATGAGCTTCCAGCTCACTGAGTCAAGCAAATTCCTTGAACATACATGCTAATGTGCAATATGATCAGAAGTTGAATAAAATCAAACACCCCAGGCCATCTTACCATCTCGCCTGTCAGTTTTTGCAGCAATCTTCTGGTATTTGCTTATTTCAATTGCATTTAGGAGTGGCCCTCTAGTAGAATCATTGGTCTTGGAAAAGGTGAATGACAGAACAAAATCGAGACTGACGTTCATGTAACTCGGTTCATAAAGGGTGTAGCTCCTGTTGGCATTCTCAGCTATGTTTACCACAGCATTGCTATAATCAGGTATGTAAGGCTCTCGCAGCCTGAATTTCCTGGTTTCATTCGGAGCCAAATCTTCAATTTCAGCAAAGTATGCATAGGCTCGAGCGTTGGCGGGGAAGCCTTTGAGGTTCAATCTGTAGCTAAGCTCTCCTTCAGTGCCAACAACTGCCGTTTGCATCACTTTAACAGGTGGATATTCTCTGGTTCTTATGTCAACGTTCTTCGACGTCTTGATTCGTTCAGTCCCCGGTGCCACTCCTACAAGGAAATTTTGCCTCCTATTGAGATCAGACTCCCAAAATCTGTCATATGGATCATCTGGGTACCTATCAATCCGAATTCCATTTTCGTAAATCAATACAAATATCCATCAAATAGCTTGCAAATGAAGCAAAACATCAAACAGTTCTCAGATGCTATATCAGATCATACATTACCTCACTATAACCTTAGTTAAAGCACCAAAGTTCACTCTAGCTGCAACATTCAAGAAGAAATCATCCTCGAAATCTGTAGCATACATGGAAAGATTCAAGGGGCGAAGCTCGAGAGTCGAAATGAAAGGAAAACCAGTTGTTGCACAGCATATGCAAACATCAATAGAATCTGAAGGAGCCCTTATGATCATTTCATTCACATAAGTTCTGGAGCCATCTTGAATCGTCACAGTTGTCCACTCGGTTGCATCTATGTACAGTTCGAATTTCGGGTATGCATCGACAGTTCCAGGGCTTCCATACTTAAATGTTGCACGAACAAGGTACCTTCTTCTCTTCTTTGTGCTCAAATTGTAACAGTACTTCTTGTTGTCCGAAGGGAAGTCTCTCCGAGTCCGATACTGCATCGAGTTCCCCTCCAGATTCTCAACCGTCAGTTGTCTCCCGTGTTTCATGATATCCATGTCTGAACTCCATGAAAGCTCAGTACTTGGGTCAGTGTAATTACTTGTACTTCCACAATCTATACTGATAAACTCTGCAGGACACAATTAAACTCTTGATTCATATAACTGTATAATCATATCACATGATAAAAAATCCTGGAATTCCATGAATTCAGAAATTTTGTAACAAAAAAATATACCTGAAACTTGGGATACAACAGATGATATAAAGTAGAAATACAGTATAAATAACTGTGTAAATAAAGCCATTGAAGATCAACAAAGCAAAACTGATTCTTTTGATGTTTTATTTTGTAGACTTATAATTTCTCTGTAAAAGATAAAAAAAAAATCTAGGGTTTTAGTTCAGCATCTAACCCTTCTTTACTCCACTAATTGATGAGTTTATCAGCCTATGCACTGTACATTCATGTCTCTTTTATTGGCATAATGCAAAAAAATCACTAATATTTGACTGAATAGTCACTTTGAAAGCTATTTTTTTAAGTAATTTAGCTCTCAACGTTTTATTTTGGGTCAAAATAATCTCTACTAGATAAAAACTATTAGTCAACTGACATTAAACAATTTGAAATGATTTGACAGAATGACACCTCAAAAGAAAAATATTTTATTTTATAGAATTTTATAAAATTATGTATCATTTTGTAAAGTCCGCATATTGTCTATATGACATTGCTATCGCAGCGTGCACTGTCTTGTAGGTTTTCCACGTCATTTCAAATCACTTGCTGTTAATTGACTAACATTTTCATTCGTAGAGGGGCTATTTTGACCCAAAATAAAACATTAATAGTTAAATTACTTCAAAAATATATAAGTCTAAATAACTATTCAATCAAACATTAAGACTATTTTTTTAACATTATGAACTTTTAATTTTCTATGTCCTTTAGATTTTGGAATCTCCTTTTTCCCAAGAATTAAAGCTTTCATGCTTACTTTTCATAAAAAAAAGTTAATTTATATTATAAAGAAAGAGTGTGACATTAATAAAAGTAGAAATAGAATTAAAGTATATAAAAACCATACTAATTACATATATTAAAATACATCTTTAAAATTAAATTCGAGACTTTAATCAGGATTCACGTGACCCCATTTGTTATCTGTGTTTAAACGAATTGATAACATATTTATTATTTTAATTTTATTTTATTAAACATATAGTATTTTTGTATTATATTTTGACGTGGTCCCTAGAATTACTATACCATAAAAAAGTTGATTTTTATTTATTTTACTACTATTTGCTATGTGACTGAGTTGGACAGGGATCGGAGAAAAAAGGCTGGCCATGCAAAAATCATAGGCAAAGACGGTAGGAGTTGGGAGAAAACAGTAAAATGCGGCACACAATAAAAAAAATTAAAATAGGATACGAAAATATATACGAATATATCTACTTTTATCAATAAGTATTGTGTATAATGACAAGGTATATTATTTTTTCCAAAGAAAGAGTATGAGTTCAAACTTTAAAAACGACATTATTGAAAAAGAGAGTCATAAATCATGAACAAAAACTATAAAATGGACATGTATATTACAAAAAAAATCATATTTTTTAAAATATAATTATAGCACAAAAATACATAAAACACGGTATTATTTAAGGAAAAAAACTTTAATACACAGGCCGTGTAAACTTTAGTTTACACATGACTTTTAGTTTTAGGGGTTAAGGTTTTAGTTTAGGGGTTTAGGTTGTAGGGTTTAGAATTTAAGGTTAGTGCTTAGAATTTAGTATATAGGGTTTAAAGTTTAGGATTAGTTTTTTAGGGTTAAGGTTAGAAATTTAGGATTTAAATTTTTATAGGGTAAATACACATGCCTGTGTAAAGCATGTGTATCAAAGTTTTACCCATTATTTAATTAAACATTAGTGTAGGATATTAGCTTTAAATTTTGCTTTTGCTTTATGGTAAATCATTGTCGCCTTGACCCAACTTGTGTGCCAACTTTCTTGAAGCTTGGGGGAGCAAGAAAGATTATAAAATATCATATATTAATCGAAGTATGTACTAAAAAAAGTTATAATTAGAGTGGTAGATTGTTATGCATTGGTTAATTCTGTTTGAAATCGATTAATTAATTGAATTAATAAAAAGTATTATGTATTTGATAATTATATATATTATATTAAGCCTAGACCAACTGTTACCTTTTTATATTGTTATTGGAAAAAAATATTTTTGGATTTGTTGTACTTTCCTTTTCATTTTTTAAATTCTACAGTGAAAAGTAAAGTCGGTCAGACTACATACCGACTTCAGACTACATGTCATTTTTTTCCAAAGAAAGAGTCCGAGTTCAAACTTTAAAAACGACATTATTGAAAAAGAGAGTCATAAATCCTGAACATAAACTATAAAATGGACATGTATATTACAAAAAAAATCATAATTTTTTAAATATAATTATAGCACAAAAATACATAAAACACGGTATTATTTAAGAAAAAATTTTTTGATAGTTTTAGGGGTTAAGGTTTTAGTTTAGGGTTTAAGGTTTAGGGGTTTAGGTTGTAGGGTTTAGAATTTAAGGTTAGTGTTTAAAATTTAGTATATAGGGTTTAAGGTTTAGGGTTAGGGTTAGGGTTAGGGTTAGGGTTAGAAATTTAAGATTTGGGTTTTTATAGGGTAAATACACATGCTTGTATAAAATTAATTTTACATAGTCTGTGTATCAAAGTTTTATCCATTATTTAATTAAACATTAGTGTAGGATATTAGCTTTAAATTTTGCTTTTGCTTTATGGTAAACCATTGTCGCCTTGACCCAACTTGTGTGCCAACTTTCTTGAAGCTTGGGGTAGCAAGAAAGATTATAAAATATCATATATTAATCGAAGAATGTACTAAAAAAGTTATAATTAGAGTGGTAGATTGTTATGCATTAGTTAATTCGGTTTGAAATCGATTAATTAATTGAATTAATAAAAATATTATGTATTTGATAATTATATATATTATATTAAGCCTAGACCATCTGTTACCTTTTTTATATTGTTATTGGAAAAAAAAAATTTTGGATTTGTTGTACTTTCCTTTTCATTTTTTAGATTCTACGGTAAAAAGTAAAGTCGGTCAGATTACATGCCGACTTCAATCAAATAAAGAGAAAGTTGGCCATACTAAATGTCATTTTTGACGTCACTTCGGCAAAAATCATTAATTTCTCCGTTAGTGTGATAGAAATTACCGTAGATCATCAAATAAAAATACACCACACCAAATCTTGAAATAAAAAAAACTCACCAACAATATCCTAACATTTTTTCCTAGACCAATTAATTTTTAACCATAAACTCATTAAGATTTCAAGACCTAACCAATTTTAACCTAAATTTAAAAATTATACAAACTAATCTAATATAACTAAAGAAAAAAACAAACATTAAAACTTATTACAAAGTTTGATTAATTCAAAGATTGATCAAATTAATTAAACTTTATATGAGTCGATTAATAATTGAAAAATAATTATTTTTTAATTAATTCAATTTTACTTAATTCAATTCCATCAATAACTAAATTAACTTAATGAACAGTATAGCTTCAAAAACTTTAAACGGACCTTTGATTTGTATTACGAGGTGACTCAATACGCAATCCTGGAGGGCTCCTTAAATAAAGTTATTAATTAATTAATGGGCTGCTCCTAAAAGGGAGAAATTTGTTCACGCGGTGATGTTTTCTTGTCAAAGGAAAAACAAGTGGGCCCAAGTGATAGGTAATTTTGTCAAACTAAACGATCAAAATTCATTTTGGAATCTTACATTACATCAAACCAAACGTACTTCATGTCGTTTTTTATTTTTTTTTAATAAAATTTAATATAATATTATAAGAGTATACTATAATCTATTCATTGATATATTTTCTTGAACTAATAATAATAGTTGGTTTTATTGAATAAAAAAGAAATACTACAAAATTACAGGATGTGTATAAATATTAGAGTAAACTAATCGTATTAATTAATCATTTTCTCCAAAATCTTCAGAGCACATAAATTATCAACCAAAGAGTAAAATACGATCATACAAGGAAACAGTTAAAAATTCAACCATACCAACTTAGAGAAATGATAGATACAAATAAATAATATTGTCGACAATGAATTATACACTATCGACAATAACATAAAAATATACCACGTTGACAAATTGATTATATTGCAAGTCAAATGTGACCTATTGTAACACCCTCGACCCAGATGTCACATTTGGGCCTCAAGCCCAACCCGTTATTATAAAATTTTGACCTAGTTTAGCCCAATCTACAATCTATTTTGAAAGTCCATTTAATTACAGCCCAATAAAACATAATAAATAATTAAAAACATATACAATGGAGCTCCTTTTAAAATTACATTATAAACCCTTGACTCGATAGTTTGAAAATCCAAATACGATTTACAATATACAATAGGTTCCTATGAATACAAATCCCAAAGACCTAAGTATTGTACTCTGAAGAGACGAGGCACTGAAATCCTTCCCAGATGGTGCTCCTTCAAGAACGTGCCAAACCTACTAACCTGGGAACGGAAACAACGATTCCGAACGCTGAGCTAACAAAGCTCAGTGGATACACCGCCACTCAACCATGCTTCTTGCAAATCATAAATAAAGCAATGCAACAAGAATGATATCATGTCAAGATAACAATGGCGCTACCATATCTGCCTAAACACATGGCATTATGAATGTATGATCACGCACACAGCTCGTACAAGTATCTCATATGTTTACCTAGCACCACACTGATGACACCAACAACATTAAGTGAGGTCCGCGTCCACAAAGCATCGGAATCCTACACTTGAGTGAGGCCCGCGTCCACAAAGCATCGAGATTCTACACTGCGAGTAAGGCCCGCGTCTGCATAGCATCGGGATCCTATACTCTGAGCAAGGCCCGCATCCACAAAGTATCAGGATCCTATACTCAAGGGGATGAGGCCCGCGTCCACATAGCATCATGATCCTACATCCAAGCTCGGGATCGCTCATCAAGCATCTTCGAATGAGGCCCACATCCACAAAGTATCGGGATCCTACATTCGAGAGTCTTCAAGGTGCTGCAACACACTTAGGGTATCCAAATCCCAACAACAAGGGATGATTCGACTATCTAGGCGTCCCATCAGCACACAACAAGGACCCTAGTAACCACACAGCTCTAGACCTTGACACAAGGGTCTTACCACACACAGCTCTAACACCTTTACCATAGCCTTATGGTTTTTATCAGTTATTATATCATCCCGTTGAATTATCCATTCATTAGCATGTTTATAAAGTACACATTAACCATTCTCATTAATTTATCTTATTATCCGACAAGACTCAACCTTATAGGCGCCCTTTTCCGCACACAGCATGGACCTAGATTACCATACAGTATCCACGATCTGCCTAGGATCCCTATGGTTTACCACCTCACATGATTTACCCAACATTTACCAAATCATTGGCCATTCATTACTCGAACGGGGTTAAAATTTCCATTTCTCAGTTTTAATATTCATTTTACACCTTAACGGGCCCCCAAGGCTCTTCGCCTCGAATTATAACACCCCCAAACGCCACATCGAAATTATTGGGCAGATTGCTCAGCGAGTATCGATACTCCAAGGTGAGTATCGGTACTCCCTTTTAAGTATCGATACTTCCACATGAGTACCGATACTCTAATTAGGTTCGAAAGAACTAGACCCCAAGTTGTACCGATACGCTATGTACCGTACCGGTACTTATCATCTGTACTAAGATCGCCCTGTATCGATCCACCCCGTACCGGTACTCTCACAAACGCGTACCAGTATGCTAAGCCTCTTATAAGCAAGCAACAACGCGTACCGATACTCCCCTATGAGTACCGATACCCCCAATAGATTCAAAGGAATTTAACCCAAGGGAGTACCGATACGTTACGTACCGTATCGGTACTCAAAGCCTTTCCAAGCAATGTAACAGTGCGTACCGATACGCCCCCTTGCGTACCAGTCCACGAAGGCATCTCTGGAATCCTTACCTTACAAGGGGTACCGATACACGGGGAAGCATACCAGTACCCCCTTACAACTCTTCCCCTATTTACACTAAGGCGTACCGATACTCTAACCCTAGTACCGATATGCAAGCTTGATTTTTGAACTTTGGGTGCGGGTTTCACCTAGAAACCCTATTTAACCCCCATAGTTAAACCCCAAATCGATTATACAAGTTATTGTAAATGTATTAAGTGGGCTTCTACCAATTTTAAGCCTTAGAAACATCAAATCCCCATTTTACCATTAAAGGGGTCAACCCAAAGCTTATCAAACCATAAACACCAAAACATGCACAAAGCTTATTTTTATGAGTTGCAGGAAATAATAGGAGTTAGTAGTGTACTAACCTTGAATTAAAGCTGATGAAGAAGCCCTCAAATATCTATTCCCGTTCTTCTTCTTCAAGCCCTCACCAAACACCTTCTTCTACCACAACCAACCATTTTTACCTTGGTTGGTAGATCTCTCAAAGTTAAACAAGCTTCCCTTCTTGCTCCAAACGAGATTCTTACTCAAACTCTCAAGGATTACACATTTTACTTCAACTTGGGGTAAGAAGATGGATATGAGAAAGAGGGATAAGACAAAGGGACAAAGGTGATTTCACCCTCCAACTTTTCTGCAGAAATTAAAGCCCCCTGTCAGCTCTCATTGTCTTTAATTATGCTTTTACCCATTTTCCCTTCTTACTTTCACCTTAGCCCAACAACAAACCCACAACACAAGCCCAAAAGCTTTTCTTCAAGCCCAACAAGGCTCTCAAGGCCCAATATCTCAACCCAAACGCGAAGCCCATGCCTCGGTTTAACCTGACCCTCGAGTTTCAAAACCCGGGTCGTTACACCTATCTTTAGTGATTGTGAGTGAATATCAATATAAGAGAACCAACACAATGATCTAAAGTGGAATCAATTAACAAGATAACTAAATAAACATCAATTGAGGACACGACGTCAAATTTAATCTTAAAAAAGAAAAAATGTTACAAGAATTGAAGAAAAAAGTATCATTTTATTAAAAAAAATTAAAAGACTTATTAAACTAAAATAACATAAAAATTTAAATATGTGAAAAATAAATTTATGGACAAAGAAAAAAAAGACAAAATGAAGAAAAAATAACAAGAGTTATGTTAGATCATAAGTAGCAACTGTTTGACTAAAGGTTAACGGTGTCACCCTCCTAAACAACCGAGAAAAAATTCTGAAAAAAAAGAAGAGAGAAAGCCTAGTGAAATGTATTCATAAATATAATTGAAACATGTATAACAAAATAAATATATATTATATAAAATTAAATATCATTATCTAGAATCTATACATTTTAATGGAACTTTTGGACCGGTAAAAATATTTTTTAGTATTCATTATATTATTAAATTGACCATAAAATTTAATATTTTAATATAATACTAAATTGAACCGAACATGTGATCCCAGTATAAAAGTAGATAATGTTCATCCTAAGAGACCCGAATTCAATTGCTTTGTCTGCAAGATGTGTATGCTTTGTGAAAGAGTTAAAAATATGTATAAACATATATTATAATATAATTACATTTAGACCATTAAAAAATAATATAATACTAAATTTTAAGTACACGATCATAACAAAAGTACTATTAGTTAAATTAATTAATATTTAACACTATAAATAGATACATTATCATCAAACTACCTCTTGCCATTGTTAGGTAACTTTCTATTTTTCATACCTCTTCTTTAATCATATTTCCCTCTTTACACATCCAAATATCTTGGGGACTAAGGTCCAATAGAGAGTAAGGGTCCCCGAGTTTCAAATATAAGATGAATTTAATCACTAAATTTATTCATCCATCCAATATATCAAATATACAAGGGCTCCAACCTTCAATATATATGCATATACACAACACGATCTTTTCGCGAAATTAAAACCTTAATATACATAATTAAAAACCGATCCAAGTGGCATAAGATGTTTTATTCTGTTCGGTGATTAAGATTCGAGCAACAATATCGATAGGAAATAATATAAGATAGAACGCTAAAAAAACCCTTTAATATACAGATTGATGTAATCTTCTAAGATAAATTAAGGTTCAAAACCAAATAAGATAAATATTTAAATGATTATTATTCTATTAGTCAAAAATAATCATTATTTTTTTTCTCAAAAGATTTCAAACTAAAAAGGTATGTTACATAGTAGAGGAAGAAAAAACCAAATAATATATAAGTTGGTAATTGTCCAAAAACCATGAAATGCTTCAAGCCTCTCATTTCGTATATGGCTTCTCTTTAATCTTTATGTTCTTTCTTTGTGGGCAGTAGGTTTGGAGAATTGATTTATGCGAATAAATTGTCTGAATACAAAATAGTGATGAGATTTTTATCGTTACAAAATTCAAAGCTAAACAGACACCTTTCTTACAAGAGTGATATTCGTTTAAGTTTATTCGAATAATGTCTTTCTTAGTTTAAATTTTCGTTTATTATTCAAAATAATAGTAAGAACAGTTTTATAATCAAATTTGAATAAAATCCTAAAATTTGACATTGGGGTAGTTCTAATTTCTAACCTCTATCCATCATTGGTGCCTTTGGTTTTGGGTTTGGCATATTCCCAAGCTACATCTAGTTAGAATGCTATATGAGTAAAAAAACAAAAGCAAGGAAATTCCAAAAAGAAAAGCAAGAATAAAAACAGGTAAAGAACCTGAAAGCACCACAGGATAGCAAGGTGGAATGTGTAATATATATTATAAGTTTTAATAAATTAATTAAATAATCAGGAAAAAAGCAACATCCCCACTTATGAGAAGTTGCATGGACTTAATCCCCAAATTTAGAACAAAAATAGCATGTATTTTTTTTTCTCTTTTTATGTCTCACTACTATTTTTTTTTAAAATATGACCCTAAATTTTAAATTCTAAACCCTAAACATACATCCTAAATCTTAATCATAAACCCTACATTTATTTTTTAGTGTGAAGCATAAATAAAAATACCGAAAATAACATAAATTTTTTATTCCCAAATTTGTTAATATCTATCATGCCCACCCTATCTTTTGCATTAAACTAATCTCATAATTGCAAATTATAAAGTCATTTGTCTTGGTGGACATTAGAGCATTTCCTTTTTATTTATTGTGTTTTGTTCACCCCACTCATTAAAAGTGTACCCTTCAGGCTCTAAGCCTCACACCTTATTGTTGGAAGCAAAGATATTAATTTGTTGAAAAATTATCCGATATATATGTTTTGTAATTTACTACACAATTCTTTCTGTTTTATGGGATACAAATTTAGTTTAGAATTTGGGGTTTAAGATTTAGTTTGTATGATTTAAAATTTAAGCTTTAGTATTTAAGGGATAGATTTTAGGATTTATAATAATGAATTTAGATTTTAAAGATTAAAAAGTAAATATACATACTTGTGTAATTCTTTTACATGTATATAAAAAACTCTTGATTTAAATCCCAATATAACCAAACTCCAAAACCTTGAAATACAATATAATACATACATTGATATTCTTAAAGGAAAATGGACATTTCCACTAATAGTTAATCAGATGATGTTCAAGATTGTTTTTTTTTTATAATAGCCACTGAATTTTATTAAATTTATAGAAAATATCACAATTACAACATATCCAAGAAGGAAAATAATGGGACTAAATCTACCAAAATTTCTTACAACTCAAAAGCAAAGAAATGTGAAAAACTTCTATGGAGATAAGCATACCATAAAATTCAGAAGCTTCCTGAATCTCCTTGTCTCTATCCAATCGAGACACATAACGGATGAAGAAGGAGGGGTGAGCGATCCAAACTATCAGGCAGAATATTCCGCTACCCATGACTGATTACATCCGTACACTACCATCAACTGAGTGGAGATCTAACTTTCCATGACCAACGACAAAATCATAATCAGAAACTAGCGCCGATTAAAATCTCTGTACGAGCAACAATCAACCGCTAGGTTATGCTGAATCATGCCAAAAAGACAGATAAAACAAGCCACAAAAACAAAAAAAGTGTCACAAGGACAGAGAAAACGCGTGAGATTCTTATTAAAAATAAAAACAAGAAAATAATAAACATCGACGATCAACAACCAACATCAAAATAATTGTCGATTGCCGGCTAACTCAAAAAAAAGGAAAAAGAGCATGCGGCGGTGGCTATTGAGAGAAAAAAATAGGGTTTTTCCTATGTTTTTATATAATTTACCATTGACTAACTATGTTCAAGATTGTTCTTAGTCTCGTTAAATCGCTTCATAATAATATTCCACTAACAGTATAATAATAATCCATGTCTCTTCAAATCTAGATATATAAAATAGTTTGGTGGCAGTGAGTTAAATTAATTATACTAACGTAGTTTAAAATTGACTGGAAACTTAATAGATCATTTTGTAATATGGTTTTATATTTTAGATTTGAGTTATTGCAACGAGCACCATGGCCTAATGGATAAGGCGCTTTACTTTCAATCAAGTGATTGTGGGTTCGAGTCCCACTGGGGTTGTGATTAGTATGTTTTCTGTAGATTTTGATTAGTTTTAGGGTAAAGTACACAAATGGGCACTAAAGTATCCCTAAAAATACAAAATGGTCACCGAATTTTTAAAAGTTACATAATGTGCATTAAACTTTAGTTTTTGTTACAAAATGATTATTGAGCCGTTAACTGTGTGACGTGACAATTAATGAAATTTGTATAATAACATATTTAATCTTTAATATTTATACATTCAATCAATTTAGACATCAATAATGAGGGTAAAAATATCAATAAATTGATTAAATGAGTCAATATGAATGATTAAATGTTTTATTATTCAAATTTCTGTAACTGTCAAAATTTGACATTCAATCTTTAAAAAAAAATATCAAATTTGACTCTCAACCTTTCAAGAAAAGCAAATTACTCTTTTCTAAGTAGAAATATTAGTTAAAACGTTAAATTTTTAATGTCGTTCACATTAAATCCCACATGAGTCATGTTAGACTATACGTATTTCATGAATTTTTAATGATTATTATATATATATATATTCACTGGCGATTCAGTGTATAAATTAGGGTGTCAGTTGACACCTATTTTTTTTTAGAAAAAAAACTTATATAGAAATTTTATACAAAAATAGATTTATGTGTTTTAAAATATTATTTATTTCACTTTTTTAAATGTTGATACCATAGTTAAAATTTGATACTATCTTTTTAAAATTTTGACACATAATTTAATATTTCTGGCTCACTCACAGTATATATTTATATTTTTAAATTATTTTTGACGTAACATATAAGACAAATAACACTGTATTAGCCTGAAGTGCATGTGGATTATCACATAGGTGACACTTCAAAAATGTTAAAATAAAAAATTTGAGTGAACATTTTTATTAAAAAATAATTCAACTCCTTTTAAAAAAGTTCAAATTTAACTTAAAAAAATATAAATGTTAGAGGCTAAATTGACCCTTGTGCAAAAAAAGCAGACAGACTCGATTTCAATTTTTGTATAACATGTATTCGGTCTATTAAATAATTGATATAGATCAAATACTATAGAAATTTATTATAAAATATTATTTGAACTTAATTTATTTATTCACGGAATCAAAATTCAAACCTTAAATATTATTCTCTCTGTCCTATTAAAATTGTAGCTTTTAACTTTTAAAATTGTTCAACTTAAATTGTCACATTGACGAATTCTCCTTAAAAAATTAAAAAACTTTTAAAACCTATATTTTCTTTTATATTTTTTAAATTTTTATCTTACCAAACAAAAAATAACTTTTAAAGACTATATTGCCACTTGAATTATTTTACTATCATATTTCTTAAAATAAATTTCTCTCTCACATCACATGAAAAAAACAATAAGGGTGAACTTATATGGAACGAATGAAGTATTTAAAACGTTTAATACATCATCTCATTGCACCAACAGGTGGTTTGCAGTTTGCACTGAATTCCATACTAATTTCACGCATTATAATAACATTCCTTCCGACATAAAATATAGGTCTACGGTGCAGTTACGATCTAGTAGCGATCTAAAATGTTATAAAATATAAAATTTAAAATCGAAAATGTTATATTTTTTATAATATTTTATGTTGGTGTCTTATGACAGTATCGATATTTAGAAACAAGTTTTGATACTTACAAAAACTTAAAATGTTATTAGAAGTGATAAGTATTGATACTCGAAGCTAAGTTTCGATACTTAACTACCAACTTAAAATATTATCAAAAAGTGTAACATTTTCAATTTTAAGTTTCATGTCTTGTAACATTTTTTGTTGGTGTCGCACGGACCATACCACACGTTAAACTCACCTAAAAAAACAATTAAAATGCTTAAAGTGTTTTTAATATTTAGTGGGAAATCATACTCTTAATTAAGCAATTAATTATAATTAGAACCTTCACTAAAAAGTTAAATGTTCCTAATAACAAGGTTTATGTGTACCTTAATTAATGACTGAGAGTTCGATCTTTACCTTGAGTATGAATTAATTTTTTTGATAAATTTTAAATGACTTAAGGGTTTAATAAGCCCTTTAAACTTTTGCAAAAAAATTAATTAAGCCCAAATTTTTTGCACCCAATTAAGCCATCAAACTCAAGAAAAAAAAATCAATTTGGCCCTTTGACCAACATTGACCGTTAAATTTAACGGGTTTTTTAAAATCTTCTTGGCATGTGTCGCAACAAGATAATGCCACTTGACAATTCTAGGAATTTTTAAACTTTAATTTTTAAAAAATATATAAAAATCCAAAAAAAAATCTAAAAAATTTATATATAGATTTTTGTATATTTTTCAATTTATTTTTTATAATTGTATGATAATATTTAATATTTTTAATTTTTTAAAAATATTTAATTTTTTGAAAATTATTATTTATTATTTTTAAATAAATTCCGGAATTAAATATATATATTTTTGAGTTTGAGGGCTTAATTGATTTTTTTCTTGAGTTTGAGGGCTTAATTGGGTGGAAAAAAGTTTAGGGGCTTAATTGATTTTTTTCTTAAGCCATTTTAAATCTAATCCTAACCTATCTAGAAGGAAGGGAAATGGAGACTTTGGGGGAAGGAAGATGAGTGTTCCTAGTGGGTCTAGAACCCATGACCTAAGGGAATACGAGAGAACAAATATGAGCAACTTGACCAACTGGCCAAATATGCTTGCTCGAGCATGGATCATTTTTAAAACTTGTAACCATCGTCTATCCTAATATTAACCAACATAACACGAAGAATTAATCATTGAGTTTAAAAGTAATATGTAATTAACCATAAAATAATGTTCCTTCATGATTAGTGTTTAAGTAATATGTAATTAACCATCTTGATCATTTGCCATAAAGTAAAGAATCAAAACTTTGTGTTTATGGGAGGGTGTTTATGGGAGGGAATTTAAAATAATAAAAAACAATTTTGGAATCTCCCTATAAGCTTTAAGGATGAAACCCCAGTAGCTATTTTATTCTTTCTTAAAAAGCAAAGAAAGGTTCCAATGAAATGGAGACAGTCACATGCTTAGGTCCCTAATCTTGACAAAGATGTCTTGTATGTGAGTTAATGTTTCTCAGCTTTTTTTTTTTTCATTTATTTTATGTGTCAAAAAATTATCTAAGATAAATTATTTGATATACAAATTGTATAAAATTTAAATTACACGATTTTATCTAATTCAATATTATATGTTTATTTAAGATTTAACGTTTTAGGTTGTAATATTTTGGATTTAGAGTTTAAGTTTAAAATTTAAGATTTAGAATCGAAACAATCAATATTATGTAGTTTAAATTTTATACAATTTAGGTATAAAATATTTTTTTATATATTAATAATATTTTTTTGATTAAATAGAGAGTTATTACATTTCCAAGACAAATGTTGAGATTCGAACTATACAAGCAGGGACGGGCGCATGATTTTATATTAAGGGGCGAACTTATAAAATTTTAGGAGGGCGAAAATAGATTTTCAATAGAAAATACATAAAATTTTTTTAAAAAATTATAAATTATATATAAATTTCAAATTTTTAGGGGGCAATTGCCTCCTTCGGCCCCCATCTAGGTCCATCCCTGCATACAAGATGAGACAACATAAACATCATTGGCCACTAAGCCAACTAGTGGATCTCCCATATACTAACAATATTTAAATATAGCATATTAACACTTCTAGCAGTCACAAAGCCGTCTCATATATTTTCAGGACCATGAGCGAAAACTAAAAAATGAGTCCCTATAGAACAAAAATATGTTTTATTACTTTGAATAATTAATTTAATAGTTCATTAATAAACCATAGAAACATGATTAAAATTTATCAAACACATTATTTTCATTGTTTTGTTAACAAAATACCCTAAATGCAACTAAAAAAAATAAGAGACAACCACTAACTTATTAGATTATTACCCTAAAAAATTTATAAAAAAATAAAAGAAAAAAGCCTTGAGCGATCGCTCATGCTACTCTCCTTACCAGACGTTACTGTTGTCCAGAAAATCATTAACTATAAGCATCCCCTCCTGTTCTCTCATTCTTTGAGAGATGCAACTCTGGAAAGTAAAAAAAGAAAAAATCTACGTTAAAATTAGAGGAATTATTGATTGGGGAATCCATAGGATGAGTGTTTTTTTTCCTATTGCAAGTTAATATTATGATTATTTTAGATTTGGGTTTTTTTTTTTAAACAGATAATAACTCAAAAGCTGAGAATCATTGTCTAAATTTCCAAAGAGACCGAACATATGCCATGCATTGAATTGGCTACAAGAAGTTAAAATAAAAGGTAAAAAAGAAGGCGAAAATGTACTTTGAAAAATGAATTATAAAAAGATTTTTTATGTTTTTGTAATGCCAATATTTTCGCCTATTGATCTTCCTAAACGATTGAAAAAATTAGACTTAAGAGTAATCTCAATTTATCGATTTCGCTCCTATGGTATTTTCGTATCAATTTATCCTTTGAAGTAGTCAAATTATATCACTGTTTGCCCCTTGACTGACGAAAACTAACGTTGATCGTTACAATGCTGACATGGCAGTTTACGATATTGGCATGACAGTCCACTTGTAAAGATGATGTAAAAGAGGGGCAAAATTAATTTTTCAAGCGAGTTTGAGGGCAAAATTGATTTTTTGGTTGAGTACGAGGGCAAAATTTAAAATACTTATAAAGTATTAAAAAATATAAAAAAAACTTCGTCAAAAAAATTTAGACGATTTTTGTTTTTTTCTCTTCAAATAATATAAGAAAGAAAGAATCCTAAAATAGAGTTAATGTGATTCTCTCAACTTAGCAAAAAATTTCTACCCTTTTTGGTGCCCCTCTCTCTCAATACTAAAAAAATAAACTCTACACTCTAAGTCTAATTTCTAAATCACAAACCTTAAACTCTAAAATTTAAACCATTGTTTAAATTTATACACATACTTTTATGCTTCAATGTCACCTTATATTGAGAAAATTTTCAATTAGGGTTTAGGATTTAAGGTTTGCAATTTAGAGTTTGAGATTTTAGGCATTGAAATTTAGAAATTAAGATTAGAGTGTAGAATTTATTTTCAAATTTTGATATTTGAATAATTTATAATTTATAATTTAATAGCTTCTAATGTTTTAATTTTATAATTTTTAATTATTTTTAGATTTTTAAAAAAATCTAGCCATATATTAATAAAACATTTTTAAATGTTTTATTAATTTTTATATCATTTTAGTATTTTAATATTTCCTTAAATTCACATTTTTTACCTAAAATTCAGTTTTGCCCTCGTACTCAACAAAAAAAATCAATTTTGCCCTCAAACTAGGCCAGAAAATCAATTTTGCCCCTCTTCACATCATCTTCACACATGGACTGCCACGTCATCACACGTGGACTGCCACATTATCACTGGTGACCACCACATCAGCATCGTTGACCTCCATGTGAGTACTGAAATGGTCAACGTTGGCTTCCATCGGTCAATGGGCAAACGGTGATGCAATTTGACTACTTAAGGGGGTAAATTGATCTGAAAATACCATAAATGCGAAATCGATAAATTGAGACTACTTCATAGGCAAAAGTGATCGATAAGACATAAATGTATGATGTTTTCGAATATACTCAAATAAAAGTCTAACATTCTCAAATATGTCCAAATGAGACCCTTATTTGAATTTTTTTATAAGATTAGATTTTTATTCGAGTAGATTCTAAAATGTTAGACCCTTATTTAATATTTTGAAAGGTTAGAATTTTATTTGACCATTTTTTAAATAGTATGCTCTTATTTAAACAAGGCATAATGCTAAAAAAATGTCCCCCAACATTTTATTTTAGATTAAAATAACCCCTCTGCGGATGAAAATTGTTAGTCAACTAACGGTAAACAGCTTGAAATGAATTGATAGGATGACATGTCAGTAGAAAAAATAATTTTATATTTTATATAATTTTATAAAATTATTTTTTGACTAATGTGACATTCTTTAAAGTCAACACCTTTGAATATATGACACTACCATGTCAGCCTGCGTTGTCATGTAGGTTTACCACATTATTTCAAGTCATTTACTGTTAGTTAACTAACCGTTTGTATCTGCAGAAGGACTATTTTGCCTAAAATAAAACGTTGGAGTTAAATTGATTTAAAAAAGTAAATAACTATTCAGTCAAACGTCATGTGAATTTATTGACTTTATATCTTCATACAACCTAAAAGTTAGTCTTTCATTTGAACATTTAACCTTGCAAGGTTAAAAAATATTCATAGATTAGATGGATTGTACAGGCTTAAACTTAGCTTTGGAAGCCAACTTTCAACCTAGTAACTACAAATGTGACTTTAATGGAAACTTATGGAACTTTAATATACAATAATTTTAATAATTTATTTTTAATTATTAAAATATATTAAATTAATCAAAATAACCGATTTAAGTGGATTTGATTTTCCAATTAATTTAGTTAATTTGATCCATGCTATTTAGGAGTGTAAATAAAACACTAGTATTCATAAATTATCCGAGTTTGACTAAAAAAATTTAAATTCTATGTAGTAATAATCAAGTCGAGTTTGAGCTATCAACCGAGCCGAATTCGAATACATTAAATATCTTTATTTTACATACAAAATACACTTAATTTGAGTTCGAATTTGAACTTAAACATAAAAGAATCTAATCGGGTTCGAGTAATTAAATTTGAATAAAGTAAGTATAATTGAACTTAATCGAGGTTAAATAAGTCAATCGTATCTCAAGCTGAACTCGAACTTATATATTAATATTTGATCGAACTCAAACTAAATATCATAATTAGAATATTGAGTCAAGCACAAGTTTACCACCATTCAAATTCCACTCAACTCGGTTTATACCCCTAACGCTATCAAATGTTACAAGTTAAAATGATTTAGGGCGTATTTGGTATTATGCCACCGTAGCGATGTCCGTTTCGCTAAAAAAATATATTTTTATTTATTTTACATTATTTTGAAAATAATGTCTTCCGTGTGAGATTTTAGAAAATCCGTGTTTTATTTAAAAATGGAGTCGCCACCGGCCACTTAGGTAGGTCAGACACCATAAAAACCAGAGATTTTGAAAACTTTCGGTTCGGGAGTCGGTTACGGATAGGGAAGGATTAGTACCCCCACACCGCCCAAAATTGGTACTTTAATAATTACCGCTTTATTAATATTAAATTTTCCGGATTAAAGTGACGATTAAATTAAAATTTGGTTATAAATGTGAGTAGATTTTAAAGGCCCCGTTATCCGAAAGTAAACGCCCAACCACCATCACTACGCCTGATACTGGCCCCGTTTACGCTCGGATAAAAGGGCACCACATTGACAATTTATATATCTCGATATGCAATCTTAGTGAGCAAGATGGCAAATAATTTAAATACAATAAAAATACAAATAAATATTAACATAATAAAATACTAATCTAACATAAATATAATACTAATCTAAAACATACATAAATATTAATCTAACTCAAAATTAAAAACAGATCTAACATAAATAAAATGCTAACATTCATAAACATTAATCTAACATATAAATAAAAACAAATTTAACATAAATAAAATATTAATATAAAACATAAATTTAAAATATAATAAATACTAATCTAAAACATAAATAAACATACAAACTAAAAAATACAATTTTAAATTAACTAATACTTCATTAAATTATAAAAATTACAACACAAATAAAAAAGGGAAGAAAATATACCTAACTATGAGCTCGAATGACGAACCCCGACTGAACCTCACCGAGATCTACCACGACCTCTCCAAAAATTAACTAGATCGGATCCAAAATAGGATTCCGATCGAACCGATTAGGACCGAAGGGACTGCCTCGGTCCTTGGCTAGCCGAGAGCCTAAGCTCCCTTATTTGGCCTGCCCTTTTGACCGATTCATGCTCTTCTTCCCCCTATTTCATGCCTTTATATAGGCAAGTGGGGGGCATATGGGGTTGACGTGGAGAAAGCTGCTCCACGCAGTGCAATTTTCTCTTTTTTTTGCTTTTTAATTTAATTATTATTATTTTTACTTTTACTTTTACTTTTTTCTTACTTTTTCATATTATATTTTCATTATTATTTTTTGATTTTTCATTAATTTTATATTAATAATATTACTATTAAAATAACACTAAAACCCGGTCAAAAATGAGTGATTACAGTTGCCCCTCTTTGCTTGTTCTTATGAAATGAGGACAAAGCAAAGATAAAAAACACTCATTTTTGACCTACTTCCTTGTCTTTGGCTTCGGAATCACGTGTTCTTCTAGAACTCTCCGCTCTTCCTTAGCTGAATCTTCAAGCTTGTAAGCTCTTCCTATATAGAACTTCGTTACCTTCCGATCTTGGAGCTACATGCTCTTCCTATATAGAACTGTAACACCCTTACCAGTATTTATTATCTTAAACTAGTATAGAGTGTCACATACTATTTAACCATCTTTTTAACTAACCAAATTAATTAAAAAAAACAGTAAATTTTTTTCTCGTAAATTCAATTACTAATTTTTAATTGGTCAAATAGATTCCATTTTCAGGAAGTAATTTAGCAGTTTGTAATTACACATTTTTATTTAGTATACTGTATATAAACTGCCTAAATTAAAAATTTTCTTAACTCCTCCAAAAATCAAGGTTATAATTTTTACCTGATTTCCATTGCTAGAAAGTTCTTTAATCTACTATAAAGCATATTATAAAGTACCCATTTATCTAGATATTAAAATTACAAACCATATTTAGATCAGTTAAAGTGAGCTACTACTATTTTATACATGCCAACTAGAGATAACCAAAATACATCAAAATGTAAAATTACCGATACAACTACTTTTCCTCAGGGTGATGATGATGATATTCCTTACTCCTGCCCTGGATTACTACCTACGCGTGAAAACCATCACACGTTAAGCAAGCACTTAGTGAGGCATTAAAATTATTTAACATACATCAACATGCCTGAATTATATCAATAATATAAAGAACATGTAATTTGATCACTATTCTTTAATTTTCCTTATGTTAATTAAATATCAACATAATATATATATTCCAGATTTACAAAATCCTATTAATATCCTTGCCATTATCCAAGAATTTATCTACTATCTAATTTTATTGACATTTATTTTCAAATAAATTATTGCCCAACCTAGTTTGAGGACTTGAGTACACGAGTCAAAAACCGCACCAAAGTGCTAATAAACCGCACCGAAGTGCTAAGTGACCGCACATAAGTGCTAAAGAACCACACCTAAGTGTTAATAAACCGCACCGAAGTGCTAAACCACTGGACTCTATGGCATGCCAACTATACTCTATACCTCATTAACTTACTTGGGCATACTTTCCAATTCCATATTTGATTCATCCATGGCAATATAGTTAAATACTGGGCAGTTCATACCCTAAATATAACATAAACATACATACCTGATATACTTAGTGATCAAATGCATCATAGTTCTACCTTTGACAATTCTCAATATGTCAAATATCAAAATAAATATAATCTTCAAGCATATAATTATAACAGGCTTATCACCAGTCTTTTAAATCAAACATAATATTTTCCATGCATAAAAATGCACTCAACTCGACACTTTATATTTTGTCAATGTTCAACTAGCCTCACTAAGTTCAATTTTGATCTCGTTCCTTTCCTCGATTGCTAACTCGGTCTTGCTTTTGTTCACAGTCTACAATGTATTAAAAATTACCATAAGTACATTCCAAATTATATGTTAGTATCCTACTAACACATAAACAATATAGGAATAATTTTCCTATAAACACCTTAATATTTTCAAAACATTAGTTTTATGAAACAAGTCATTCCATCTCCAATACTTTGTATTTCTTCCAACCCTTACTCAAAGAATGATTTATAACTCATTCTAACCTTAATTCCAGCATAATACTTCCATGAAAATAAATTTTCACTTTACTCAAAGAACCACACCTAAGTGTTAATAAACCGCACCGAAGTGCTAAACCACTGGACTCTATGGCATGCCAACTATACTCTATACCTCATTAACTTACTTGGGCATACTTTCCAATTCCATATTTGATTCATCCATGGCAATATAGTTAAATATTGGGCATTTCATACCCTAAATATAACATAAACATACATACCTGATATACTTAGTGATCAAATGCATCATAGTTCTACATTTGACAATTCTCAATATGTCAAATATCAAAATAAATATAATCTTCAAGCATATAATTATAACAGGCTTATCACCAGTCTTTTAAATCAAACATAATATTTTCCATGCATAAAAATACACTCAACTCGACACTTTATATTTTGTCAATGTTCAACTAGCCTCACTAAGTTCAATTTTGATCTCGTTCCTTTCCTCGATTGCTAACTCAGTCTTGCTTTTGTTCACAGTCTACAATGTATTAAAAATTACCATAAGTACATTCCAAATTATATGTTAGTATCCTACTAACACATAAACAATATAGGAATAATTTTCCTATAAACACCTTAATATTTTCCAAACATTAGTTTTATGACACAAGTCATTTCATCTCCAATACTTTGTATTTCTTCCAACCCTTACTCAAAGAATGGTTTATAACTCATTCTAACCTTAATTCCAGCATAATACTTCCATGAAAATAAATTTTCACTTTAGTCTTTAAATTTTTCCTAATTTCCGAATTGGTCCCCAACTTTTCCAAATTTTTGAATTGATCCCTATGTTCTACAAACTCCCAAAATGGTCCAAATAAATTTTTTAAAGCTTTTAAAATCATAATTTCAACATTTCCAAATTTATGGAAAATTTTCCATAATTTCCCCTAATTCCTTCAAAATGCCGAAATCACCCTTCTACTTTTCCAAGTTTCCAATTTAGTCTACTTAACACTTAAACATCATTTCCATGGCTTTATAACCATTCCCAACTCAAAATAATTCCAAATTCAACTTTTCTACTAAAACCCTAACTTTAAACAATTTAGGGTTTAGCTATTTCCATATAATTTCAACCATCACACAAGCTTTAATATGATTCCACAACATCATCTTTATCAAAAACTAACCTTAGTTCATCCTAAACCAACTTTCCCTTCATCCATCAATTCCTAAAAACTAAGGTTTTAAGTAAGAAAAGCATGAAAAAATGGTACCAAGTGATAGAGAATTTCATGTAGATTAATTCTTTGTTTCATGCTTTCATCCAAAATCCAAAAAAATAAGCTTGAAAAATCAAAATAAATTTTTTTCTCCTTACCTCAAGAAGTGTTCGAACAATGGCTGATGTTGGGAGAAAATCTTGAATTTTCTTTTAGCTCAAATTTGGCCATTTGTCCTTAATATAATTAAAATGAATTAAAAATTCATTTTAATGTTTAATGACATTTTTACCCTTGAAATCCAAAGTTCCATATCAAGCCACATGTCTAACTACCAAATCAAAGGTCCAAAACAATCCAAGGAGTTAGTGATTACCAGCTTTGCCCTTGCCATCTTCAAAAATTACCATCTTGCCATTTTTTTATCCAATGGCTAAGATTAAACATGGAAAAGTAATTTTTAATCCAATGATCCATATTAATTTCTAGTAAAATAAGGCATGGAAATGACCCTTTTACCCTTGCATCATTTTAATAAAAATATCTCTTAAAATATCTCATAAAAGATTTCTCATTTATTCGATTAAATCCGATTATCCGGATTTTTCTTGAACTTTAAAGCTTTATAGCTCTTAATACAAACTCCGTATCAAAAATCTGTGTACCACGAAATTGCCACTCTTGGGGTGAACTATTGATTTACGGGACTAACTTACATACTTTTAAAAATTACAACTTGGTCCCTAAACTTTCAAAAATTTACACTTTGGTACCAAAATTTTCAAATTTTACATTTCAGTCACCAAACTTTTCAAGTTTTACATTTTGGTCACTAACCAAAATTTCAAGATATTACAATTCTTCCCCCCTTAAGAAAATTCGTCCTCGAATTTTCCTAAGTACTAGGTTGAAAAAGATGCGGATACTGCTTTTTCATTGATTCTTCAGGTTCCCAAGTAGCTTCCTCTACTTTGTGATTTCTCATAACACTTTGACTAGAGGAATCTTTTTGTTTCTTAACTGTTTTTCTCCGTGAGCTAATATTCTCACAGGTTCCTCCTCGTATGTCAGATCTTGCTGAATTTCGATTTCTTCCGTTGTAATAACATGAGAAGGATCTGATCGATATTTCCTCAACATGGATACATGAAAAACATCATGGATCTTACTCATCTCAGGTGGCAATGCTAACTAGTATGCTACTGGTCCAACTCTTTTTAGAATCTCATACGGGCCGATGAATCTTGGACTAAGCTTACCTTTTCATCCAAAGCGTAACATTTTTTTCTAAGGTGATACTTTTAAAAATACCTTATCTCCAACTTCAAACTCAATATCTTTTCTTTTAAGATCCGAGTAAGATTTTTGTATGTCAGATGCAGCTTTGAGATTGTCTTGAATAATTTTTACCTTATCTTCCATTCTCTGAACAAAACCTGGTCCAATAACCTTTCGATCCTCAAGCTCGAACCAATTCAACGACGTTCTGCATTTCCTCCCATATAATGCTTCGTAAGGAGCCATCTTTATGCTTGTTTGATAACTATTGTTATATGCGAATTCCGCTAATGGGAGATGCTTTTCCCAGGAACCCGCAAAATTTATTACATACGCTCTAAGTTTATCCTCCAATACTTGGATAGTTCTCTCCGACTGCCTGTCCGTCTAGGGATGAAAACCAGTACTAAAATGCAATTTAGTTCCCAATGCTTCGTGTAAAGCACTCCAAAATCTTGAGGTGAACCTGGGATCCCTGTATGATATAATAGATATAGGAACACCATGCAATTTAACAATCTCTTTGATATACAGTTCCGCTAACTTGTGCAAAGAATAATCCATGCGAACTGGTATGAAGTGTGCCGATTTAGTTAATCGATCCACAATCACCCAGATTGCATTCTTTTTACTTGGTGTTAAAGGCAAGCCCATTACAAAATCTATAGTAACTCTCTCACATTTCTATCATGGAATAGAAATTGGTTGAAGTAATCCGGATGGTACTTGATGTTATGCTTTTACTTGTTGACAAGTCAAACACTTGGCAACAACCTCTGTGATGGCTCGTTTCATGCCCGACCACCAAAAATGACTTTTCACATCTTGATACATTTTGTTACTGCATGGATGCATTGTTAAAGTTCTGTAATGGGCTTCAAAAAGTATTTCTTTCTTCATCTCATCATTCTCATGAACGTATAAATGTCCTTTATAATATAAGCACCCATTAGACTTTACTTCAAAGTCCTTAGATTCCCCACTTTCTATTTGTTTTATCTTCTCCAAGCACCCTTCATCTTTGGTTTGTAACTCTTTAATCCTCTCTATCAAAGTGGGTTTGATTTGAAACTCTGCCACTAATGCACCATCTTCCTGAATTTTCAACTGGGCATTCAGGGCTCTCAAGGCAGAAAATGTTTTCCGGCTAAGTACGTCTGCTACCACATTAGCATTTCCCGGATGATAATCAATAATTACATCATAATCCTTGATTAATTCTATCCATCTTCTCTGCCTCAAATTGAGCTTCTTTTGGGATAGCAAATATTTCAAACTTTTATGGTCAGTGAAAATATAGCATTTTCACCATATAAGTAGTGTCGCCAAATTTTTAGGGCAAACACCACTGCAGCCAACTCTAAATCATGAGTAGGATAGTTTCTTTCATGAGTTTTGAGTTGTCGTGAAGCATAAGCTACCACCCTTCCTTCTTGCATCAGCACACACCCTAAACCATTATGGGAAGCATCGCTATATATTACGAATTCTTTTCCAGGTTCTGATTGTACTAGAACAAGAGCTTCTGTCAGAACCTTCTTTAATTGATCAAAGCTTTCTTGAAACTTTTCTGTCCAAACGAACGATACATCTTTTCTTAACAACTTGGTTATCGGAGAAGCAATCATTGAAAAATCTTTCACAAACCGCCGATAATAACCAGCTAATCCCAAAAAGCTTATCACTTCGGAAATGTTCTTAGGGACTTTCCATTCAAGGATTGCTTGAACCTTCTTGGGATCAACTCGAATTCCTTCGGCTGAAACTAAATTTACTTCTGATAACCAGAATTCACACTTTGACAGTTTTGCATATAACTTATTTTCTCGTAAGATCTGGAGAACAACTCGTAGATGAACATCATGTTCCTCCCTAGTTATAGAGTAAACCAATATATCATCAATAAATACTATCACGAATTGATCCAAATACGACTGGAAGATTTGATTCATTAATTTCATAAACGCCGTTGGTGCATTTGTAAGTCCAAATGGCATTACTACAAACTCGTAGTGCCCATATCTAGTTCTGAAGGTTGTCTTTGGTATATCTGCTTCTTTGATTTTTAATTGATGATACCCCGATCGAAGATCAATCTTAGAGAACACCGTTGCTCCCTCGAGTTGATCAAAAAGATTGTCAATCCTTGGTAAAGGATACTTATTCTTTATTGTCACCTTATTAAGTTGACGATAATCCACACATAGCTTCATGGATCTGTCTTTTTTCTTTACAAACAAGACTGGGGCTCCCCAAGGTGATATGATTGGTCGAATGAAGCCTTTATCTAACAATTCTTGCAACTGAGCCTTCAACTCCTTGAGCTCTTAGGAGCCATTCTATAAGGTGCTATTGATATTGGTGCTGTTCCAGGGAGTACATCAATACCAAATTCCACCTCTCAATCTGGAGGTAAGCCGGGTAATTCATCTGGAAAAACATTTGGAAATTCCTGCACCGTGGGTATGTTTTCCAGATATATTTTTGTTTCTGGAGCACTTATCATATGAGCTAAATAGGTTTCATAATCGCATGAGAACAACTTTCCAGCAGCTACAGTTGCAATCTCCGAGCTCAAATAATTCTGTCTTTCATCTTCAAACACTATTTTCGAGCCTTCTGGCCCCTTTAAGACTACTCTTTTTAATCGACATTCAACCATAGCATCAAATGCCGATAGCCAATTCATTCCAAGAATAATTTCAAATTCTGAAAAGGCAATTCCATAAGATCGGCAGGAAATTCTACTGCTTGAATTTTTAAAGGACATTTCCTACATATCCTACTCACTTTGGCACTTTGACCTATTGGGTTGACGGCAACTATCTCACTCGAAATTAGTTCTACTGGATATTTATTTCAAGTATTACTCTAGAACTAATGTATGAATGAGTAGAGCCTGGATCAATTAAGGTAAAAATAGGTCTACCAAAGAGTTCGGTCATACCTGCAACGATTTCTGTATCATTTCGATCCTCAACAGTTTTGATGTTGTATACCCGAGCTGCAGCTCTACTTTCTTGATTAGGTGTTGATGCAGATGCTCCCGGTTTTCCACCTTTGTCCCCTTGCCTCTTGGTGGCGCGACAGTAAACTGATGTGGATGAAGCTCCGAACAATTCTTCTTAAAATGCCCAGCTTGTCCACAATGGAAACATGCTCCGATCAACCAGCATTGACCAGGATGCCTCTTGCCACAATGCTCACATTCCAAAATCGGGCGAACTTCAGACCCTCGAGTACCCGCAGCATTCATCTGGGACTGCTTTGATTTCCCTCATGCATACCCCTTTTTAACTGAAGAAGCAGATACTGCAGGATGCTGATGTGACATTCCCTTGCTGCGTTTGAACAATGACACAGCAAATGACCCTCTTGACCTTTTTCCGGTCTGACTCTGCTTTTTTGCCTTCTCTTCGAGGTCCACTCTTTCTATAGCCATGGCTCAGTTCACCATTTCTTGAAAAGTAGTGAAATTACGAGAAACCAATATCCTCTTATATTGCGAATCTAATCCAGATATGAATTTGTCAATTCTAGATCTTTCAGTTGGGAAAAATTCCGTCGCAAATCGGCTCAGTCTATTAAATTCGCATTCATACTCATAAACGGATCTGCCATGATGTTTAAGCTGCAGGAATTGTTGCCTCATATCTTCCACAAATACATCTCCAATATACTTTTCTTTGAATTTTTGAAGAAATAATTCCCAAGTAATCCGCTCCAGAGGTACTTGTGCAGTTATCACATTCCACCATATACTGGCTGGTCCCATCAGAAGGGATACTACTCCTTCCAATTTTCCTTGATCATCACAAGGAATTCAGTTTAACATAATCTTGATATCGTTTAACCAATAATCAGCATCCATCGGATTTGCATCAGTATCACCTCGAAATTCTGGTGCTCCGATTTTTCTTAGTTCCCTTGGGACTGATACTGGTGCTCGCCGATTCATGCTCTTCTGCCCCTTATATAGGCAAGTGGGGGGCATTTGGGGTTGACGTGGAGAAAGCTGCTCCACGCAATACAATTTCCTCCTTTTTTGCTTTTTAATTTTATTATTATTATTATTATTACTTTTACTTTTTTTTTCTTTTTACTTTTTTATCTTATATTATTATTATTATTTTTTGGTTTTTCATTAATAATATTACTATTAAAATAACACTAAAACCCGGTCAAAATGAGTGATTACAACCACAAAATAATTTTTCAATGAAAACACCTTTTTAGCCTATAAACAATACTAAACAAAAAGTTTTCAAAGTCATATATACCGATTTTTAAACCTAAACTAGAAAATTGAATGTTCTAACTTTTGAATTTATATATTCAAATTAAATTTTATAAATAATTTATATTAATTAGTTAAAAATACTTAAAATTTATATTTATTATTTTTTAAATAGTCTTAAGGCGATTACAATAATATATATATTCTAAATTATTTGATAAAGTATACATACCTGACAGACAAAACTGCTCGAACTCAGGTATTTTAAGATGAACATCATCATCTATTCATTATTAACGATGAGTTCTATTATCGTAAATTATTTTTATATTTTATTATAATTTAAATGTAGTATTTATTAATATTAAAATAACGGCCTAAGGGTGTTTGAAGCTCATGAACTTTTGAAAAGAAAAATCGATTAAGCTCATGAATTTTTTACCTAATTAAGCCCAAACTAATAAATTAAATCAATTAAGACCATTGACCAATTTTGACCATTAATTTTTGACGATTTTTTCTTGAAATATTATTGTCTCGTGACACACTACAGTTATATCATGCGACATTTATAGTTTTTTTTTAGAAAACTATTTTTTAAAAATTTTATAATTTTAAAAGATTTTTTAAAACGAAATAAAAATTTTTCTGAAAATGTCAAGTGACAACTTGACACGATGCACCAACCTATTAGATTTAATTGTCAATGTTGGTTAAAGAAATGAATTGATGAAAATTTGGAATATGAGTAGGGGTATTCAATCGGTCAGTTCGGTTAACCAACCGAACCGAATTACCAAAAATCCATTAACCATTTTTTTCATATTAAGTATTAACTGTTAACAGAACCGAATTTTTTTTGAACATTTTTAACCGAACCGAAAAAACTTCGATTAATTCGGACAATTTTTAAATTAATCAAAATTTGTTATAAAATTTTGGGTAAATTACAGTAATGGTCACTAAAATTTGTTAAAATAATCTTTTTAGTCACTAAACTTTCAAAAGTTATAAAACAATCATTAAACTTATTGAACTATTACAAAATGGTCATTGACTCATTGCACGTTGTAAATTATTGATAAATATTAAAAAATTTAATGATATTTTGTAATAATTTAATAAATTTAATAATTATTTTATGCTAATTTGATAAAGTTTAATGACCATTTTATAATATATTAAAAAATTTAATGATCATTTTATAATTTTTAAAAGTTCAATGACCAAAAATAAATATATGTAATATATAATATAAAACATATAACAATTTCGATTAATTAACCGATTTTGAATCGAATTATCCGATAACAATTTTCCATTTTATTTTTTTTCAAGTTGAATCTTCACATCTTTCCTACATGTCATTAAAGAGTGAATAGTTACTTGAAAATTACGCTAAAATAGATGAATCTCATTAAATAAATCATAAATGACGTAGTGAATCATGATCATCTAATAATTTCTCCTAAATATGAGAGCTTAATTTGGTGGAAAAAATACCGGGAATCTCGTTACCTCTGGCTTAAAAACCCCACTTCTTCATTCTCTTGTAGTCTTATTCTTCCTTCTTTAAACCCCACTGCCATTCCTTCCTCTCTATCTCTCCCTTTTAAGAGCGTTAACTCTCCAGTTCTCTTTCTCTTACACTGCCTTCCATCTACACTTTCAAACCACCCTGGTTCCTACCCTTTTTTTCAACCCTCGAATCCTTACAACAAAACCAACAAAGAAACATGGTGCTCCTTGAAAGTGGCTTCTCTTCTACTCTAAACGATGCTTTTCCTGCCGGTCTCCGGGTTCTCGTCGTCGACGACGATCCCACCTGGTTGAAAATCCTCGAAAAGATGCTCAAGAAGTGTTCTTATAAAGGTTACTTATCGTTTTCCTCAAACTTTCACCTTGTAACCAACTTTACTTTGTTCCTGTTTTTACTACTACATGGGGCAGTAGTTTCCTTTCTTTTCATTTTACTGCACTGTTCATTCAGTTTTCCTTTCTTTTTCTGTATAATAAACTGTTCGGTTTTACACTTTTTCTGTTTTCTTTGTTTATAGAGAAAGGTTTAATCATATGGTTATTATCAAGTAAAATTGAAAAACACATGCTTTAATTGGTCGGTTTTAATTGCTCAGAACACAAATTAGTTTAAAGATGGTGATATAGTGCTGCTTGTGTTGTTGATGAATAGACTTTGCATCTAAGAACACAATTTATTCTGCAAATATCAATCAGATAGTGTTGTTCCGAACCTGTTAATCCGGCAAGGAGTAAACTAGGAACATACATGAATAGCAGATATCATGGCTAGGTTGATTGATCATGAAGTTAGAGGAACTTCTTAGTCCTACTCTGTAATTTATGACATGATCATATGATTTCTGGTGAGAACTAGGAATGTCTTTTGACATATTTCCATACTGTCCTGATATTGTTTTATGGTGCTTCCCCATGTTCCAGTGACCACATGCGGCCTTGCACGAGACGCTCTGAGCTTGCTCCGCGAAAGGAAGGACGCTTACGACATTGTAATCAGCGATGTTAACATGCCTGACATGGACGGCTTTAAGCTTCTCGAACACGTTGGATTGGAAATGGACTTACCTGTCATTAGTCAGTTCTCTACCGTAACACACGAACCTTTGTTTTAAACGTCATTATTCGGTCCTGTTTCCTTGTTGAATTCGATGGAATCAACTTATGACAAGCTCCGTTTATGTAAAAACATTACAGTGATGTCTGTTGACGGGGAGACGAGCAAAGTGATGAAAGGTGTCCAGCACGGTGCTTGTGATTACCTTCTTAAGCCTATAAGAATGAAAGAGCTACGCAATATATGGCAGCATGTGTTCAGAAAGAAGATACATGAGGTGAGAGACATTGAAAGTCTTGAAGGTTTTGAAAGTATTCAGATGACTAGAAGTGGCTGCGATCTGTTCGATGACGGGCACTTACTCGGTGGAGATGATACTACCTTGGGAAGGAAAAGAAAAGATGCCGATAACAAGCATGAAGATCGAGACCTTAGTGATCCGTCTTCTACCAAGAAAGCAAGAGTCATTTGGACAGTAGACCTTCACCAAAAATTTGTCAAAGCCGTGAATCAGATCGGATTTGATAGTAAGTATGCTTTCAAGCTTTTGGTTCTAAAGATAACTCCTTGAGTGATATGGCTATGGTTTTTAATCGTGTTCCAACATCATGTTCATGATGTTGTTTATTGTCTGTTTGACAGGAGTTGGTCCTAAGAAAATACTCGACTTGATGAACATACCATGGTTAACAAGAGAAAACGTCGCCAGTCACTTGCAGGTAAATACCTCCCACTCAGATTTCCCTCATGATAGTGCCATATTTCTGGGGAAAGAATAGCAGAAAATGTTCTAAAATAGCTGAAAGGATGAGATCTTAATTGTCGATAATCGAAGACGTTGTTGAGATTCTTATTGAGAAAAAGTCTCTTGTGCAGAAGTATCGGCTCTATTTGAGCAGGTTGCAGAAGGAAAGTGATATCAAGAATTCATTTATTGGAATGAAACATTCAGATCCTCCTTCAGATGATTCGACTGCCGGTTTCGGTCTGCATAAACCGATGAACACTATGCCTGATGATGTGCTGAATGCCTGTACCTATAGTTTTCCCGTGCATAACTCGCTTGCTAAGAGTGTTGATCTCAAAGGTCAAGGTGATCAAAATGGAATTACTTCAGTTCATATGGCAGAGCCAAGAGGAGCTTTGTCTAAAGATATTCCTGATTCTCATAAAACCAAGAGTTCACATATGAGCTTTGATCATTCCCTTGGATCAATTGATTCGGGTGTAAGCTTTGCATCATTCGGTTCGACCACCCCAGCACGGTACTCCTGGACCGAAATTCCCGAGATTCAGTCCAAAAACGAGTATGAGTCCGTGCAACCAGAAAATGGCTTCAACCAACTGCCACTGCCTGAACCTTCCATGATTGAAAAAGAGGTTAACCGTAGCAGAACTGAAGTTAAGCCTTTGTTTGATGAATATAAAAGCAATCTTGTCGAGCATTTAAGTCCAGCTTACTTAGTCGACTTGTTTCCGGTTCAAAGCAAAAACCAAACGCTGAAGAATCAAGTTTTTGACCCCATATCTGCTACTAAACCAAGCATAAAATCTAAGGACATCAGTCAGAACTGCCTCGCTGACTTGGAATTTGCACAGAGAAACCTGAATGCTGCCAGCATAGGAATACCTTTAGCATCATTATCAGAGGACTTACAAATCTTTTGGCTTCAAGGTGATGGTTATCCTATGAACTTTGCTCTCCAGAATTCTGACTTTCCCGAGTACAACGATCCAGTACTGATAGCCGAAACTCCATTCTACTTGTATGATGCACCAAGGTTTGACCACGAGCATCTCTTCGATCCTACAGAATACTATGCAATTGATCAAGGGTTGTTTGCTTAGCTTGAAGCCATTTTTGGCGAAGAAATAATCCTTTTATGTATCATGTAATATCTCTATAAGTGGAGTACTTCAATTGGATGCCATTTTCATAAGAAGTTTGGACTTGGATGTTGAAAAATATGTGTACAAATGGTGATAAAACATTAAATATAATAATTCTAGTATTCTACTGCTATAAGTTTACTGGCCTGGGATTTGCATGTTACTGCTGTTATTAATATGCATGTATAAGTGACATGAAAACTTTAGTTCAAGAATGGATATAATCTCCTCTCATTTTTGGCTTTTAATCTTGTTTTTTCCTCGGAAAGTTGGATACCTGCATTTTTTATGGTATCCAAAATTCAAATATTTCCAAATATTCGAATCCACATGATCCATTGTCATCGCTAAGGAGGTGTTCAACACTATCAGAACAGATTTTGTAATGAAAATAACTCAGGGTTAGATTTAGCATAGACTGCTAACATTAACCAAACTACATAAAAAGCCAGAAAACTTTATATGCAGAAAGATGGCTAAGGTTCTTAACAAAAATGTACCTAGGATTGATGTGGAATTTGGCACTAAAGAAAAATTACCTCCCAACTACATTATTTTCGGTTTCTATAATTTTTGTTACTAAATGAACTTAAAACGTCAACAGCTGCACCCACCGTCTACTGATCCCCCATTATCATGCTTGTATGGAATACCACCCATTTTGCCAACTGAAAGCTGGATATTGGGGGAAGCATTTTCATGCCTGTTCTTTGGCAATGTGGTCCCCGGGATCCTGTTATTTTTCATTAATCCATTCTTTGAGTTCTCAGTATTAATGGAAGGCTTCCTTGGACGTCTAGAGTTTGCATTCTGCACCGTGTTGTGAGATGGCTTCCTTCCGAGTTTTGGTGATCGAGGCCAACTTGAAGTGATCTGCAAGGCATAGTAGAAAACATAGAACATCTTCCTTAAGGCGACTGACCATCAAGAGAAATAAAGGATCACAAAAGTATGTGTGTGGGTGTGTGTATACTGAACTGACAATGTAACTTGAGACTAACTTTAATTCTATTTTGATGCATAGAGAACGAAAGTCTAAACCCGTGGTTAAGCGGTTCAAGATAATAAAAACGCAAGCAGCATAAGTTGAAGCATGGTTAATTCCATTGTATCAGTGTCAGCATCAAATGAAAACCGTTTACGAGTTAAGAAATAAGAACCTCCTTAACATAATTGTGCGGGATCTGTGATTCATGGCATGAATCTTCATTTGATTTAGCTTTCACGTCAGTGCTTTGCCTGAATTTACTCGGGTCGTTCTTTGCTTTCTCCTGCATATCATATCAGGCCATAAATCAGTTTTACATGCAAAGCAGCAGATGAGATTATGACCATACAGAGATCGAATATGCATGTATAACATAATTCTCTTTTATCAAATCGGGCAACTCATCCAAAATGATTCTTCAATTAGTTCACATCTATTCAACTCGGGAACTGCAGGGTTTCATCATTTACACTTGTGTTAACATCCTAACAAGGTTGTCTGTTTTGCAGTACCTTGGATTTTATTTTCTTTTGTGATTTTTCTGCCTCCTTTGAATTCATTTTGTCTTCTAGCTTCCTAAAGAACTGGAAATGGCAAGGGGAACACTAGGCTTGGTACAATTTCAAAACCATGACAATTATAAAGCATGAGAAAATTGTAATAGTGAGACTTGCCTCTTTCCGTTTTTCCGCCCTTTCTTCGCACCTGAAACTAAATGGACACAAACCAATAGAAGAACTTGTACTGGTTCCACTTGCATTCGAAGATTTCGAGCAGCTACCACACACTCAATACAGAATAGTAATGAGGTTCATAAAAGACAGGGACTTCGGTAATTAGGTCAATGGTATCTGAGACCCGGTCTATAAACTAAAATCGGGAAAAAGGTACATACAGAAGCCATTTCTTCCCGAAAAAAGATGTGAACCATGTAAAAAGGTTAAGTAGTAAAAGTTCATACTTGGGGATGGGTGGCCATCTCTTTTCTCCTGCAGCCGAAACTGACTTGTTTACTGATATAGTTCTGTAGATATAGATCTAAGCATGTCAGCAAAAGGGAAATCAATTGCACGGCATGTCAACACAGACATTTCAGAAGTGAAGATTACCTTTTATCTCGTGATTGAAGAAGTTTTGAAGCATGCATTGAGCCCCTGTTAACAGATGCCTGCAGTTTGTGAATGAAACTCGTCTTAATCATTTCAAAAGTCCAACCCACTTGGTGTCTACTTCCTAAGTATTTAGTACCCTCGAAACGAATTCTAAATAAAAAATTACCCTGGTCCAACCCACTTGTGAACATAATTATGTTATTTTGTTATCTACTCTTGAATGTGCAAATAGAACAGCAAATAAATACCGTGATAGACAAATTACCCTGGTTGGAGTTTGCAGTGGAGTAGAACTTTCTCTGGATATCTTAGGCAATGTTTTTGTGGCTTCACCAGCACGCGGAGTGAAATTCATCGACATGTGAACGGATTTTTGAGTTATTCTCCTCTGCTCATTTGAGTCTAATGAGGGCTTCGTATTAATATAAACATGGTTATTTGACTTATTTTTTATTCTAGAAGTTGCTTGTTTGGATATTCCACCATGATTGGATAACTTGGAAGTGGAACATGATTGTCTGTTTTCGCTTGATGGAGCTAAATTCTCTTGATCAGCAGCTTTCTTCAATACCCTGGTTGGCGTTTGTGGAGGAGTTGCACTATCTCTTGACATTCCATCAAGCAAAATTAATGGAAATGTGGAGCAGTTTCGGCATTGTTTTCTTCTTGTCATTCGAGTTTCTGGAGGACTTAGCAACATCAGCATCATTCTTGGCTTGTCCCGAAGCCAGTCGTTTAGAAGGATGTAATGGAGATTTGGATGCTCTACCAGGAGTAGATGACTTTGACAAAGAATTTGTTACTCTTTTCTTGCTTGATGAAGTCGAGTTCTTCAGGTCATCACATCTCTGCAGTGTTCCATAATGAGGACAAACATGAATAAAAACTCGATTTAAAGGAAGAATAAAACAAAAACTTGTTTAACCAAATTACCTTTGGGGAATCGTTGGGGTTGCCTTAATCTTGTCATGAATGTCACCATTTTCGAAAGCCTTCGAATCCTCAACCTGCTGACATTCCTCCATATTCACATCTTCTTCCATCACAGTCGGACCGACATCGTTTTCTCTTGCAACATTAAGATTGCCTACATCTGCACCAGCAGTATCAGCCATCTCAGCATCAGAAACATCTTTCTCTGGTTGTTTTGCAGCCGTAGACGTGTTCGATTTGGTTAGATCCGTATTTAACAAAGGCTCGACTGAAGCTGAATTTATAGTTCCCATTTGAGAGGCATCATTGGTGACATTATTGGCTTGCTCAAGCAAAGCCGCTGCTCCCATTGCAGCTCTTCTCTTGTAATGGGCTTAAAAAAAGCCTTCTTTTGAGCAACAGATCCCGGTTTCGAAAACTTTTCTACTTCTTCCAAGTAACGATTGTGAGAAAATGTATATCATTTCTCCCATGCCAGAGATTCCGACATAAATCTGCCGAAAGATGTCGATTCTGTAAGAACACGAATCGGGTCATGAATCGGCTCACCCTGTGATTCAAAATCGACCATCAATTTCCTAACTCAAACAGAAAGAACAATAAAAAAGAGGTCGAAGCTCAAAGATTGATGGAGAAAAACAGCATAATCAGAAAATTTTCTTAGGGAAACCATTGGAATGCCAAGTACGCTAGGAATGGTAACCGAGAAAATGAAAGGAAACGGCCATTAAAAGCCCTAATGTTCTGTTTTCTTTTTCCAGATCTTCAATGAGTACCCATTTTCCAATATTCCCATAAACCAAACAAGTGCAATTAAAAAAAAAACTGAATCAAGAGAAACCATTTAAGCAAAAATGAAGTAAAAACAATAATCTTTTTATGGATAAAGTTTCAGGCTTTATTCACAAAGCTAACCTCTTTAACTTCACGAGAAACATCTACCGGATTAGAAAATGATCTAACGAGACAAGCAGATTCATCCATTTCTCAAAAAGAAAGAAAAAAAACCCAGATTTTCTTTTCTTTTCTTATGCACTTTTCTTCTCACTTGTGCTCTTGTCGTTCACTCTTTTGATTCACAGTCACTCACTCTGCTGGTGAAAGAAACGCACAAAAGACAGGCGCGCGCCCCTCTTCGAATCTAGCCGTTGTTGTTTGAAAACAATGGGTTCATGGTAAGAAAAGAAAGCTCCTCTTTTTCTGTTTTGCCTTTAAAGCTTGGGTCTTTCTTTCCTTTTTAACCCCCACTTGTTCTTCCTATGAACCCACCAACGTCTAGTTCCTTTTAAATTTTGTTTTAAAATGGTTATGCCTGGTTCATGCTAATATATGACAAGAGTGAGAACAAATAAATAGTAAAATATTAAGGGGAAATGTGGGCACTTGGATTTAGAGAATTTGGAAAGTTTTTTATTTATTAGAATACTTAAATTTGCCTGCTAATATGAATTTGAAAGCCAGGGAAAGAGAATTTGCGGAGCCATAGAAGCAGACAAATAATTAAGGGTTTAAGAAATAGGTTTTGCAACATGCATACCGTACCCCATACAAAATTTCCTGTTTTACAAGTCAAAACAAAATGTTGGTTTGACTTTAATGGGGATGAGTCTGAGAGCGTAAAGTACATCAATACGTTATTTTAAAATACGAGATTTCTTTTTTTTACGGTACGATATTAATTGAAATGTTATAAAATATAAAATTTTAAATATTATATTTTTCATAACATTTTAAATTGGTGGTCACTTTAAGTATAATACTTAAAAGACAAGTTTTAATATTTAATACCAACCTAAAATGTTAGCGAAAATAACAAGTATTAATACTTAAAATACAAGTTTCAATATTTAATACCAACCTAAAAGACAAGTTTTCTTTAAATTAGGAATGGCAATGGGGCGGGGCTGGACGGGTAGGGTTTTTGGCCACCCCGAACCCGCCCCGATATATTAATCCTAAAATTCGACCCCGCCCCGAAAATAAAATAATAATTTACCCGCCCCGATTTATAAACCCTAAACCCGATCCCGACCCCACCCAAAAATATAAAAAAATATATTAAATTTCGTCGATAATAAATGTTAGATTCGATCGAACGACCATTATATTTAAAAAATATAAATTTCACAGACTTTAAACTATATAAAAAATAAAATAAAACTAATTAAATTACTCATATCAAGAAAAAATACATATTTAAAAAAATAAACTCGGCCATTGACTTTTAGAATCAAATATGTTAAAATTTGAACAATATCTAACAAAAATTTAAGATAAACACAAACTAAAAAATAGCTTGAAACTCTTAAAAGTATTTATATATAGTGGTGTTTTTATAAATATAATAAAAATAATAAAAAAATATCGGGGCGGGGCGGGGCGGAGAATTTTCATATCATACACGAACCCGCCCCGTCGCGATCACCAAAAATCATAAGAAAAACCCCGATGGGTCAGGAACTGATAATTTTACCATCCCTACTTTAAATACGTAGGGTTATATCTTATTTTCCTATAGTTTATCGGTGTAATTAAAATTAGGTTTAATCATTCTTTTGGCCTTTAAAGTATATATTTTATATTGAATTATTCTCTTAAAAAAATTCAGAATATTTTACCCCTTAAACTTTAAATCGTTATATTTGTTGTCCCATTTTAAAAAAAAAATCTATTTGACCCATTAGAATGTGCCACATCAACCCCTAAAGAATTTGTTTTTCTTTAACAAATTTTCAACCACCACACTCAATCTTCAATCAATCCATCCACCGAAGGCAACGCCAGAGGTTTTTGTGAATTCACTGCTGTATCTTCATCCAGCATCATTAGAATCATCTAGCTTGGGTTTTGATTCTGGATCAAGTATTTCATGTAGCTTGATTTATCTTTGTAAAAATGGATATGCCTCTAAGTTTTGAATTTTTTAATTAATGTCCACAGGTAGAACCCATTCTCAATCCGTTTTGGATGATTTTAAATTTTGGGTTTTGTTGTTCAGATGATAATCGTGTATATGGGTTATTTATTTTCCTTCTTTAAGTTTTATTTTACTTGATCATGCCAATTTTGAGGAAGAATCGTATATGGAGATAGAGATGACTACTCCAATGATAGTCTGGGCTGAGAAATAGATTGTAATAGAGAAGAAGATCAAAATTTGGAGAAAAAAATTCTCAAAATTTTTATTCATGAAACTGAACAATTTTTTTTTTCAATTTCATCCTTAATTATACCGAATAAGTAATTCGTGATGAAAACTTGTGGTTTATCAGAGAATTTATTTTTTGATGTTTGAAGGAATCACTGTTGACAGAGGTAGCAGAAGAGAGAAGGGTAAAAAGTACATTTCTTAAGTATTATAATATTTTAAATATATTTTTTAATTAAATATAATTCTTTATTTAATATTTAACGTATTTTAACGTGACATATTCTAATTGGTTAAAAATGGGGCAACAAAGATAATGATTTAAAGTTTAGGGATAAAATGTCCCAAAATTTTTTTAAGAATCAACTCGGTAAAAAGTGTATACTTTAGGGGCCAACGGAGCTATTAAGCCTTAAAATTATTAGCAAAATAGTATGTAAAATTGATGTGTCTATTACAACTTAAACGTTAGTTGAAAAAGAATTAAGAAATTTTGATTATATTTGTTGAGTTTTTACGGAAGATGAAGGTTATATTCAAAGAAATGTTTTTTTCTTCACACTCTTTAAAAGTTTATATATATTTTTTTATGTATGAAAATTTTCTTTATTTTAAGGTTCATTTTATTGTACCTTTCTCCATTTGAAATAAATATATTTTTTTCAGTAAAAATAACAATATTAACAAAGGGCACTTCTTAATGTATAAAAACTGTAAAGTTAGCCTTTGTGGTTATGTATGTGTTAATGCTTTTTGGGTATTGGGTTCATTTCCCATTGTTAGCAATTCTGTTTTATGTTTAGGTAAAATGTATTTTTAGATAAAGGTGTAAGTATACTAATGGTCTTGAACTATTTAAAAAATAAATAAATTTTAATAGGCGTTTTATCCTCATATCCTCTGTGCACAGATCTCTGCGGGCCGTAAAGAATTTCCATCTTTAAGAAAAATGAACAAAACTTATATTTTATCAACTAAAATATATGAAAATATATGAAAATTTATCAACTAAAATAAACATTTAACATTAAATCTCTACAATTACTCATAGATGAAAATTTTAATTTTGCCAATAATAAACAAACAATTTCAAAACTATAATAATGACTTAAATAACTATTTCTCGGGACATATAGGTAAATGAGAGGTAAGTATATTTTTATAAAAAATTATAAAATATTAAGAATTCATGTGGATATTTTTTGGGATCTCCATGATAATTTATATGGGTATGGTTCGAGGATCTCATCGGTGCAGATATAGCAATCTCTGTCTATATTTCCATTCGAGCTTCGAGAATAATTTTTTCTTGTTCTCGTCTCATGGATAAAGATTTTAATTATTCTTCATTCCGTCGATTTGAATTCTCACAATTTTCGATTATTCTTTACCCGATCGCTACCTATAATCATATTTAATACTTTCTTAAAATGAAAAAAATAGAAAAGGAAAACAAAATTTTTTCGAGTTCAAAATGGGTTGGATCGAATTTTAAAAGATGTATGGGCGGGGTCGAGGTAGAGTTGGATTTAGAGTGAAATTTTTTCGACCCGATTTATTATATATATTTTAGGGTTCCTTTTAAAATTTACTGCGGTTGCCTCACTCCCATTTCCTTTCATCAGGTGCCTCTTCATTCCCCCTTCATTCCCATCTGCCGTTTTCCATTCTTTACTAGTTTTGTTTTGTTTTTTTTTTATTTCTTCTTATTTTATTTACTTTTTATTCTTCATTTCACGTATTTACATTGTGAGATTTGTAAACTATTACTTTTTGTTTTTTATTTTAATTCTCACACATTTTGTATTAAAATTTAATAATTATATTAAAAATTATATAAATAATAAATTAATATATAGATCTTTTAAATATGTTTAGTAATATTATATTAATTTTTTTCATAAACTAATTAATAATAATATATACAAAATATTAATAATTAATAAACTATTTAAACAAGTATCGAATATATAAGTATATTCTTATATGTCATTTTGCTCGTTTAAATAATTAAACAACTATAAGCTATCAGTTAATTTTACCAAACACTTTTAATCAAATCAGCTAATATAATCCGCTAGTCAAATTAGCTAATGTAATTCGCTAGTCAAATTAACTAATGTAATCCACTATCAGTTATCTGCTAATTTCCAAATATGACTTATATTTAAAGAATTTCAAAATTTTTAAGTCTCGTATTGTCCCAACTGACTCCATCAGTACACTAATGGACTACGAGAACTTTAATGCAAAATGTTTGCACTAATAACTTTAAATAGAAACCATCTGTCTTTTTTTTGTATTCCTATTTATGTTTATACGCTAAAAATTAGGTTTATGATTTAAGGTTAGAGTTTGGGAAATTAGAGATGGTGTGTATTTTTAAAGTTTATGGTTTATGATTTAGGGTTAGAGCTTAGAATTTGTTTTTTAGTGCTTGGGTATGAAAAACACCAAAAAAAAGACAGTATTTTGGTCCAAAAACTTTTATCAAGATTGATTAAATGCTTGCATATATGTATATAAACCATTGAAATTCAATCAATGTATGATGTATGTGCTAACGTCTCGGAAATATAAGTATGAACGAGGAGAAACTATTGCTTTGCTTCAGAACACTTGCAAATTTCTTGAATTTCTAATAAAAGCTATAAATGAGCAAAGAAGAATAAAGAGAAAAAGACAAGAAAATATTGAACACTCTACCCAGTTTGTCAACAACTACTTTCAATTTTTCAAATATAAGCTTTAAAATGAGCAAAGAGAAAAAAAAGAAAGCAAATTGCATACTCTTCCTACTAGGCTTGACGTTTCACCAAGCCAATCAGACCATAAGCTTTTAGATTTTTTTTTAAAAAAAATTGCTTTAGATTATATATGTATATACATTGTCAAATAAGACTTTCAATATTTTAAAATTTTTAAACAATTTATTGAAAAATGCGAAAGAAGTCTTTAAGTATCATATTCATATTAATCCATTAAAATAATAAAATCCCCGAGACGGCTCATAATTACTATCAATAAGTGTTAAGTGTAATGACAATGCACGTTATTTTCTCAAAGAGAGAGCTCAAGTTTAAATTTTAGAGAAGACATTGTTGAGATAAAGAGTCACGATTTTCGAACATAGACTATAAAATATACATATAATATACTCACATGAGCTCTTTCGAAAGTCAAACATTTTACCTAAAACCTTCTAACAAAATACCTTGTCCAATTAACATCAATACTTAGACTTTTAACCTACAAGATTATTTGTCAAAATTGCTTGCAAGTTGCTTCGATAAGTTCATGTGAGAGTCTGCGTTGTAATCTTATCCCTTAGGATATCCCAAAGTCAATAATGAAACCCATGTAATCTGTATTATTATTCCATTGTCCCACTCAATATGTCCATTTTGTGTTTTAAAATTGTCTCACTTAAAATATTTTATTAAAAAAATCAACAACTTTTAAAAGACATATTTCCCTTTATACCCATTTTTTAGTTTTCCAACAGAATAAAATTTAACTTTTCAATGATAAAATTGTCGTTTTAATTATTTTACATCATTTTTCTTACACAAATTTTTTCTTCCTAATACTACATGAAAAGTCAACATTTGACGTTTTAAATGGGACGGAAGGAGTATTTAAATTGGTGTTATTCATTACTCGAATAATAATTTAATTGAGAATAAAGTTGATATGTCGCCATAGATAGCTGAGGATACGATAAAAACATAAATTTAATAATTCTTATATATTCACTAATTATGCAAAATTCACAATGATATAACAATTACACGATTTCATAATTCTAACAACTACCCATCTTTAATTTAAGTAGTGGACTTGGTGTAAATTCTTGTTGTTCTAATTAAATTATTCCAGTTCGAACAATTTAGTAGGTCGGTGGCGTGAATTTATTTATATTTAAAATCGGACACATATACTACGATTAATGACCTGAGTTCGAGCAATTTGTCAATACAATGAATGTGTGTTTGATTCACGGGACAAAGGATATTTTTATGATGATTGATGGGATTTCAATACAACGTATTCAAAGAAAGGTTCAATTTTAGTTATTTAATGGATCTAATGCTTCAATTCGCTAGACCGATCACTTGTTGGGACTTGATTTATACAACCTGACTCGCATCCCGTTAAAAACACTTTAAAATAAATTTAGATAATTACGCCATTTAACCCATTAATAAAAACATGTTTGACAATAATATTATACAATTTATATAACTTATGCATTGAAAGTATAAATTCCATGTGTATATATATAGCTAAGTGTTGGGTTACAAATCCTCGTCAAACACGTTCGAAATAGCCTTAAACATGAAGCTCGAGGTTGAAGTAACATGCAAAGAGACAATCAAGCCATCTTCCCCAACTCCACAACAACTTCGCCATTACCAACTCTCCTCACTCGATCAACAAATAAACCCCGTTTATAACCATCTGGTCTTGTTCTACCCGACCAAAACCAATGTCCAAACCGACAACATTAACATTCCCGATCTCCACCACTTTAAGCTGTCCGTATCCCAAGCCCTAACCCACTTCTATCCCCTAGCAGGACGCATCAGAAACAACTCCTCCGTCGACTGCAACGACGAGGGGATTCCCTTCAAAGAAGCCAAAGTCAAGTGCCGACTTTCGGATTTCTTACAGAATCCAGCCCCTGAAGAACTCAACAAACTGTTCCCTTTCCCTCTCGATGATGCTAAGGAACTGCCGATGGGAATCCAGTTCAACAGTTTCGACTGTGGTGGAATCGGGATTGGGTTGTGTATTTCCCATAAAATCGGTGACGCTTTATCGTATTTCACGTTTCTGAATACATGGGCAGCCATTGCCCGTGGGGATACGAAGAACATAGTTTTGCCTGAGTTCATATCGGCCAAGCTTTTTCCCCCACGGGATATTCCACTGCCGGAATCGAGGTTTGAAACGAGTGAAAAGAACATAGCGACGAAAAGGGTGGTGTTTACTTCATCTAAAATAGAGGAAATCAGAGCAAAATATGCTGCTGGAAATGAAATCCGGCCGTCACGTGTGGAGGCCTTGTCCGCTTTCATATGGAGTCGTTTCATTGCTTCCACCAAGAAAAAACCAAGCCCCGATAGATTCTACGTGATTCTTCATACAGTTAACTTACGTACAAAATTTGAGCCGCCGCTTCCAGCTCAGTCTTTCGGGAACATATTTCTAGTTACTTCAACAATCCCTTCCATGGATAAGGAAAACGACGATGGGAATAATCTTGTTAAGCAGATTCGAGACTCCATTAGCAAAATCAACAAAGAATACGTGAGGAAGCTCCAGGTCGGTGAGGATTCATTCCAGCCAACGACCGAAGGGGAGACGATCCCTTTCATCTTCACTAGCTTATGCAGGTTTCCATTATACGAAGCTGATTTTGGTTGGGGAAAACCTGTATGGGCGAGTTCTGCAAACTTGAGCGCCAAGAATCTGGTTGCTTTCATGGATACTGCAGGGGGTGATGGCATAGAAGCTTGGATTCATCTCAAGGAGGAAGACATGGCTGAATTTGGACGTGATGAAGAATTGCTTGGAAGCTGTTGCTAAAATTTGATCAAATTTTCTTACTAAAACCTGTAAGTAAAATGTCTGGTTTGAGGTTTTGAACCGAATACATAACTACTCAGACCATAAATATGGTAAAATCACTATTATTTTACCATATTTTGTTTTTATTTATTTTTATTGTTTGTTTTCATGAATTGTTGTTGTTATTAAATTCTGTTATAATTGTTGTTGGATTCTGTTCATATATAAATTTTATGGAATAATTTAGATTAACTTTTGAATACATAAGCATGAAGTTTGATTAGATTTATTTAACTATGATAAATTGGGAGTTTTTTTTTACATTATATTGAAGTTATAAAATGATTATTAATTTTTTATTCTCTTATAAAATAGTCATTGTGTCATTATTTGACATTAAATTTTATTTGAAGTACTTCTTAATATTTCTAAATAATAATTCTATTCTTTTAAAAAATCAGAAATTTTGAAGCTTTATTAAGTCTGAGTAAATTACAACGCATGCCACTTAGTTATAAGTTTAGTAATAAACATGTAATTCTTAGTTTAAAAAAAACAATTTAATTATAGATTTAAGAATAAACATGTCATTTTTCTTCTAAAAGAAAATTTTAGTCACTCAATTATAGGTTTAGGAACTAACATATAACTCAATTAAAATTTCGTGATAAACAAATCACATTGTCATTAAAATGGAAACAAGAGCTTGGTATAATAACAATTTTAGTTCTCCAAAATTAAACATTCTATTAATGTGGTCCAAATGCAAAATAATTCAATAAACGTAACCCTCATATTTAAAAATTCTATTAGTGATGTGAGTGTGTCTAGCAGGCAATGTTAAGGTCATAACGAGTCTTCCATTAGTTTGTTAGTTGTCCAATAGTTAAGTGATTGAGTCTATCTTTTGATTATCGGACTGATGGACAATAGCATGAGCCATTGAGTGTGGTAAGTGGTATAAGGATGTGTTAGGATGGTGCGACGCCAAAAATTTTAAATATGAAGAGTTAAATTTATTGAATTATTTCGAATTAGGACTAAATTAATAAAATACATAAGTTTTGGGGACTAGAGTTATTATTCTACGAAGCCGTTTCTTCAATTTTAATGACATTATGACCTGTTTGACACAAAATTTTAACTGAGTGGTTAGTTTGTTCCTATACATATAATTGAGTACTGGATTATTAGTTTTAGAGGAAAAAGTGTCATATTTATTTCTAAACATATAATTGAGTGACCGAATTATTAGTTTTAGAAGAAAAGTGTCATATTTGGTTAAAAAAAGTGTCATGTTTGTTCTAAGCTTGTAAGGATAATTATTTGACAGATTTTTCACAAGCACCTTAGTTTTTGGGTTTAGGGACCCAGTTTAGGGTGTAGGGTTTAGGGGTTTAGGTTTAGTAGTTTAGAATTTAGTGATTGTGAATAGAATTTATGGTTTAGAGTTAGAATTTAGGGTTTATAGGTTAAAACCTAAATCCCAACATATTATCCTAAAACCTAAACCCTAACCTCTAAACCTTAAATCATAACCATAACCCCTAAATTCTAACCCACTACACCTAAACTCCTAAATCCTACACCCTAAACTGAGTCCCTAAACCCTAAAATTAAGGTGTTTGTAAAAACTAAAAGTTTCCACTGTCAGTGTATTAGATATAAATCTAATTTATAATTGAGTGATTGAATTGTTATTTTTTTAAAAAAAAAAACTTGTTTGTTACTAAACCTATAACTAGATAACCTCTAATGTATTTTACCCAATAATCAATTGCATTTTTAGTCAAAAACCAACGAAAGTGTCTTAATAGTTCGAAAAATAGTGGAATGGAGAAGTTAAAAACCTACTTAAAAGACCCGCCATTGGTTTTGTCCCACACCATCACCACGGAAAGATCAACATTCTTCCGTTTTGAAGCTGCTTCCAATAAGGATCATCATCCAAGCCATTTTCATTTACTATTTGAATCCAAAACGATTTGAGGGGTTATTTTTTAATTTATTTTAAGACTATTGTTTAGAAATATTAGAATAAAAATTTAGTTATAATTGATGACCAAATTATTATTCATTGATTTAGCATGTCACATTATCACTTTGACAACTGCTAATGACATAATAATCATTCTATAACCAAATTAAAATTTAAAATCATTTTATAATTTTTAAAAATTCAATGATCAAAATAATCATTTTAATATAATTTAATGGTCCTTTATATACTTTACTCTCTTTTCCACCTTTCATAAAACAAGCCTACAATTATGTTAGAAGACACTAAGTAATATTTATTAACAGACTAATTCAAATTGGGTACTACAAAGATCTATTATGAGAGCGGTTCTTTCAATCCAGTTTATTTTGTTCACAACATTAGAGTTTGAACCTTTGAACCTAGTTAAGGTGCCTAACACCTCCTTCCACTAGATCAACTGGTTGTTGGTATTTTTTCTAGTTAAGTCAAATTTTACATACATGACCGACTAAGTCAAATTAAATATTACAAAGATTTATTGTAAGAACGACTCTCTCTATCCAATTCACTCCATTCAAAACACTAAATTCAAACTTTAATTTTATTTAAAGAATTTGATATCTCATTTCACTAAACCAACTAATAGTTAGTTGTAAAAAAAAAGCTTAAGGGTGCTTTAAGCCCATAAACTTTTGAAAAAAATCAATAAAATCCTTAAACTTTTTTGTATCCAATTAAGACCCTGAACCAATAAATTTAACCAATTAAGCTCTTTGACCGATTTTAACCATTAATTTTTGACGATTTTTTCTCAAGATATTACTATCACGTGACTCGCTACAGTTCTTTCATGTGATATCTACAAATTTTTTTAGAAAAATATTTTTTTATCATTTTTATAAGTTTTTTTAAAACTTTTAAAGATTTTTTTAAATAAATAAAAGAATTCTAGAAATGTCAAGTGATAACACTGTAACACGACAAGTTGCACTAACTGGTCTAAAAAACTGTTAGATTTAACAGTCAACTTTGGTCAAATGGGTGAATTGATAAAATTTTGGAGTATAAAAACTTAATTAGATGTAAAAAAAAATTAAAAACTTAATTTTTTTCAAAAATTTAAGGACTTATAATACTCTTAAATCGAAAAAGAAAAACATCTCTTTCCCATCAAGATTGGGTTGAAGACCTAGGTCATGCATGTGCGGCCCAACACAAAAATAAATATAATTCTTAAAGATATGATATCAAAATTAGCCCACTTTTTCCAGGTTATTGAAAACAACTAAACGGAAAAGGCATGCATGAAAGACAACAAAATTGTGTTTTTCATTTTTATTTGTATGCACATAAAAAAAACAATAATCAATATTTAATTTCCATCCTTTGTAAGTTTCGATCAATTATGTAAGAGCCTACGTTGGAGTCTTAGGATAGTAAACTTAATCTATCAAAGAGGACGTGTATTAGTAATTAATATATTACCTATACCGCAAGAACAATTATTGCTTAAATATTTTAATATTCTTAGTAAAATACGCCACATGTCATTTAATTATAGATTTAATAATAAATATGTTATTTTTAAAAAAATAATAATTTAGTCGCTCAATTAAAATTTTGTTACAAATATATCACTTTGTCATTAAATTTGAAATAGACAGGTTGGTATAATAATAATTTTAGTCTCAAAACTTATACATTCTATTAATTTGGTCTTAATTTGAATTAATTCAATAAATTTAACCATTTATATTTAAAAATTTTGTTAGTGAAGTGATTGTGTCTACTAGTAGACGGCGTTAAGGTCATAATGGGTATGCTCCATTAGTGTGTTAGTTGTCTAATAGTGAAAAGTGTGTCTATCAAGTTATCAAATCTATCAATTATCGAGTTGGTGAAAAATAGCATGGAGTGCGAAAAGTGGTCAGATGATTTGCTAGGAAGGTGCAGTGTCGAATTTTTTTCAATATGAAGTTTAAATTTATTGAATTATTTTTGAATTGGGGCCAAATTTATAGAATGTATAAGTTTTGGGACTAAAACTATTATTATACCATGTTATATTTTAATTTTAATGCAGGCTAACATACTTGTAACTAAATTTTAATCGAGTGACTAAATTGTAACTTTAAAAAAAATTGTTTATTACCAAGCCTATAATTAAATGATATATGGTGTATTTTATCCAATGTTTTTCTTATTCTCAAGATTAATAAAAACATGTTTAAAATATTATATCCACATCCTTGTGTTGGTATCACAAGAAAACCAAATATCAACTCAATTTATATATAAAATATTAAAAATATATTTGATTAGAAAAAAAACCATAACTATTTTATTTTTATTTTTATTTTAGATAAATGATTACTTTTATTTATAAAAAAATCAAATTACAAACAACAGTATACTCCCACAAAGTCTAACAGCTATACAAGTAACTCACCTATAGCACTAAAACATGCCCCAATCAGTAAGCAACATAGAAGAAAGAGCAACGGTTTTGCAGCCCTTTAAACGTAGCCTCACATCAGACTTAATTTGCAAAATAATAGCAGTGATATTCCTCAAACTAATCCCATGTAATCTATTATTCCTCTCATGCCAAATGTAATAAAGGAACCCACACTAAGCTATGCGAATAATGGTAACTGTGAGTGACTTCCCCTTCCCATTTGGCAGCACCCAACTATCTCCATCCAGCTGCCAAGAGAAACATCCTCATGACAAGTCAATAGAATCACTTCTTACACCTATTTTGAAAAAATACATCCAGCAAATAAATGATCACGAGACTCCAAATTAGAGTGGCAAAGAACAAATTCCTGATCAATTTGGCAACCCCATGCTAGAATTCGGTCCTTTGTTGGTAAACGATCTTGAATCAAAAGCCAAAAAACAAAGGAATGACGAGGGATAGAGAGCCTCCCCATATAATTCTAAACCAGGGTACCTTCTCATTCTTATGCCTAAGTGTCACGGCCTTAGCCTTTAGTTCACTCGGTCGCTAAGCCGTGCGGCACTTGAAAAGGATTCTTCCCGATCAAGTCAGCATTTTCTCTCGATTGATCTGCTCAAAATAAGCAAGCAACACATTAGTCCCGCGCCACAAAACCATTCTTCAAGCCATGGTCGAAACCGTGGGGCATAGCAGATGCACACAGTCGACCCCCAGCTTCCCCGTAGGAAAGAAAAACGGTTTTTATTTTATTAGAAAAAAAAGAAACATCGGGTTACATTAGAAAACTCACCCACACCATCGACTTGGGCGGTAGGGGCCGCCTCGATGGTGTGTAGGATACATACCTTTACCAGTGGATCAGCCCAAACTCTGCCGACTGTCCACCCCTACATATATGCGAAAAAAACATCATAGAAATGACCCGAGTAAACATTCTATTGTTTGAAATGAGGACACTTTTTCCTAACTAAAGAAATAATTGAAAACAAAGACTCTTCTTCCTAAAACATTGATGTGCTTGAAAATGGGGCATGGTAGAAGTGACTCGGTTGTGGCCCCGGAACTCGGTTGTAACACCATGTGAGGGGATGGCCACAACATTCTCCCCCACCTAACTTGTTGACGCCCTCGTCGACTGAGCTGCAAGGAACTCCTCGATTTTCTGCTTGAACGCCTTTAGGTCATGATCTCTCTCCCAACTTGTCTCTTCGGCTCTGAGACCTTCCCACTTGACCAGGTACTCACGAACAGGCTTCTTCTTGGACACCGTAACAAACCTATCAGCAAGGATCTCCTCAACTCGACGTTCTGATGGGGGTTTGGTACAGATGGGGCCCCGATCACTCTGTCATCGGCTAACATCTGAGGGGCTCGCATGAAAAGGCTTTAAGTTGCTCACATGGAACACAAGGTGAACTTTCATCCATGAGGGCGGCTTGATCTTGTATGAGTTATTTCCAACTTTGGCCACAATCGGTACTGGTCCTTCATACTTTCGCACCAATCGCCGATCTTTATTCCGTAAGAACGCAATCGTTTCGCCATTAGCTTCACAAGCACTAGATCGCCAACTTTGAACTGCTGGTCCCTTCGGCCACGATCCGCCCACTTCTTCATATGTTTTGCAGCTTTCACTAGATAAGCCCGAGCAATCTCTGTATTTTGGCCCCACTCCTTTGAGAAATTAAAAGCTCGGGGACACTTTCCTTTGTATGACTCTAGAGTGGTGTGTGGAAGCCGCGGCTGCTGACCTGTCACAATTTCAAAGGGGCTTTTATTAGTAGCAGAACTCTTTTGTGAATTAAAACAAAGTTGTGCCACATCCAACAAAGAAGGCCAATTTTTCTGGTTGGCCTGGATAAAATGCCTTAAGTACTCTTCTAACAACCCATTAAAGCGCTCCGTCTGCCCATCCGTCTGGGGATGATAACTTGATGACAAATTCAGTTTGGATCCCAACATCTTGAATAACTCTCTCCAGAAATTTCCAGTGAACCGACCATCCCTGTCACTAACGATATCTTGTGGGACACCCTAATACTTTACCATATGTTTAAAGACTAACCGAGCTGTCTCCTCCGCCGAACAATATTTGGGGGCAGGGATAAATGTAGCATATTTTGAGAACCGATCCACCACCACAATGACAGCTCCAAGATCCCCTACCCGAGGCAAGTTCACTATGAAGTCGAGTGAAATGCTCTCCTAAGGTCGTGCTGGCACTGACAATGGCTCCAACAATCCTGCAGTCTTTTGTCGATCCACTTTGTCTTGCTGGAAAATAAGGCAAGTCTTGGTACAGTCCATAATATCCTGTCGCATGTGCGGCCAATAATATCATTGTTCCAACAGGGCCAGAGTACACCGCCAACCTTGGTGACCTGCCCAGGGAGTGTCATGGCATTCACGTAGTAGTTTCTGTCTAAGTTCTCCCGCTCTCAGGACATACATACGTGGACCTTTCGTCATTAGGATCCCATTCTCTACCCAAAAGGCCTTTGATTGGCCACTTTCCACCATCCTCAATATTGCCATCATCTGCGGATCCTTTCCCATATTCTCCATTATGAGTTCCCGGATGTCATTCGTCACCCTACTAGCTGACATAGGAGCAATCAATCTAAGGGTTGCCAGATTGGCCCTTCGACTCAACGCATCAGCTACCTGGTTCTTCTTCCCAGCTTTATGCTCAAAACTGAAATCAAACTCCGCTAAGCGCTCTTGCCATCTTGCTTGCCTTGCCTACAGTTTTGGTTGTGTCAGGATATGACTAGCAGCTGTGTTGTCTGTTTTAACAACAAACTTTGAGCCCAACAAATAATGCCTCCAAGCCCTGAGACAATGGATCACAGCTAGAAGTTCCTTTTCCTGACTTGCATATCTCATCTCGGCACCACTCAACTTCCGACTCTCAAAGGCCACAAGGTGACCACCGTGCATGAGTACTCCACCTATGGCAAAGTCAGATGCATCAGTTTCAACTTCCATTGGTTTCTCAATGTCTGGTAATACTAGGACTGGGTCGTTTATCACAACAGTTTTTAGTCCCTCAAAAGCATCTTGACACTTTTTAGACCAAACCCACTTCTCACATTTCTTTAACAAATTGGTAAGTATAGCTGTCCTCCGAGAGTAGCCTTCGACAAACCGTCTATAATAGTTAGCTAATCCCAAGAATGATCTGAGCTCGCTGACACTCTTTGGAGTCAGCCATTCTTGGATTGCCTTCACTTTTTCCTCATCCATTCGAACATGTCCCTGCCCAACGAGGTGTCATAGGAACTTAATTTGAGTTTGGGCAAAAGCACATTTCTCCCTTTTAACAAATAGCTGATTATCTCTGAGTCTCTGCAACACTAACCGCAAATGGTTTTCATGATCTGTCAAAGAGGAACTATATACCATTATATCATCCAAGTATATCACCACAAATTTGTCCAGAAAATCATGGAACACCCGGTTCATCAAGGTGCAAAAGGTTGCAGGCGCATTGGTTAGCCCAAATGGCATCACAAGAAACTCAAATGCCCCATATCGAGTAACACAAGTTGTCTTCGGTTCATCTCCCTCGGCCACTCTTACCTAATGATACCCCGATCGAAGATCCAGCTTTGTAAAATGTTTCGCGCCACTTAGCTGGTCGAACAAGTCCGCAACTAAGGGGATAGGATACTTGTTTCGAATAAACCCAGCTTTTAACAATTCATCGAGTTGTTTCCTCAATTCAGCTAATTCCAGAGGGGACATACGGTACGGGCATCTCGCAGGAGGTTTGGCATCGGGGACCAGTTCAATCTCATGATCCACCGTTCTTCGAGGAGGGAGCCCTTCTGGCAACTGATCTGGCATGACATCTTCATAGTCCTCCAACACTCTCAAAATCTCATTTGGTACCCCTTCAAGGGTTGACTCCCCATGTAGAATAGGTAATATGACAAAAGAAGGTTCCCCCTTCTTCACCCCTTTCTTAAATTGTATTGCTGACAGCATATTTCCGCTTCTTGGTAGAATGGTAGCGGGTACCACCCCCGGGCAATCCCCTAGAAACAATAGGCAGCTCGCAGCAGGGACGGGGATAGCCTGGGCTTTTGTCATAAAATCCAGTCCCAACACAATATCAAAATTGTCCATAGGGGAAACAGTGAGATCCACGCTTCCCTCCCAGGACCCAAGCTTGGCCTTCACCCTCTTAACACTTCCACAAATTTCGGCGGCAGCAGAATTAACTGCTTTCATTTGTCCCACATCTCTAGTAATTGTTAAACCGCATCTCTTGACTTCCTCAGGTGAGATAAAAGTATCTGTTGCTCCCGTGTCAACAAGAGCCCTAGTCGCCTTCCCATTTATCACCAAGTCCACGTACATCAAGCCCTTTCTCGGTTCTTTCTTTATGTTGTCCAATTGCGATTGTAATGCACTCAAAAAACGAATGGGCCTAATCCTGGCCAAATCGGTCTCACTATTCTCTGTAGTGGGTTAGGAAGTGTGTCCTCAGGCCGTGAAAGTTCCAAAGCACTCAATGCACCCCTATGTGGGCACTCATCCACGCGATGAGGCCCCTTACACAGGAAGCATGCTAGGGGTAGCCTATTTGGCCCATTCCTCGGTGTAAAGCCATCATTCCCCTATTCTGCACTGGCTCCTTGTTTGGAAGTCCTCTCTCGGCTCCCCAAGTTATCGGCCTCTCCCCTCTAGCCGTCTTACTCCCATTACCTGCATGGTTATTGCTCCCACTAGTTGGGGCCTTGCGTTTGTTTGAGCCATCACTATAATCGTTAAGCCGCTCGGCAGCGGCCATGGCAGCGACTACATCCTGCACCCGTTGTCTTTGAATCTCAGTTCTAGCCCATGGCTTTAGGCCCTTAAAGAAAGCAAACATATTGTTTTTCTCCGACATGTCCTTAATATCCAGCATCAATGCCGCAAATTCTCTCACATAATCATGAATAGTCTCAGTATGGGTCAAATCCCTCAACTTCTTCCGAGCATTATACTCCACATTCTCTGGAAATAAAGTAGCTATTAATTCTCGTTTCAACTCGTCCCAACTTTTAATGGAACACACGCCATTTGTGAACTGGACCTCCACCACAATTTGGCATCCCCTGACAAGTACATAGAAGCCATCGAGACCTTGTTTTCTTTTATAGAGGTGCGAGTAGCCTGAAAGTATTGTTCAATATCAAATAGGAAATTTTCAAGCTCTTTGGCATCCATGTTCCCCTCATACCGCTGAGGCTCAGGGACCCTATTCCTCTGGCCCCTTTCCATGGTCACTGAATTTCCCACAGCCACTTCAATCAAATTAATTTGAGCCTTAAGCTCCTCTATCTCATACTTCAGAGTACTCATTGCCACATTTGTCTCATCAGTGAGGTGTTTCACCATGTGAGCCAACTCCTGATGAGAAACTTCAATTGCTCGAACTCGTTCACTGGTCACCATATGAGCCCTCAGGGCCGCCACCACGGCTTCTAGCTCCTCATACCTATCGGGGTCTATGGTTCTACCCCCTTGTGCAGGCACTCTAGCGCCAGGTTGCGCCGAAGTACCTGCGCCCGCTGGCACCTCGGTTCTCGGGACGGCTCTTGGCCCTTGATGCTTACGCGTAGTCACCATCCTTGGGTTGACTCCTACCATACTAGTTCCTGCACAGGAAGAATAATAAGCACCACAATGCCTATTAATAACTCAGCACCACTGTGCTTCAAGAGGGAGTAAGCACCACTGTGCTTTCCCACTCAAAAAAAAAACTCAGCACCACTGTGCACAAGAAGCAAGAGAGCACCACTATGCATCAAGAGGGAATAAGCACCACTGTGCTTTCCCAATAAAAAACTAGGCATCGCTGTGCACTAGCAACAAGGAAGCACCGCTGTGCTTGAATAAAAAAAATTGAGCACCACTGTGCCACAATTATTAAAAAGCACCTCTGTGCTATTGATTACGCACCTCTGTGCTTTTCACCGTAATGAACAGGCAACACCACACCCGAAATTGAGTGCAACAACCTTACTCGGATACCACGTGTCATGGCCTTAGCCTTTAGTTCACTCGGTCGCTAAGCCGTGCGGCACTTGAAAATGACTCTTCCCGATCAAGTCAGCCTTTTCTCTCGATTGATCTGCTCAAAATAAGCAAGCAACACATTAGTCCCGCGCCACAAAACCATTCTTCAAGCCATGGTCGAAACTGTGAGGCACAGCGGATGCACACAGTCGACCCACAGCTTCCCCGTAGGAAAGAAAAATGGTTTTTATTTTATTAGAAAAAAAGAAACATCGGGTTACATTAGAAAACTCACCCACACCATCGACTTGGGCGGTAGGGGCCGCCTCGATGGTGTGTATGATACATACCTTTACCAGTGGATCAGCCCAAACTTTGCCGACTGTCCACCCCCTACATATATGCGAAAAAAACATCATAGAAATGACCCGAGTAAACATTCTATTGTTCGAAATGAGGACACTTTTTCCTAACTAAAGAAATAATTGAAAACAAAGACTTTTCTTCCTAAAACATTGATGTGCTTGAAAATGGGGCATGGTAGAAATGACTCGATTGTGACACCATGTGAGGGGATGGCCACAACACTAAGCATGTCCCATACCTTTCGCGTTTTATAAGTTCCTTGCATAACGCCAACATGTTCCAGATCATCTCGTAGCTTGAACAACTTCTTTCAAGCCCAACTATAGCTATTCTTCAAAAGGACTCGCCAAATGGAGCAAACCTTCAAAAGATATTTCTCAACTCAAGCAACCCTCAAAGAGCCCGATTGAGCCAAGATAAGCCATGGGCATTTCATCATGCACACCCTATTCCAAACAAATATGTCTTTAACCCCCAAACCTCATTCATACTTCAGGTGACAAATCTTCTCTCAGTACACTCTAGCACCCTAGCCGAGCCATCAGATCTCTTCTAGAGAAAGGATTTAAAGAGCTGGATAATCTTTTTAAGAACCATAACAGGCAGTATAGACATTCGAAGCCAAAATTTCTGAATGCTGAATATCACAGCCTGAATGAGTTGTATTCTTCCTGCAAAAGACAAACACCGAGAAGGCCAACTTCTAATTTTCTTTATAATCTTTGCCACCAAGTCTTCACAATCTGAACACGAGAGTCTCTTAGTGACCAAGAGGACTCCGAGATACCTTACTAGTAAAGAACCAACTCTAAAACTTGTTATAGCAGCCATATTATGCATTTCAACAGATGACACGCCTACACCAAACAATTCACTCTTGGAAGTATTCATTTGGAGTCCAGACAATTAATAAAACACATTTGTGACTCTTTTCACAGTAAGAATTGAATTTATATTTTCCTTTGTGAACACCAATAAACCGTTAGCAAAGCAAATGTGTGTAAGCCCCAAACCTTTACATTTAGGGTGGAATTGAAGAACTCCAAGCTTCCCAACCCACTTCAAAAGCCCTAATAATACATTTATGATAATTATGAAAATATAGGGGGATAAGAGATCTCCTTGCCGAACTTTCTTAGCACCAACAAAATAGCCTACAATGCCTCCATTCAAAGTCAAAGAAAACTTAAAAGTAGTTATGCAAGCCTCAATCCATACCTTGAACTGAGCAGGAAAACCCATAACCCTAAGAACCTGCATAATGAAACCCCAATCTAAGGAATCAAATGTCTTTCTAAGATAGAGTTGTAATGACCCGAATTTAGGATCTATGAGTTTTTTTACCCGATCTTAGGGCTTTAGGTGTTGGGTCGGGGTCGTAAAACTTATTTGCGCTTCTCTTGAGTGTTGGGCTTAAAGCCTTGGTTGGTTTTGAGATGGTTAGAGGGTAGAAATGTAAATTTAACCCCACTTTGAAGGAGAAAGGTTGGTGTCTCTTTAATTTTTAGCAAAAAAATTGTAAGGGATGAGATTACCCTTGTCTCCAACATCCTTACTGTTGCCTCTTCTGGTTGTTCCTCATCGACCGGCTCTTCATACTCCTCAGGTTCCTCTTGATCGGCAATGTAGTTGCTGAGGCAACTAAATTCTTCATCGAAGTTAAACTCTGCCGTGGCATGAAGTAGTTGGCATTCTTCTGGATCATCTGCATGCCTTAGTGTTTGGAATACATTTAGTTTTACCTGCTGGTCATTCACCCTCATTGTGAGTTCTCCCTTTTCAACATCAATCAAAGTTCTCCCTGTCGCTAGGAATGGTCTCCCGAGAATGATAGGTGCATGCTCATCTGCTTCACAATCCAAAATAATAAAGTCAGCGGGAAAAATGAATTTATCAACTTTTACCAGTATGTCCTCGATTTTTCCCTCTGGATGCACATAGGATCTGTCGGCTAGCTGTAGCATAACTGTTGTAGGTCTTGCCTTCCCGATTCCTAGTTTTTGGAAAACCGATTTAGGCATCAAGTTTATACTAGCCCCTAGGTCGTATAGTGCTTTCCCGACATAGTGATTTCCAATAGAACAGGGTATTGTGAAACTTCCGGGATCCTTCAACTTGGGCGGCATACGATTGTGCAACATTGCCATGCATCCCTCTGTTGCGGCAATTGTTTCAAACTCTCCTAGCCTTGTTCTCTTGGACACAATGTCTTTAAGAAACTTGGCATAGTTTGGCATTTGTTCAATTGCTTCCACCAATGGCAAGTTGATGTGGACTTGCTTTAGGATATCAAGAAACTTCTTGAATTGGTATTCTTGCTTTTGTCGCTTCAACCTTTGTGGGAATGGTGGTGGAAGTCGGATATCTTCGATCTTTTCATTGGTTTGAAACCCGATTGACGGCATTACGGGGACATCCGAGTTGCCGATGTGTTACCAGCTGGGGTTGCCGAGGCGTGCTTATCGCAAGTTGCCCGAGGCGTCATCGATTTGCCGAGGCATGCTTATTGCGGTTGCCGCAACAATTCTTGGTTCAGCATCCGAGACTTTGCCGCTAGGTTCGTCTTGCTCTTTTTGTGGAGTTTTGTTTGACGAGCGGGTTTGAACCTCTCTAAGTTGTTGGCCACTTCGGTGGTGATTGCCTTACATTGCTCATGGCAGTTCCTCTTGCGACTTGAGTATCGCTAGGTAAACCTCATTGTGGTCTAGTGTTTGATTTTTGAGCAAATTGTCCGACTTGATTTTCCAATGATTTGATTGCCGCCTCTTGGTTTTGCAATCTCATCTCGATCCTGTTAATAAAAGCATCAGTTCTTTTTATGAAATTACTATTCTCACCATATAAGATTCAGTTTTTATCATAAAAGCATTTAGAGAATTTTCCAAAGAACTAGATGTTGTCGGTTGTTCTTTGCGGCATCATTGTCGTGGCATATTTTCTTGGAATCCCGATGCTTGTGCATTCGATTGTTCTGGTTTAGAGCATTGTTGGGATTACTCCATGAAAAATTCGGTGCTTCTTCCAAGCTGGATTGTATGTATTGGACATCATCTTGTTTCCCGATTGTAATTCCCCACATAGAATTTGGATTCGGATTCTCGCATACATTGAGAAGAATTATGGTTATCACCACATAACTCACAAAAAGAATCCATTACCTTGACTTCATGTGTGTTGTTTGGTTTTTGCATGTTCTGGACCATCTTGGTTAAAGCGCCAATTGTGCGAAATTGAATCGATGATCCTAGTTCATGTATTGTGGCTTAGCGTCTAACTCCTCCTCTTCTAGTAGATGGGAATTGATAGTCATTCTTGGCCACTGTTTAAAATTTGCATTGCTTCCTCCGCGACTTATCTAAGAGTATGCCGTTTGCGAGGCGTCTAGCATCATCCTTGTTGGTGTATTCACGGCGTTGTAAAACATTGTTACTTGAGTCCACAGGGAATCCGTGTAAAGGGCATTTGTGTAAAAGTTCTCTATACCGCTCCCAAGCCTCGTACATGGATTCATCATCCATCTGCCGAAAAGAAGTAATGTCGTTCTGAAGCTTATCAGTTAAATTTGTAGGATTAAATCTAGCAAGGAAATCACGACAAAGATCAGTCCAAGATGCTATGGATCCGCAGAATGCTATTTAGCCATGCTTTTGCCCTATCCTCGGTGAATAGGGAATAATCTTAATCGTAAGACATCGGGGTGACTCGTGTATCTTGAACGAGTTGCAAATCTCGAGGAAAGATTTCAGATGTTGTCGTGCATCTTGATTCTTTGAGCCGCCAAATTGACCTATTGTGTTGATCATATTAAACATTACCGGTTTCAACTCAAAGTGGTCGGCTTCAATTTCGGGTGCGACAACTCACGGGTTAAGTCCATCAAGATCTTCTTCAAGATAGTCTCGAATAGTTCTGTTTTCGTGCAAGAATCACTCCTCCTCCTCCCTTTCGAACATCTTGATTCATATTGCCGTCTTGATTTGCCATTGCTTCTCTTATCCTTCGTCTAAGTCTTTGTAAGGTTCGTTCGATTTATGGATCAAAGGGATATTCTGGTGAAGTCGGTCTCGCCCTGGTCATATACCAATGCAAAACCAAAGTTTGTTAGCCCTTTGAATTTTAAACAAGAAAAATAAAAAGAAAGTGCAAGAAAGTAAAAACAAAGTCGCTATTGCCAATCCCCGGCAACGGCGCCAAAAACTTGTTGCGCGTAATAAGTGCTACGCAAATGTGCAAGTATACACGTCGCAAGTTATAGTATAAAAGATATCGTCTCCACAGGGATTGGTGCCACTTCAAGAATCTAGTCTCTTGCACTGTAAAAAGTAAAAACACAAGTAAAGGATTATAGAAGTTTTAACTAATAACTAATCTAGAAAGCAATTAAGTAAAAGAAAAGATGAATTCAATTGAGAGAGATAGGCTAGGTTATCGTGAGTTGAGGTGTGATAGCCGATTGGATTGTCTTGGTACAAGAGTGCACGGGCAACTCTCGGTTGCCGTGGCGACTTGCACAACGGGGTTGCCTTGGCAACTAATTGATGGTTGCTTGGGCGACTAGTTGGGCAACTACTTGGGCGACTGGGCAGCAACTTCAAGGTTCAGCGGAGCGTTCTTCAATGGTTTCTTCTTATCCCTAAGTCGAAACTCTAGCTATTTGTGCATGCCTTGATAATACATCCCTGCGTGAATCAAGGGTGAACAACAACCAATCTTGCGCTCCTCTTAGCCGTTGAAATCCTTAACTTATTCCTGCCGGATTAATCTTCACCATCATTGATTGAATAAAGATCATATTCATTCGTTTCTTGAATCTAACTCTCCCGATATTAGATAAATGGATGAAATCACGAGATCCTCTCGCAATTCACTCGCAAACAATAATAAGAATCAAGAATGAATAAACCTTGAAAGTGCAAACTCTTATTACCTAAACAAAAACCAATAGTTTCTCACAACCACAAAACACAATAACCATAGCCAAGTAAATTTAGTTCATGGCTAGGTTCCAAAGAAACACAAGATAATTAATCCCTAGCATGAACCCAATCGAACAAAGATGAAGGAAGAGGCTTGTCGAAATCCTCCTTGCCCTTGATGCTTGTCGAAAATTCTCTCCTCTTGCCCTACTTGGACTTGCCGAAATTTCCCTCCTGCTCTCCTTCTTGAATTGTCGAAATCTCCTTGATATTTATAGGGCTAGGCCAAAGTCCTTCTTTGAGGAGGAGTTTGAGTTGGAATTAAATTATCTTTAAAGAATATAATTCTTTATTATAATTTTATTCCTATTAGAACTTCTCCTATCCTCTTGGAATTTAATTCTTCTTTAATCTCTGCATGGCAATCAAATTCCTTTGGGCTTGGACCTTGCTCCATGTCATCTTGGGCTTGTAAAATCATGAATTTCGACATCCATATTGCTTTTGGTCTTTGTCGACAAATGTCATGGCAACTGGCTCGGCGTCTCCTTCATGCACTGCCCTGGCAACTAGCTCGGCATATCCTTCATGCATTGCCCTGGCAACTAGCTCGGCATTGCTTTGGCAAGTGATCCTGCACATACACACACAAAAACACACCAAAGCAGCATCTATTTCTACAAAAATCACCAAGTTATGTAATCAAGCTCAACGATTGAAGGAAACATGAATTAATGCATGAATGGCTAACTATGCAACTAATATGAGCCTAAGTCTAACAATAATATGAGTAAAAAGGGTAAGAAAATAGTACTTTTGAACACTTATCACACCCCCAAACTCGAACTATTGCTTGTCCTCAAGCAATGCAAACTCATAATTACCGCCAAGACTTCAAATTTTCACAAGCTTAGCTGAACTTGATTTCAATTCTCTCAACCGGGGCACAAAGTATGATTGGCTTTTTATTTTTCAGAAAAGCGAGGAATTACTCGGAATCAAACTATAATGCTTGTGAGTGTGTGCGGAGTTGTGTGCAAGTTGATTTTTCGGATTCTATGCAAACAATAGGTTTTCAAATTACTTCATTGGGTTCTTTTTAACATGTTTTAACTAGAGCCAATTTGGGCACCTCTAGTGTTTTATTTTTAGTTTTCTTAAGTTATTTTAATCGACTAGAGCGGTTTTGGGCACCTCTAGTTAAATTTTTTTAACGCCTCCTAGAGCCAGTTTCGGGCACCTCTAGTGATCAATTTTTTTAGCATATGCTAGAGCCAATTTCGGGCACCTCTAGCATTCATCCAATTTTTATTCTAATCCCCCAATTTATTAATTATCGACCTAAGTTTACTAGAATTCCTTAAATCAATCAAACCACAACAGTGTTTCATCAAATTTAGCATCATAGTAAAATTCTAAGTTTTTCCATGGTTATCCTAGAATAAAAATTCTATCAATTAAGTGCATTGGCAAAGTCATCATCGAATATTCATCAAATCTAAGCAATTCTTGTTCCAATTAAAGGCATGGCAAGCAATTTATGTATCCTAAATGTAATGCTTAAGATTAATGTAACTAAACATGGTAATTACTAATAACAATCCCCCCCAAACTCGAGTGAGGCATTGTCCTCAATGCATGCATAATAATAACAAAAAATAACAATAAAAATAAAAATGCATACGAGGACTTACTCCGAGAGTTCGTCATCGTAGATGATTAGTTTCCTTCTAGTTGGCGTCTTGACTTTCTTGCTTGAACGCGATGGTTGTTTTCTTGTTGCCGGTGGTGGAATCGATCCTCGTACGGGGTTGTCCTCATCATCCTCTTCATCAATGTCAATGGCTTTTCGTTTGGAGGATTCAATTGGTGCGGTCTTTATTGGTTCAATGGAGGACTCGTCCGAATCTGAAAAATCAGAAAATGATTCCGTAGGAGTTGATTCAGGCATAGGTGCTTTACCTTTGGCTTTTTCAGTGGTTGCCGGTGCATTGTCAGAGTTGGTTGCCGTGGCGTCAGCTTCCTTGGTTGCCGTGGCAAGGATATCGGCGGGAAATATTGGGAACGCACACGGTTGTCCGGTACTTTTCTAGGATGACTTGGGTGATGGCATTGTTGTGCTCCTTCATGTACCGCATGAACATTAGTTGCCGATCTTCAATTTGCCTTAGGCGGCTTTCCAATGGGTGCAAAAGTGCTTCAAAGTGTCCGGGATTAATGGCGAGTTGCCCTGGCGTTAGGTGCTTGGGCATTAGGGATTTCGCTGGCTGCAGGAGTTGCCGTGGCAATTGGAGGCCTTGAAGAATCTCCGGTGCCTCTCCCATTAGCTTCCGGATTAGTGTTTGATTCCAACCAGACTTGGGTAGGGCCTTTTCATCGGTGGACTCACTCGGGACATGCATCTCCTTGCAAAGATTGGAAATTAAGCAAGGGAAGAAAAGATAACCCTTATCTTTTGAGCTGCATACAAAAATCTCATCGCAAATAATTTTTCCAATGTTAATGATGCGATTATGCAAAATAGAATGTATGAGCAAAAGACGTGGTATGTCAACGGTAGTATTGTGTGTGGAGGGCATTAAAGAAGTTTTAACAAACTTATTCCATAGTTTTGCCTCGGGTTTAAGCCGAAGGCGATTTACCGTGCCCTTGTATTTACCGTCGTTCCAATGAGTTCCCGGTTGAGTGAGTTCTTGAAGCAAATTTGGTCAACGAAGGCTTGATGCTCGTCCTTCTCAATGTAAAGTCCGTAAAAGGTGTTGATGCTTTCGGGACTTATAAGTATGGCCTTGTCACGAACAAAAACATAAGGATTATCCGGGTTAGGTGAGTGAGCATAGAATTCTCTTACCCATGAGATGTTACCCGGTTCCGGTTGATGGCAAAAGATTTGCCACTTTTGATGTGCAATCCTTTTGAAGATGAATGGTTCAAGGCCGAAATCTTGAGATCTGGAGTATTCAAAGCCTTGTTCTTCATGAATCTTCCGGCTTTCAAACTTTGATTGAAATCTTTCTTGAACCGCCGGTGTAGCAAACTTCTTGTATCTTGGTTCTTTGGAGGAACTTGGATGAACTAAAAGTTTAATCTTGGATGCCATGTATGATCTTGGTTGTGAGTAAAAACAAAGAAAAGAAAAGAAACTAAAAAGTTGCAAGATAGAAAGTAGGAATAGGTTAAGGGTGATGGGTTTTATAGAAAAGATAGGTGGGTGGGATTAGGGGAAATCGACAATTGGGTTAGGGTTTGGTAGGAATTTTTTCGACAAAAGGGGTTTTGGTTAGGATGAATTGGAGGCTTTATATAAGCCTTAGATTCAGCCCATTAGTTTCCTTGTTGAAGATGTTTTCCTACTTGGTTTAGAATTCCTTCTTTCTCTTGAACTTCCTTTCCTACAATTCAAAAACAAATCAAATAAGGATTAAAATTAAAGATAAACTAATAAAGAAAATAAATAAAGATGTGTAATAGGATTCTTAGACTTGAAAAAAAAAAATCTATCCTAAAACTACTAATAATCGGCAAAATAATAAAATAATAAAAAAATAATAATCGGAAAAAATGAAAAATAAATAATTAAATAATCGACAAAAACAAAAATAAAAATAAATAAAAATAAAAATAAAAATATCAAAAGGGAGAGCATGCTCATGCATCTCCTAAATTGACCACTTCCTTGTTACGTTCCACATGGGCACCATTGTAGTGCTTCAATCTTTGTCCATTAACTTTGAATTCATGGTTGTCAGAGATGGACTTGATTATCACGGCGCCATGGGAGAATGGTTTGACGACTTCAAATGGTCCCGACCATCTTGATTTCAGCTTTCCCGGGAAAAGTTTTAGCCGAGAATTGAATAGGAGAACTAGTTGCCCTGGCGTGAATTGCCGTGGCAATAGTTTCTTGTCATGCCATCGCTTTGTTTTCTCCTTGTAGATTCGTGCATTGTTATAGGCGAGTGCACGAAATTCTTCTATCTCATTGAGATCTATCAAAGCGCTTTTTGTCCGCACTTTCCCAATCCATATTCACGGTCTTGATTGCCCAAGACGCCTTGTGCTCGATTTCCACCGGTAGATGACATGTTTTACCATAGACAAGTCGGAAGAGGGACATACCTAAGGGTGTTTTGAATGCGGTGCGATATGCCCAAAGTCGTCATCTAGTCTTAATGACCAATCATTCCTTGAGGGATTTACAACTTTCTCGAGTATTCCCTTCAACTCCCGGTTGGAAATTTCGCTTGCCCGTTGGTTTTTGTGGGTGATATGCCGTGGCGATCTTGTGTGATATGCAAGTTACCTGCAACATCTTGGCAATTAGTCTGTTGTCAAAATGCTTGCCCCGTCGCTGATAATTGCTCTCGGCATCCCAAACCGTAAATATGTTTTTTCTGCAGGAATCGTTGCACGGTCTTGGAATCGTCGTTGGGAACTGCAGCTGCCTCTACCCATTTAGACACATAGTCGACGGCGAGTAAAATGTAGAGGTTGCCGAATGAAGATGGGAAAGGTCCCATAAAATCGATCCCCATACATCGAGCAGTTCCACCTCGATGATGTTCGAGTGGCATCTCATGTCGTCTAGAGATATTGCCCGCCCCTCCGCAACGATCACATTGCTTGTAAAAGTCCCGGGCATCTTTGTACAATGTTGGCCAATACAAACCGGATTGCAAGACTTTGGTCATGATACGAGTTCCTCCAAAATGTCCTCCATAGGGTGATGAATGGCATTGCGAGTACATTCTGTTGCTCTTCTTCAGAACACATCGGCGTATAACCCGATCTCGCACATTGTTTAAACAAAAGAGGCTCGTCCCAAAAGTAATGCTTAGCATCATGGCGGAACCGCTTCTTCCCTTGGTGAGTAATACCATACGGAAAAATACCACAAACAAGGAAGTTAACTAAATCTGCGTACGGGGTATTATTGCGAGGCATGTCTTTGCGATAGTGTTCGCTCCCAAAATTGCCGAGGCGTGTGCGTCAAAGACTGCTGCGGCGTCGAGAGTTGCCGGGGCGTGTGCATCCATGGTTGCCGAGGCGTCATGGGCTGCCGAGGCGTCAAGGGTTACCGAGGCGATTAGAATTTGTTCATCCGGGAATGCATCGCATATCTCTAGATCCGCGTCCTCTTCCCTATTGCGTTCCAAACGTGATAAGTGATCGGCCACTTGATTTTCTGTTCCTTTCTTGTCCTTAATTTCAATATCAAATTCTTGTAAAAGTAATATCCAACGAATCAAACGAGGTTTAGCATCCTTTTTAGCAAATAAGTATTTGATTTCCGAATGGTCCGTATGAACAATTACCTTTGTACCAATTAAATAGGATCGGAACTTGTCAAATGCGAAAACTACAGCTAGTAACTCTTTCTCCGTTGTTGTGTAATTCACTTGAGCATCGTTAAGAGTTTTACTAGCGTAGTATATCACATGGAAGGTCTTTACGTGCGTTGGCCTAGGACTTGCTCCTACCGCGAAATCACTTGCATCACATGAGCTCAAAAGGTAGGCGTCAACGGTGGAACGACAATGGGTGCCGAGGCAAGCTTTTTCTTTAGGGTTTCAAATGCTTGAGTGCAAGAATCATCAAAATCGAAGACTTTATCCTGTTCAAGCAGATTACACAAAGGTTTAGTGATTTTATAAAAATTATGAATGAACCTCCCGTAAAACCTCGCATGTCCGAGAAAACTTCAATTCCTTTAACCGAATTTGGTGGGGTAATCTCTCGATCACGTCCACCTTGGCCTTGTCTACTTCAATTCCTTGGATGAAATCTTGTGGCGAGCACTATTCCTTCATCTACCATAAAGTGGCATTTCTCCCAATTGAGGACTAAATCTGTTTCTTCGCATCTTGCCAACACCCTCTCTAAATTGCCGAGACAATCGTCGAAGTCATTACAAAAACCGAAAAATCATCCATGAAGATCTCAAGGAAGTCTTCGACCATGTCCGAAAAGAGCGCCATCATGCATCTTTGGAAGGTTGTCGGGCGTTACATAATCCGAACGGCATCCTTCGGAAGGCATAAGTACCGTATGGGCATGTGAAGGTTGTCTTTTCTTGATCTTACGGTGCTATGGCAATCTGATTGTAACCTGAATAACCATCAAGAAAACAGATAAAAGGGTTTACCCGCAAGACGGTCAAGCATTTGATCAATAAAGGGTAATGGGAAGTGATCTTTCCTAGTGGCTTTGTTTAGCTTTCGATAGTCCATACAAACCCTCCAACCGGTCACGATCTGGTTGGGATAAGTTCATTATTTTCATTGCTTACCACTGTTATACCTCCCTTTTTCGGCACACATTGTACCGGACTTACCCACGTACTATCGGAGATAGGGTATATAATGCCTCGGCGTCAAGCCACTTGATGATTTCTTTCATTACAACCCCTTTCATGGCATGATTCAGTCTCCTCCGGGCCTCAATTGAAGGTTTGTGATCATCTTCCAACAAGATCTTGTGCATGCACACCGCCGGGCTAATTCCCTTCAAGTCGGCAATTGTCCACCCTATTGCCTTTTTATGTAGCTTCAACATGTTGATCAGCTTCTTTTTCTCGCTCAGTCTGTAACTTAGAGGAAATAATTACAGGTAATGTATTATCGATCCCTAAGTATACATATTTCATTTGCTCTCGCAATTGTTTCAACTCAAGAATTGGTGGATTTTCTATAGAGGGTTTTTCGATCTTACCTTCCTTACCCGAGTAGTCCGGTGGTTCAAAGTATGTACCTGGTCGATTGACTAGCCAATTTGCCTCTTCTGGTTGTTCCTCATCGACCGCTCTTCATACTCCCTCAGGTTCCTCTTGATCGGCAATGTAGTTCTTTGAGGCAACTAAATTCTTCATCAGTTAAACTCGCCGTGGCATGAGTAGTTGGCATTCTTCCGGATCATCTGCATGCCTTAGTGTTTGGAATACATTTAGTTTTTACGCTGGTCATTCACCCTCATTGTGAGTTCTCCTTTTCAACATCAATCAAAGTTCTCCCTGCCGCTAGGAATGGTCTCCCGAGAATGATAGGTGCATGCTCATCCGCTTCACAATCCAAAATAATAAAGTCGCTGGGAAAAATGAATTTATCAACTTTTACCAAGTATGTCCTCGATTTTTCCCTCGGATGCACATAGGATCTGTCGGCTAGTCTGTAGCATAACTGTTGTAGGTCTTGCCTTCCGATTCCTAGTTTTTGGAAAACCGATTTAGGCATCAAGTTTATACTAGCCCCTAGGTCGTATAGTGCTTTCCCGACATAGTGATTTCCAATAGAATGTGGTATTGTGAAACAGGGATCCTTCAACTTGGGCGGCATACGATTGTGCAACATTGCCATGCATCCCTCATTGCGCGGCAATTGTTTCAAACTCTCCTAGCCTTGTTCTCTTGGACACAATGTCTTTAAGAAACTTGGCATAGTTTGGCATTTGTTCAATTGCTTCCACCAATGGCAAGTTGATGTGGACTTGCTTTAGGATATCAAGAAACTTCTTGAATTGGTATTCTTGCTTTTGTCGCTTCAACCTTTGTGGGAATGGTGGTGGAAGTCGGATATCTTCGATCTTTTCATTGGTTTGAAACCCGATTGACGGCATTACGGGGACATCCGAGTTGCCGATGTGTTACCAACCAGGGTTGCCGAGGCGTGCTTATCGCAAGTTGCCGAGGCGTCATCGGTTGCCGAGGCATGCTTATTGCGGTTGCCGCAGCAATTCTTGGTTCAGCATCCGAGACTTTGCCGCTAGGTTCGTCTTGCTCTTTTTGTGGAGTTTTGTTTGACGAGCGGGTTTGAACCTCACTAAGTTGTTGGCCACGGTGGTGATTGCCTTACATTGCTCATGGCAGTTCCTCTTGCGACTTGGTATCGCTAGGTAAACCTCCTTGTGGTCTAGTGTTGATTTTGAGCAAATTGTCCGACTTGATTTTCCAATGATTTGATTGCCGCCTCTTGGTTTTGCAATCTCATCTCGGTCTGTTAATAAAAGCATCAGTTCTTTTATGAAATTACTATTCTCACCATATAAAATTCAGTTTTTATCATAAAAGCATTTAGAGAATTTTCCAAAGAACTAGATGTTGTCGGTTATTCTTTGCGGCATACATTGCCGTGGCATATTTTTTTTGGAATCCCAATGCTTGTGCATTCTGATTGTTCTGGTTTAGAGCATTGTTGGGATTACTCCATGAAAAATTCGGGTGCTTCTTCCAAGCTGGATTGTATGTATTGGACATCATGTTATTGCCCCGATTGTAATTCCCCACATAGAAGCTGGATTCCGGATTCTGCATACATTCAGAAGAATTATGGTTATCACCACATAACTCACAAAAAGAATCCATTACCTTGACTTCATGTGTGTTGTTTGGTTTTTGCATGTTCTGGACCATCTTGGTTAAAGCGGCCAATTGTGCCGAAATTGAATCTGATGATCCTAGTTCATGTATTGTGGCTTGGCGTCTAACTCCTCCTCTTCTAGTAGATGGGAATTGATAGTCATTCTTGGCCAGCCTGTTTAAAATTTGCATTGCTTCCTCCGGTGACTTATCTAAGAGTATGCCGTTTGCCGAGGCGTCTAGCATCATCCTTGTTGGTGTATTCACGGCGTTGTAAAACATTGTTACTTGAGTCCACACCGGGAATCCGTGTAAAGGGCATTTGTGTAAAAGTTCTCTATACCGCTCCCAAGCCTCGTACATGGATTCATCATCTGCCTGCCGAAAAGAAGTAATGTCGTTACTGAAGCTTATCGATTAAATTTGTAGGATTAAATCTAGCAAGGAAATCACGACAAAGATCAGTCCAAGATGCTATGGATCCGCAGAATGCTATTTAGCCATGCTTTTGCCCTATCCCTCAGTGAATAGGGGAATAATCTTAATCGTAAGACATCGGGGGTGACTCGTGTATCTTGAACGAGTTGCAAATCCCGAGGAAAGATTTGAGATGTTGTCGTGCATCTTGATTCTTGAGCCGCCAAATTGACCTATTGTGTTGATCATATTAAACATTACCGGTTTCAACTCAAAGTGGTCGGCTTCAATTTCGGGTGCGACAACTCCGGGTTAAGTCCATCAAGATCTTCTTCAAGATAGTCTCGAATAGTTCTGTTTCGTGCAAGAATCACTCCTCCTCCCGCTCGAACATCTTGATTCATATTGCCGTCTTGATTTGCCATTGCTTCTCTTATCCTTCGTCTAAGTCTTTGTAAGGTTCGTTCGATTTCGGATCAAAGGGATATTCTGGTGAAGTCGGTCTCATACGGTCATATACCAATGCAAAACCAAAGTTTGTTAGCCCTTTGAATTTTAAACAAGAAAAAAAAAAAGAAAGTGCAAGAAAGTAAAAACAAAGTCGCTATTGCCAATCCCCGCAACGGCGCCAAAAAACTTGTTTGCGCGTAATAAGTGCTACGCAAATGTTCAAGTATACACGTCGCAAGTTATAGTATAAAAGATATCGTCTCCACGAGGATTGGTGCCACTTCAAGAATCTAGTCTCTCTTGCAATTGTAAAAAGTAAAAACACAAGTAAAGGATTATAGAAGTTTTAACTAATAACTAATCTAGAAAGCAATTAAGTAAAAGAAAAGATGAATTCAATTGAGAGAGATAGGCTAGGTTATCGTGAGTTGAGGTGTGATAGCCGATTGGATTGTCTTGGTACAAGAGTGCACGGGCAACTCAGTTGCCGTGGCGATTTGCACAAACGGGTTGCCTTGGCAACTAATTGATGGTTGCTTGGGCGACTAGTTGGGCAACTACTTGGGCGACTGGGCAGCAACTTCAAGGTTCGGCGGAGCGTTCTTCAATGGTTTCTTCTTATCCCTAAGTCGAAACTCTAGCTATTTGTGCATGCCTTGATAATACATCCCTGCGTGAATCAAGGGTGAACAACAACCAATCTTGCGCTCCTCTTAGCCGTTGAAATCCTTAACTTATTCCTAAGCCGGATTAATCTTCACCATCATTGGATTGAATAAAGATCATATTCATTCGTTTCTTGAATCTAACTCTCCCGATATTAGATAAATGGATGAAATCACGAGATCCTCTCCCAATTCACTCGCAAACAATAATAAGAATCAAGAATGAATAAACCTTGAAAGTGCAAACTCTTATTACCTAAACAAAAACCAATAGTTTCTCACAACCACAAAACACAATAACCATAGCCAAGTAAATTTAGTTCATGGCTAGGTTCCAAAGAAACACAAGATAATTAATCCCTAGCATGAACCCAATCGAACAAAGATGAAGGAAGAGGCTTGTCGAAATCCTCCTTGCCCTTGATGCTTGTCGAAAATTCTCTCATCTTGCCCTACTTGGACTTGCCGAAATTTCCCTCCTGCTCTCCTTCTTGAATTGTCGAAATCTCCTTGATATTTATAGGGCTAGGCCAAAGTCCTTCTTTGAGGAGGAGTTTGAGTTGGAATTAAATTATCTTTAAAGAATATAATTCTTTATTATAATTTTATTCCTATTAGAACTTCTCCTATCCTCTTGGAATTTAATTCTTCTTTAATCTCTGCATGGCAATCAAATTCCTTTGGGCTTGGACCTTGCTCCATGTCATCTTGGGCTTGTAAAATCATGAATTTCGACATCCATATTGCTTTTGGTCTTTGTCGACAAATGCCATGGCAACTGGCTCGGCGTCTCCTTCATGCACTGCCCTGGCAACTAGCTCGGCATATCCTTCATGCATTGCCCTGGCAACTAGCTCGGCATTGCTTTGGCAAGTGATCCTGCACATACACACACAAAAACACACCAAAGCAGCATCTATTTCTACAAAAAATCACCAAGTTATGTAATCAAGCTCAACGATTGAATGAAACATGAATTAATGCATGAATGGCTAACTATGCAACTAATATGAGCCTAAGTCTAACAATAATATGAGTAAAAAGGGTAAGAAAAATAGTACTTTTGAACACTTATCACTTACCATCTCTCTCTTTTCATTCTTTCACCCAAAAATCAAGTTAAAGATCACAATTTTATTGTTTTGAGTTAGATTTTCGGAATACAAGTTGAAAAGGTTGAAATCTACATAAGGGTATCTACCAAACAAGGTAAAAATGGAAGAAAATTGTGGGGTTGTAAAATGTGAGAGTTTGGGTGGGGTTCAAGAGGAAGAACAAGAATGGGAGGAGTTAACTCCAATTTCTGTTGTAAAGTCCTTTCTTTTATGTCTTCTAATCTTCTAGCAATGTTGTAACTTGTTTTACAAATCTCTTGTAGCTAAAAAGGTTGGAGAGCACTCTAAGGACCAAGAAAAGAGGAAGGCTTGAGCTAGGAGAGGGTCTATTTTCCAGCCTTATAAAGAAGGTTAGTACACTACTAACTCTCTTGTGTTTCTGGAAATCATTAATATGTTTGTCTTGTTGCTAGATTGATAAATTGGTTGCTTGAATGCTTGAGTCTTCATTGATGGCCAATCTTAAATTTAATGTTAAAATGGCCTAAAATGGTAGAAAACCACTTAAAACACCTCTCATAACATGTACGTTCGATTTGGGGTCTTAACTTTGGGTTTTAAAGGCAATAGAAGTGTTATATGAACTCCAGAAAATGAATTCTGGGTTCGAGTACCGATACGGGTTGAACGCGTATTTGTACCAGTGTTAAAACTAATAAATTCAAGCCAAATTGGAAGGGCGTATCAGTACGCCTAATGGGGGTATCAGTACTCATTTGTTCCATCAAATTTCAATAGCCAAAATGGGTATCGGTACGCTTGGGGTGTATCGGTACCAATAGGGTATCAGTACACGGCCCCGTGTATCAGTACGGGTTGTTGGTGAAGCCCCTACGTGTGTGAAGCTGAGCATCGGTACACTTGGACGGGTATGGATACCCATTAGGCAATCTGCCCGAAAAATACGTTTTGAGTTCGAGGGACTTATAATTCGAATACTAAGGCCTAATGGGCTTCTAAAGTGGTAAAATAAATAGTAAAATCTAGAAGCTAAGATTTAAACCTCCCATACGAAATTAACGAGTAAATAACCTATTAAAACCTTAGGTGACTTGTTGTGTTGTATTAATAAGGATCCTTGGTGGATCGAACGATGGTTGTATGCCACATAAGGGCATTATTATGGTTGGGTCACCTTGGTTGATGGGATTTTGGATGCCCATGTGAGAAGAGTGTGTTGCAACACCATGGTAAAATATTTTCGAATGTATGAACCCGGTGCTTAGTGGGACCGGGACTCATTCGAAGATGCTCGACGAGAGATTCCGAGCATGAGTGTATGGACCATATGCTTAGTGGAATCGGGCCTCACTCAGAGTGTGTATACCCAATGCTTAGTGGAACCGAGCCTCACTCCAGGTTTGTTGGTATGATATGTGTGTGTATATATGTTGGGTGAAATTAATACTTCCCTTGATTGCTATGTGATTAGGCGGCTAGAGGTAGCGCCAATGTTGTTATATTATGCCATGATATCATTCTTTTAGCTTCATGCTCATATTTATGATTTGCATAAAACATGGTTGAGTGGAAGTGTATCCACTGAGCTTCGTTAGTTCAGCGTTCGAAACTGTTGTTTTCGTTCGCATGTTAGTAGGTTGACGTGCGTCGTTGGAGCACCATCAGAGTAAGACTTCGGCATCGACTTGTTGTCTGAGTACAATACTTAGATTATTTGGGTTATGTATTCGTATGACCCTATTGTTGTATTGTAACTCATATTTTGGATTTTAACTTAAGTGTCGAATGAGTTTATCTATGTATTTTAAGTGGAGCTCCTCATGTAACGTTTTGACTATTATTCTACTTTGAAATGTTTGAATTAAATAGGGCCCAAATGTGACATTCGGGCCGAGGGTGTTACACAACCTTCAAAGCATATATGACAAAAACATGTTTTCTTCCATATCCATTCACTAAGTCTTGAGCAAGCAACACATTCTCCAATAAATCATTGCTAGCAAGGAAAACACTTTGGTTTGGGAGAATTATTCTAGGCTACCATTATTTCATCCTATTGGTAAGAAATTTAGTGATGCACTTGTATACAACATTACAACATGATATAGGCCTGAAATCAGAAGCATACATAGGGGATTCTACCTTTAGTCAATTATTAAAATATTTTATAATTTTACCATTAGTATATTATTAATAAAAATATGAAATTTATTTAATTGCAAAATCCTTAAATCAAATAGTAAACAGCTTGGTACTGCTTAAGCATGTTTTGAGTTCGAGGCATTGTGTATGCAGAAAATCCTTGCTGGAAAACTCACCAACTAGAGTTAGATGTGCGATAAGGGTCGGTTCGAATTAGTCAAGGCGAAGCCTCTTGAAAACCGAAAATGCAAAAAAAAAGGTAAAACTTCTATATAAATGCAGTGAGCATAGGCAACATTTAACCCATCCTTCAAGATTAGAAAATGACCTAAAACATGAAGCTCGAAGTTGAAGTAATATTCAAAGAGATAATTAAGCCGTCTTCCCGAACCCCTCATGAACTCCGCCATTACCAACTCTCCTCGATTGATCAACAAGTCGCTCCGGTTTATAACCACCTGGTCTTGTTCTACCCGATCAAAACCAATGTCCAAACCGACAACATTAATATTCCCGATCTCCACCACTTCAAACTGTCCGTATCTCAAGCCCTAACCCACTTTTATCCCCTAGCAGGACGCATCAGAAACAACTCCTTCGTTGACTGCAACGACGAGGGAATTCCCTTTAAAGAAGCTCGAGTCAAGTGCCGACTGTCAGATTTTTTACACGATCCTGTCCCCGAAGAACTCAACAAATTGTTCCCTTTTCCTCTCGATGATGCTGTGGAATTGCCGATGGGAATCCAGTTCAACAGTTTCGACTGCGGTGGAATCGGGATTGGTTTGTGTATTTCTCACAAAATCGGCGACGCTTTATCGTATTTTACGTTTTTGAACACATGGGCGGCCGTAGCTCGTGGGGATACGAAGAACATGGTTTTGCCTGAGTTCATATCGGCCAAGGTTTTCCCGCCGCGGAACGTGCCGGTGGCTGAACCGTCGTTGGCGCCGACTAGTGAAAAGAACATAGCGACGAAAAGGGTGGTGTTTACTTCATCTAAAATAGAGGAAATCAGAGCAAAATACGGTGCTGGAAATGAAATCCGCCCGTCGCGTATCGAGGCCTTGTCGGCTTTCATATGGAGTCGTTTCATTGCTTCCACCAAGGAAAAACCAAGCCACGTGATTCTTCATACAGTTAATTTACGCACAAGATTTGAGCCGCCGCTTCCATCTCAGTCTTTTGGGAACATTTTTCACCTCACCAGAACAGTTCCGGTTCCTTCCATGGACAAGGAAAAAGACGGTGGGTATAATCTTGTTAGCCAAATGAGAGATTCCATTAGCAAAATCAACAAAGAATACGTGAGGAAGCTTCAGGTTGGTGAGGATTTATTCGAGTCGACGAGCGAAGGGGCTGAAAGTATTTTCATCTTCACTAGTTTATGCAGGTTTCCACTGTACGAAGCTGATTTTGGTTGGGGGAAACCGGTGTGGGTGAGTTCTGCAAACTTGAGCACCAAGAATCTGGTTGTTTTCATGGATAATGCAAGTGGTGATGGCATAGAAGCTTGGATTAATCTCAAGGAGGAAGACATGGCTGAATTTGGAAGTGATGAAGAATTGCTTGAAACACTTTAAAAGCTGTTAATGGAGCAAACTGGTTAAAGGGGAGACATGGATTATTTTAGGGTCACCAACACCATTAAACTATTCTTATTTTCCTGTTTTGATCGCTAAACTATTATTTTCAACGTCAGATGATTAAAAAAAAATATTAATGACGATTTTATTAAAAATAATAGTTTTGTGACTAAAATAGAAAAATAAGAATAATTTAGTGACCAATAATGTTGTTACCTTTTATTTTATCATGAGTTTGTGATTTTCTCTTAGGATTCAACAAGAAAGATAATGGGATGTATGGAAGATGATGGTGATGATAAATTAAAGTAATTATCTAATATTAATAATTATTATAAAACAATTATAAAAATCGAGATAAGCTTCCAAAATTGGGTTGACTTAATGAGAATAGGAGGGATATTTTTCAACACGTTAACTTGGGGTAAATTAGACACAAGGGGCACCCTTTTCCATCTTTCCCTTTTTAATCCCTAATCGGCAATCGCCATTCGGTTTCCAAATTGAAGTTGTTGTCAATTGTGGGGTGTGCATACACTAAAGAGAGATGGAAATGAGAGATTTTTTTTACGCATCTTAAATCTAGTTATAATCTTATTTAGATGGAATAGAAAGGTGACTCTAAGAGAAGAAATGAGAGTGTTCATAGTGGGTCTAGAACTTATGATTTAAGAAAATATGAGGAACAAATATGAACAGATTAATTAACCGACCAAATATACTGGTTAACTTTAGAAAATATGATAAACAAATATAATCAGTTTGACTAATCGGCCAAATATACTTTTTTTTTTAAATAAAATATTTAAGATATAAAAATGATAATATTTAAAAATAATACTACTACATATTCTATAAGATATATTTTTTTGGGCGGAAGATAACAGTTAGGTGATAATACAGTGTTGCAAGAGAATTTCCCATCCATATTATCTACTTTTTTGAATAAATTTTCTGGGTTTTTCTCTTTCGTTATTTTGATTGAATTTCAATTTATTCAAATTAAGAATTGAAATTTTACAAGAGAATTTCCCAGGAAATCATAAGACAAGTACTTGAAATTAACAATGAACACATGGATCCATGGAAGCATATGCAAGCAGCTCCTCATTACGTTGGAAGAAACCCATTTCCCCTTCCGTCAACGAAACCCAAGCTTCAATCCCTCCGTATCCGTCAATACGAAAATATCCGGCGCTTCACCTGAGCCACCAGCAAGGCTCACCCATATCGGTTTTCCCCATCCGAAATCAGCTTCGTATACACCAAATCTGCACCAACTTAAACTGCTGTAGAATTTGATATCATCTCTTCCCGATAAGTTTCCCACTTCCTTGGCACTTGGCAGCCTCAAAGATCGTTGAAATGGCATCGCTCCCCTGAAGTTTCTTCACGTAGTTTTCACTAAATTCCTCAATTCCATCCCTTAATCGTTTAACCAACCCCTGCAATTCCGCTTCACTACTCTCCGGCGACTTTACTGTGAAGTAAGACACGAGATAGCCGACAGCGTTGTACGGTAATGGAGGGTTCAGTCGTTTGCGCAAGTTGACAACTTGACGCAACACCGATGGCGACGGCGACGAAGCCATTGCACATTTCCATATAAGCGCCGCAACGGCTTCCACGCGGGTCGATTGTGGCACGGTTGCACTAGCGGCGTGGGCTTTAAGCATGGAAATCTTCGGAGCGTCGAATACAAACCTCCTTACAACAGCCTTTTGATGCTTGAATTTCATGGCGGGCATCGTAAAGGAAAAATCTTTCGACGGCGGTAGAAACGACGCTGCACAACCGAACTCCGGGAACACTGCCGCCTCGCTAGAACCTCGAGTTATGGCAGCCCAAGTGTTTACAAGTTTGCCCAAGGTATATACATCGGCGATCTTGTGGGAAATGCTTACGCCGATCGCCATGCCACGCACTCAAAGAAGTTAACTTTAACGAGTAATAATCGTCCCGTCGCCGCCTCATTTGACTCCGATTGTATAGGAAGAAACTCCCTCAATAACTCGCCGTTGGGTGGTTTAAGGATGTCGCTGAGAAAACAGTTGACTCGAGCTTCAATATACTCCACCCCATCATCGTTGCAGTCGATTAAGCAATCGTTTATCCTCCCTGCATAGGGGTAGAACCGAGTTAACGTTTCCGACAACGATTTCTTGAGCCGGCGAGATCTTTCTTCAGCCTCAAGAAAATTCTCGTCGACGGCAGCGTTTCCAGTGTACCAGAAAATCAACGGTATGTAAGCCGCCAGAGTCAACTTATCGAGAAGCGAAAGCGCGAAGCGTCTGAGGTGAAGGGGAGTGGTTGAAGAAGGTTTGATGGATTCAGTGTGAAAGGTTTCAACTCTGAATTCAATTTTTTTTCTCTTTGATTTCTCAAACTTCATTGTAACTCTTAAAAGGTTTCAAAAAGGAGATAAAGTTTGTCCCGATTCAGTTAAATCTTAAACTATACTCCCTTCTTCCCATTTATTTTGTTCATCGAAGGCAATTAAAAAAAAGTTTGTATAAAAATATATAAAAAAATAATGTAAAATAATTAAAGCAACAATTTTATCTTTAAAAAATTAAATTTTATTTTATTGGAAAACTAACAAAAGGTATAAAAGAAATGTGTCTTATCAAAGTTGTTAATTTTTTCAATAAGACATTTTAAGTGAGACAGTTTTAAAACACAATATGAACATATTGAGTGTGACAGATTGAGTATCACTTTATTAGAGGCCATTTTTTTAAGAAAAATTACAAACAGATCACTCGATTAATATTTTGTTATAAATAGATTATTTTAGGTATAAACAAATTATTTAATTAACATATTGTTATATGCAGACAGTGGCAGATTTAAACTTCGTATTAAGTGAGTTCAAAAAATTAAACTTAAACAAATTAAGTGAAATCAAGTGGGTTCAAATATATTTAATTTTCCCATTTACCCTCAAACTTTTCTATTTTTACAAGAATTCTCTAGAATTAAGTGGGGTTAATTGACCTCACTAAAATTCACTTAAATCCGCCCTTGTATGCAGGTCACTCTTAACATAAGGAGAATATGTTTGTTTTAATTTAGTGAGATGTATGCAAATAGAGCGACTTATTTGTAACAATGTATTAATTAAGTGATTAATTTATAATTTTTTAAAAAATTTACATATTTATTAATTCGTCTGTCTCACTCAAAATGTCTCTTATTGACTTTTTAAAAGTCAAAATTTTTAAACTTTGACCACAAATATTATAAATATTTTAAAAAACTAAATTTTATAATATATATAAGTTTTTAAAATATATTTTTTTCATGTTTTTATCCATGATAAATTTTAAATAATAAAGAGTCAAAATTAAAAAAAATTGACCAAAAAAACTAATAAGGGAGAATTTTCATGGGACAGAAGGAGTACTAAACATATAATCAAGTTCATAATTAAATAACCTTGATTGTAGTTTACTCTTTATTTAATACATATTTTAAGGGTTAATTAATATCTAATTTTCTAAAAAATTGATATTTACGATAAGAAAAAAATGATTTTTTAAAGGATAAAGCATGGTCCCTGTCCAACCACTAGGCTAAAGCAAGTATTTAGTTAAGGGTTAACTGCTTCAATGGTCGCTTATGTTAGGTGCCATTAAATGAGTGACGTGGTTGTTAAAGAAAATTTTATATAATTATACATTTGATCCATGTTAATAATTTATTATATTAATTTTAATTAATTAAATAAATTAATCACTCAATTAGGTGTCAACACGTGTCATTAGATTGGATGAGAAGAATAAAACAAAGAAATGTTTTGCCTTGGTTGGAAATTGAACTCAAGTTCCTGGGTGTAAGTGGCATGGGTTTGCGACTAAACCAAGTGATCATTTGTGATATAAAGTCCAAAATACAATATATGTTTTAGTTTATTGTTAATGCAAGGAAAGGGAAAAAAATATAGATTAAGAGGACTTGAATATGACATACTTGAGACACATAAAAATCATCTAAACCATTGTAGAAATATAATAATTAAATTAAAGTTGACAACATTATATATATATATATAATTATATTAAAAATAAAAATTATATTCAAGTGAACTTTAATTTTGTTGTTAATCTTATTTATTTCCTATTTCATGGTAATAACTTTAATTTAATGATTATATTTTTATTTTTAACAATATTTAATTTGATTAAATAAAAAAATTAAAATTATATTAAAAATTTATTTAACGAAACCAAACTTATCTTATGATTAGAATTATATTCATGAGTTTTAATTGATTAAATAAATTTTCAATATAATTTCAAAATTTATTTTAAATCATGAATTAACTATTTTTAAATATTATATTTTTATAGTGGTTTAAATGTTTTTTATGCGTCTCAAATATGTCACGTTCGAGTCCTCTTAATTCATATTTATTTTATTTTCCTTGCATTAACAACAAACGAAAATATATATTGTATTTTGTACTTTATATCACAAATGGCTACTTAGTTTAGTGGCAAACTCACGCCACTTACTCCCAAGGGAACCTGATTTGACTCCCAGCTGTCGGGTCACGTGAATGGATGAGAAAAATAAATTTATTAAATAAAAATAAATAATTAAATTCCTCTAATAAGGTGATGACACGTGTCAGCACCTAATTGAGTGGTTAATTTATTTAATTAAATTAAATTTAGGATCAAATTAATATAATAGGTAACTAACAGGGACCAAATGTATAATTATATAAATTTTCCTTTAACAGCACGTCACCTATTTAACGGCATTTAACTTCGAGTGATCAGAAATTTACAAATCAAAAACGTAAGTGACCCTATCGGTCGAATTTAAAAATCAGTGACTAAAATTGTACTAGGCGAAAACATAAATGACCGTTGCACTAGTTAACCCTTTAGTTAAAAATAAAGAGAACTTACTAAGTTTATATATGATAAAGTGTAAATAATTCTATGAATCACTTCGCTAGAGCACTGAGCCATGGCGGCCCAAACTCTTCTATAGAATGAGCTCAACGTCCGTAAATCTGCCATATCGTATGCAAAGCAATAAGCATGCCGCTGCTTCTTTGGATTCCATTAAAACAGGCACAAGTTCCCTCAAGCAACTGCCATCAGGTTCCTCGAGCTCTTACTTCTTATCCCCGTATCGATCCCTCAAGTTGCTGGGACCTTCCTTCAGCCATGGCAAACTCGGAACCATCGTTAGTATTCACAGTAGCCACATCCGATAAGTGAGCTTGAAACCCTTCGGGCTAAGGGGAGTCGGTGAAAGTTTGGTCGACAATGAAGTACACACACCCACTCGTGCAAGCATAGTATTGAACTCCAATAAAACCATCCAAATCTATAAACTATTTGTATTAACAAAGACGCACCAAGAACAGTTTCCATTTGTAAACAGATATAAGCTTATAGATTATACATATATGTAAGAAATGACATCAAGTGAGGAACAATTTAAAACATAAATTACCTGTGACTGTAGATTGGTTCATATGATTCTCGAAAAGATCAAACTCTAACAATAGCTAAAATGTAGAGGGACAACTTATATTTGCTTTGTATGAGTAACTACAGGTGTCGGACTTCGACGCCGCAGAAAAGATCTTGACCATTGGAGACCAGCCGGGACAACTTGAGATTTTCAGTGCAAAAAGATGGCTTGGGCACTTGGCATCGAGTATGCAACTTCTCTAGGCATTTGAACAGCGGCAGCAACAATAAAAGATATCAACACTGGACTAGGATCGGGTCAATCTGCAATGGTGGACTCATGATGTTTAGGAGGCTAAAACACGAGGAACAAGAACTGGTTCACCATTACAGGCTTTTGACGCGGCAATCTCTTCCATGCGCTTCCAGGTGGCTTCATGTTTCATTTTAGTCTCTTCCAGCTTTTCTTTTTCATCTTGAAACTTGTTTGAGCATTCCTCAAATAGTTCGGGATCAGCATCGGAAAAGATCTTGTGAACATTAAGCGTCAAGCTCTGGACAACCTGATTCCAATGGTTATTCCCATTTTGCTCCAAGGCAGGGAAAATAATGGGCAGTATAACCCCGCGGTTTTGTCTGATTAAGTTCTCGATGTGATCATTATTCCACAAGTACAAAGCCCTCTCTGCTACCTGTAAAAGCAAGCATCAGCGATTCGAAATTACGGGAAACCGTCACATGTGCAACCAATATTAGTATGTAAAGGACACAATACACATCCCTCCTGCCGCACTAAAAGCAATTTTACTTTGAACTAAAATCCGGATTGTACAAAACCAAATTTAGTATGTAGACTTTTCTGATAAGCCTATGAAATTTGACCTGTATTTAATTTTGAATATCTTCAACAACTATTCAACCAATGCAGGCACCATAAGTCATCAAGACGACATTCACTGCCATGATACCACCACCATTCAAGTAAGAGGCAACTTCCGCAACCAAATTGACCCCCACAGTATCGGATTGTTCAGCCAGTACAAAAAGCTAAAAACAATGCCATCGTACCTCTTAAAAGTTTGGAAGAGAGAATATATAGGTTCATAGATGCATCAACATTCAAAATATTTAGACTTAGCATGAACCAAATTTGATCCATGTTACTCAGGCTCGGGTGTGAGTGTTGAACATGAATATGTTCAGTTTTTTTATAAACAATTTCCATGTATTTGGAGAGAATTTGAAGGGTCATATCCCTATACCTGTGTCTGATTATGAGTCAGATACAGGTGTCCGACATGGCACTTCAAGAAAAATGAAGAGTTGGAGCAACATAAGATTTGGTTCTCGCAAGCGCAAGCATATAGGCTAGTGTACACCGGAGAGCAACAAAGAAAGATCTAATTAGCTTAGATATAGCCAATCCTCTTAATCATCTCATCTGGGAGTAATTGATACAAATCATTGAAATGGCTGACACAAATTACTATCAAAAGAAAGCAGAAACCCATGTTTGAATGAAAGATAATCATGGAAGACCTTTGTTCCGAACATAAAGGAAAAGGGTAGAGTAAATAACTACCTTTCATCTAATTTATTCAAGCAAAAGCGAGTTTTCCAGCAGGTTAGAACTGGACAGATGAAATAAACAATCGACAATGGCATTCACACAATAGCAAATGAAGAGAGATTTGAAAAGTTAAAAGCTATTACCTGAAAGTGTGAACTGCTCAAGCATCGTGCGATTTTGCGGAACAACGGTACCATACATCTCTGAAATTCAGTAGGCTGAGTAGCATCCAAAATTTCTTCCAGCTCACTAAGGAACATGACTTCCTTTGAACTATTAGTAATTGGCCAGTACTTCAATAATCCCCTTATAACAGTATCAGCAAGTTTGCAGTCTTTCTCGACAAACTGCGTGATGCAGTACGATAACTGCTGGTGGTACATCGGCAAGCATTTTGGTTTGTGAAGGGGTATTAGCGCCCGTACAAGGAACAACTTGTGTTCTTCTTTGAGTGGCAGGGCAAACCCATTGATTATACTTCCCAAAACCTCCAAAAGCTCGGCTATCCCATTATGCTTCTCCGTTTCAAAAATGAAACGGAAGAAAATGTTGTTAATAGCTTTCCTGATAAATGGACGGTGTACCATAAACTTGCCATAAATACGATGCAGAATTGTTTTTAGATACTCTCTCTCCCTTGGATCTTCAGAATCAAACAGATCCAGTAATTTAAGAACAAAAGAATGGTCAATGTATCTCTTGGCCAACTTCGCATCAGTCTCGGGAGATGCCACGAATCTCAGAAGGAATTCGTATACAATTTGCAAGTGAGGCCATGCAGGGTCCACCAATGGCTCTTCCTCTTCCAGATCGAAAGCTTCTGGCACCTTGTTTTCACGAGGCTGTGGAGTAAGGGGTCGAAACAAGTTGACAGACATCATCTTTACAGCTTCTTGCATGACGGATTCAGCAAATTTTCCATTCGCAGAACTAACATAATCAACAAGCTCAAGTAATGTTTGCCGCTTGATGTCCTTCTCTTTCAAGTTCTTCATTGGGTCCGAGAAATCAAACACAACGCAACACAAACTCAGTTTTCTAAGAAACAAGGTTTGCTTCTCAGAGCTAGGAACATCCTTAAATCCCGGTAGAGCTTCATATGGAGCAGTCCCTGAGTTCCCATTAAGCTTTTGATCAACAACTTGGGTGAGCCGAGTTCCATGGTTATATCCGAAAGCAGAAGTAGAATTAGGACCAGAAAGAGGAGCATTGTCAATTAGCAACCTAGGATTACCCACAATATCACTACTTCTCGAGTGGGAGGGATTACTCAAAGGAGGAGCGGATGAACCCCCAAAATCACGTTTCTCGGACGACTTAGACGGCTTCCGAGGAAGCCTTCCCAGTATCTGCTTGATCATATCTTAAAACAAAAGAAAGAACCAAATCCACAATGAACCAACCCTGATTCAATCTCCCTTACAGCATAACCTAATCCACTAAAAGAATGGAGCTTCAACTCCAAAATCAGGGAAGAAAACCCTATAAACTAAGTAGAAACATCCCAAAAACATCTATCAAAGCAAAAACTCTTGCTTTTATCAATCATCCTATACTAAAATTTGACAACTTTTTTACTCAGTACAACCATAAAACAGAAAGATAACACCTTTCGACTTAAATTCAGCAGAAATTAAAGGAAAGAAATCCACTCAAAACTGGAAGCAAAGCTACAAACTTCAATAATGGAAAAGTTCCAGGTTTCTGTGTAGGTTCTTGTTACCTCTTCTTCCCCAAATCAGCAGCCGAAGTCAGTTGGATCAAATGATGACAGGATCTGGATTTTATGAGAAAACACCAAACCAACATCAATCATAGAAACTATGAAAGCAAATATATAAACATATAGGAGCTATAAAAAATGATGAACTGAAACAGAGGATTATAACAGGAACAACAACATAGAAGACAAAAGTAGACCCAGAAGAGAGGAGAGCCCTTCATACTTACAGAAAGGTGATAACTTGAAACAGACGTTGAACACAAGAAAGCAAAAGGCTTTAGATTTTCCCCTTTTTTAAACTTTTCTTTTCCTTCTGAGTTTACTTTGGGACAAGGGAGAAAAAAGAGAAAAGGATAGGGGTGGGGAACAAAGTGAACAAAAGTAGCCCTATGGTACAACCTTACTGGTTTACTCACAGGGAAAAAATTTTGTCGTAAATTAAAGTTAAACGTAACTTTTAATTTGAGAGGTTAGGATTTTATTTTAAGGTTTAAGATTTAAGGGTTTAAGTTGTAGGGTTTAAAATTTAAGGTTAGTGTTTAGAATTTAGAGTTTAGGGTGTGGAGTTTAGTTTTTTAGGATTAAGGTTAAGAATTTAAAATTTAAATTTTTATAGTGTAAATACACAAACTTATTTTACACAGCTTGTATATCAAAGTTTTACTCTTACTCACAACCCGTAAATGGAACATCTGATAACATTTTAAAAAATACTTTAAATTAGTAAAATAAAGAAAATAAATATGAAAAAAAAATTGACAAAAAGAAAGAAGTCCATGTACCCTATCAAGTACAAATACAACTGATAATTGGGTAATTAATACAATAAAAACAAATATAAACAAAGGTTTTGTGATGGACATATTATGGGTATATGATGTAATGTTGAATGTTTTTGTTTGGGTATATGTTTTTTTTTCAATTCTGCTACCATGAACAATAGGGACGAATCAAAAATTTAAATGTTTGTGTAGTTTATTAAAATGGGATCTTAATTTATTACATAGAAGATATAAAAAAATTTAAATAAAGTTTTTAGTAAAAATATGATGAACTATTCTTTTCAGCAATATAAAAATAACTTAAGTATCTAAAATTTTAATATTTTTACTTAAAAAAATATTGGTCATATTTGGTAAATAGTGGTTAAGCTAAAATTAAATGTTTAACCGGACAAATTCATTAATTTAGATGTTTGATAAATAACGAATTGGGTGAAACATTTAATTTTGGAAAGCTGTTAATAAGAACTTATTGAAATTAGAGGTTGGACATAAGAGTTATAAAGACCATTTTACCCTTAACAACCATCTAAAATCTCCAAATAACTTAAATTTAATATTTTTTATTTTAATTATTCTCCCTCATATATTTACATCGTGACATTTGTAAACTAATATTTTTGTTTTTTCTTTTTATTCTCACACATTTATATTTGTATTTAAATTTAATAAATAATTATATAAATAATAAATTAATATATAGATCCTTCAAATATGCTTAGTAATGTTATATTAAAAATTATTTTTTATAATTTAATTAATATTAATAGATACAAAATATTGATAACTAATAAAGTATTCAAACAAGTATCGAATACAATCATATTCTTATATGTTATTTTACTTGTTTAAATAATCAAACAACTATCAATTAATTTTACCAAACACTTTTATACAATCAACTAATACAATATTTTAGTTAAATCAGCTAATGCAATCAGCTATCCGTTATCCGCTAATTGTCAAACAAGACCATTGTTTTTCTTGCATGTTTTGAAGCAAAATCATCTACAGTGCTTTTAATATCAACTTCTTCTAAAAGATCACTCTCTTTTTTGAGAAATCTGTTGTACATATATTATAGTATTTTTTGAAATATATATACATAATAGGATAATTATCTCATGCACGGGTGGTGAGAATTTTTTATTTTAACAAACGCCTTAATTTTAGGGTTTAGAGTTTTAGTTTAAGGGTTTTAGGGTAGGGGTTTAGAATTTAGGGTGTATGGTTAGAGTTAGGGGTGAAGCCAGAAAATTATTTAAAGGGTGTTATTTTTCTTAAATTATATTTAAGGGGTGTCATTTATTTATTTTTAAAATATATATATTATATAAAAAATGGTCTCTAAAAATTTTGGGGTGTCATTTGACCACCCATTAATATGGGTGGCTCCGCCCATGGTTAGAGTTTATGGTTATGATTTAGGTTTTAGAGTAATATGGTTATGATTTAGGTTTTAACTTATAAACCTTAAATTTTAACCCTAAACCCAAAATTCTATCAACTATCCCTAAATTCAAAACTACTACACTTAAACCTATAAACCCTAACTCTTAAATGAAGTTCTTAAACCTTAAAATTAAGCCACTTGTGAAAACTTTGTTTACACAAGCGCTTGTGCATGGAATAATTACCCATATAAATATAGGGTAAAACTTTGATACACATATTATATGAAACTAATTTTACACAAGCATGTGTATTTACACTATAAAAACTCAAATCCTAAATTCCTAACCTAACCCTAAAAAAGTAAACCCTAAACTTTAAACCATATGCGCTAAATTCTAAACGCTAACTTAAATTCTAAACCATACAACTTAAACCCCAAACTTCAAATCTTAAACTAAAATCATAACCCCTAAAACTAAAAGTCACGTGTAAACTAAAATTTATACAACCTTTGTATCAATTTTTTTTCATAAATATATATTAAAGAATTTATTTTGAATTCAGAAACTTTGGACGGTTGCACCTATTAAACATGTCTAAGACCACCACTTATGAACAACTGTAACACACTGTTTTAGGCATTGGTCCATAGCCAATGAACAACTTTTTTTTTCTTTTTTCTTTGTTTAACATAATCTATAGCTTATTAGGAAAAATGGTTACTTTCGGTTATTGAAAATTTTCATGGAAACAGAAAATGTTAAATGATTTTGATACGTTGCATATTCTACATATGTACTGTTTAGGATTAAACCAAACAAAACCTAAATGGGAACATAAATTGTTACAAAATACAAAGCATATCGGTTTAGCGAATCATTTGACTTTGTTTTTTTTAAAGCTTTCTTAATTGAAGCTAACGAATTTATTTAAATTTTGTATATATAAAATTATTAATTATATTAAAAAATCCATAGTCTCCAACCAAAAAATGAAAAATATTAAGGTTTTGTTTAAGTTTGGATAAAGTACAAAAGTAGTCATTAAACTTAAAAAAATGATTGTTTTGATCGTTGTTATTTGAACAATTATAAACTGATCATTAAATTTATCTAATTGTTACAAAATGGTCATCGAACGTTGTAAAAATAGTGTAACAATTCGATTAATTTAATGATCATTTTGTAATAATTTGATAAATTTAATGTTAATTTTATAACTTTTGAAAGATAAAGTATCAAAACAATCATTTTCATAGTTTAATAACTATTTGTGTACCTTGTCCTTTAATTTTTAAAAGAAAGTCAATAGAAAAGGACAAGTATTTATCCTAGAAAAAGAAAACAAAATATAACAATTTGATTGGTTTATATTACCAACTTGTAAAAGGGTGTCATTCTGTCATGGAATTAGATATGAAATCTAATTAATTCAAGTCTATTGGAGTTGAAAATATGACCATTAATGCAAAATAATAATAATAATAATAATGATGATCAAGGGCAGATCCATAAATTTAAATTTGGTAGTTCACTAATTAATGTAATAATATAAAATCAATTTACATTGGTGTAATAATGTATTGATAAGAGGTAATTGTATTATAAAAATGATTTTAGAGGTAAACGTGTTCACTTGATACCTAACAAATATTTAATTAGTTTTTAATACTATATTATTTAAATTAAATTGTAATTATTTTAAAATTTTAAACCGAAATTTTAGTTAAATTATTTGACATAAGTGTTAATGTATTTAACCAAATTCTTTTAACGGGCCTAAAAGATATGACGGTTTCAAGTTGATATGACGGTTAACAATGGCAGATCGAAATATTTTAATTTTTAGTTTTAATTGAGATTTTTAATTCCCATTCACTAATGTTAACCACCAGATCAAACCGAAACTAAACTATGTTAAACTTCTGGAAAAATGAATCTTTACAGATTGATTGATGCTCATTCCGTTAATAGGAATTTTGGTCTTGACAATAGTTGTAAATTTGAAAAATTAGAATTCTTTTGGGGAAGAAGACTTTAACGTGTCACGTCAGTATTTCTTGGCGGGGTTAATGGGAGTGACCAATAATGGTGGTCATATTGAAAGTAAATATAAAATTTAATGACTATAATGAAAGTTATTTTTTATTTTAGTGACTAAAGTGAAAGTATCATAGAAATTCAGTAGCTACTAATGTAGTTTATCCTATTCTTTAATGGTAGGTCACTTGACCTACCATGCACAAGGGTGCATCCGCCCCTTATGAAGATAATGATGATATTAATACTAATAATAAATTGATGACAATTTGTAGGCCTTTCTCATAGGAATAAATGGAAATTTATAGTTTATATATTCAATACACCGTGGAGGAAACAAAAAGTTTTAACAAACGTCTTAATGTTAGGGTTTAAGGTTAGATTTCAAGGTTTAGATGTTAGGGGTTTATAATTTAGTTGTGGTTAGGACTTAGGATTAGAATTTAGGGTTTAGAGGTTATGATTTAAAGTTTAATATAATGGTTAGGGTTTTAGGTTTTAACCTATAAACTCTAAATTATAACCTCAATACTTAAATTATAACCACAACCCATCAATTCTAAACCACTAAACCTTAACCCTTAACTTTTAAAACCTAAAACTAAAGCGCTTGCGGAATTTTTTTTCCACGGGTTGTATATTGAACGATTACCCTTAATATAATTGTTTTATGTGCTGGTAAGATTGAGAATTGTAAAAATATTATATATGAGTTATTAATTTATATTGGTTTATTCTAATCAACAAGTTTGGTTCAAGTGATAAGTAACTTGATATCGCTTAAACAGAACTCGAGTTTGAGGCCTTGTGTATATAAAAACTTTCACTAGAAGGTTCACCAACTAAAGTCAGATATGCGACGCGAGTTAGTACAGATTAGTCAAGGTAAAATCCTAGATAACCGAAAGGATAACCAAACAAATTTATATTGTTTTATTCTAATTCTGTGAGTACTTGTATTTTTGTTCAGAGTTATTATGATCTAGATCTAATTTTTTTTATTATCAATCCATCCATTTGTATTATAATAATAAATTATATTGTAATTATATGATTATAATTATAATTGTAATTCATTTATACATCGAATAATTAATTTAATTATGGTTTCAGTTATACAGTTGTATTGCTTATAATTATAATTGTAGTTTTGAAAAAATATAATTAATTTTAAAATAAAATTTGATGAATTGAATATTAATTTTTTTTATATTTATAAAACACTTTTTTTTTCTAAAGGGAAAAAAAGTGTCATGTAGCCCTCGCTCTCTGGTGTGGGGTTGGTTAACGGCTTGACACGGTGTGCGCGTGTGAGAGTCGGCAGGCGAAAAGCAATCGGAGATTTCACTTATGGTGCGGATAATTTATATTTTAGATTATTAAATTTAATATTTAATTTCATTTACATCGTCAACTTTTAAATAAATTTAATTTTATCATTTAAATTTTATTATATATAAATTAAGTTGTTTACACCGACACAATTAAATAATTGTAATAAAAAAATTAAAATTGACACTTTTTTAATATATCCTTCATAATTTTACTAATAAATAATGTTTAACGGTTAATTAAAAAATATTAGAATTTATATAAAATATTGTTATTTTTTCTTTAAACTTATTTAAATAAAATATTTAAAAAATTCTTACATAAAATTATAAAAATAAAAATTAAGTATTATTTGATGAAGATATGTAAAAATTATGTTAAATAAAAAATCAATAAGTCATTTTGTTAGAATTATTTAATAATATCAGTATAAATAACTTTATTTATTAAAAATAAAAATTAAATGATGTAATTTGATTAAATTAAAAATTTGTTATGTAAATAAAAATATATATTAAATTCAGTAGTCTAACTAAAATATAAATTACCCAAAATCGCCTTATCCAAAGTTTAACCTCTGTGGGTGGGGACAACATGTATAGGAGCTATGCAGGCATTCAAAGAGACAAGTCATGTACAATAATTGTCTTGTTGACAATTAACATCAAACTTAGACATCTGAATTTATTGTTAATAATAAAGTTAGATAAAAAGATTTGAAATTTCGACACCATCTACATCAAAATTAAAAAAAAAAAAATAGATTCAAATAATGCGTATTTTAATTTTATTATAAATTCTAAATTCACTGTGGATGTAGTGACAAACTGCAGACCCCATGAGGTTGCTCTAAACCACAATCTTATCTAGCAACAGGGTGATGGACGGAAGGGTCGTACTTAAGGTGGGTAAAACTCGACTCGATTAAAAAAATAAATTATTTAACTCGACTTGAGTCGAAAAAAACGACTCATTTTGACTCGACTCGTAATTTAATAAACTCGACTCGAAAGAATTTCAAATAAAATTTGAGTTATGAAATAGAAATTCAAATAACTCAAATAACTCAAAATTTTTACTACTTAGATAATCAGTTTTTATATTCGAGTCGAGTCAGTTAACTCTGCATGATATATTATGTATATCACATGTAAAAATACGAAGAAATATATATGCATATTTTATATGCATATAGAAAGCCATTAAAATTGGAATCAATGTGCATAGCCCAGTCCTAGGTATATGCATATAGAAAAATATGTGTGCACCACTACGTATATGTGTGTACAATTAAATTTGTACAGAAACTCGAAAACTCTACTTGATTTGACACGACTTGAATTTCATAAACTCGATTCAAAAAAATTTCAAATAAAGTTTGAATCGTAAAAAAGGACATGCAAACTCGAATAACTCAAATTTTTTTAACTTGACTCAATTCGACTTGATCGAACGCACAACCCTAGTCGCACCTCTTGAAAAATTCAAATTTACATATATTTTAGAAATTTTATTTGTATTTAATATTGATAATCTAATTTCACTCTTTCTGAATTTTCAAATTCCCGTATTATTTTACTAAGTATAAAAGTTCGTACCGCAAACATAAAATTATGCGGCCGTCCCTGATTTAACCGATGCAATTCGCTCCAAATGCGGCTATAACAAGTAGCTCATCTAGGTCATGAGTTATAGACTTAATAGGAGCACTCCTTTTTTCCCTCCCGTTTAGGTAGGAATAGGATTAGATAGAATTTGTCCAAAAAAACACTCGAAACAAAAGCAGAAAAACACAGAACATTCCTTTCTCAACCATATTAGAAAGAATGAGGCAATCCAAATGCACAAAAACACAGATAAACACCAGAAAATATACGACGACGACAAAACTCGAGCCAATGCATATACAAACGAATATCTGGCAGTAAGACATAGATACACAAATACATATGTATGATGTCTATACATACAGAACTTGTCAAAATGCATATCTGATGGAAGCCAGATTGAGATATGAACCTATTTCTGGACTTGGATGAGCCTTTGGTTCTCTGAGCTAAAGGCTTTGTGATATTTGGAGAAAATAGGGGACTGCACTTGCATGTATTCTCCAAGAGGAACAATCTAGTTTTGGAGGGAATTTATAGACAATTTGCTCTCATTAAACTTGCCGGGTTGCATTGATTATTAGTACACCCTCCTAGCACACCCTCTAACCACTTGTCACATTCCTTACTATTTTTCATTAGCTTGATAATGAAAAAATAAATAATTCAACTGACACAATCACTTCACTACTAAACAACTAACAGATTAACGTAAGAAACTCATTATGACCCTAACACCACTTGGTAGTAGATACAATCACTATGAAATTTTTTAATATGAATTGTTAAATTTTAGTGATGACAAAATTTAAATTTAATGACTGAGTTGTATTTTTTTTTGAAAAGTGACTCATTTATAACTAAACATATAATTGAGTGACCTAGGATGTATTTTACCCTTAAAAATTGATTAGTTTATTTAAGCAAATTAATATACTTATCCGACAAACCTAGGTTTGAGATTTGAATTATTATTTGATTATCGAATTAATCTAATTAAGATTTTGTATTTTCTTTAAAATAATTTTTAACTTTTAATTTGATATTCGAAAGTTATTAACATCTATTAACAAAGTTGAGATATTAACTAAAAAAGAAACGTTTAAACACTTCCAAAAATCCGTATTCAAAGTAATTATCAACAAGAAATAACATTTCAAATTTTTAATAATAAAATGAATAAAAACACTCTAAAAAAGAACACACCATTGCTTTCCTAACCATGCACGAAAATACAACACAATCAAAATAATTCCATGGCAGTTCTGGTACTTAGTGAATAGAAGATTCACAGTTTTCTCTTGGAAAAAAACAAGGGGTTCCACCACCAAGCTTCCCCAATCACACTCTACTGCTCATCCCATTCATCATTCTTGTATGATACGAGAGTGTCCACCTTGTGTATCTGCATCAACCATAACACATTCACAATTACTTAAGAAGAAACCCAGTTTTTAATAGCTTTACCTGCTGATTTTGCAACATTTTTTACCTTAGTGTCAAATGAATGCAGCTTCACCATCTGGGGATTGGCAATCAGCTTGGGGTCACTCTCGATCCAGGTGAACGGAACTGCAACATCTTTATCAGTGTATGCTAACACATCAAATACGCCTGTAAACAACACAAGCAAACACAACACGTTGAGGAAGAAGACGGCTCCGAATCGAAGTACTCGTGTCCAACGTTTGTTACTAAATCTGGGTGAAAATAGGATTTGATTTTGAAGTTTTTTTCTCACAGGGTTCATCAAGGCATGGCAAGTATGTGATACTTGAAGCAATCTGTCTCATGATTGCCTGTATTTCTCTCATGATTTCTTTGTCACTCTTTTCCCTTGACACACTGCAAGAGAATCAAATACCAACCAAATCTCTCAGATTTCTAACAAATACTATGCATTGATCAAATGAATCTGTCAAGTAAAAAAGAGAGATTTTTTTTACCCTTTTTCGACAACCACACTATCTGTTTCAATGCTGAAATTCCACCTCTCCAGCACCTCATTGGTGGCTTTACTCATTATAACCAATACAACCCTTTGCAGCTTCCCAGATTCCAGCCATTCTTTTTTTTTTAAACAATTTCATTTTCAAACACGTGAAAAAAAGTGATTAATAAAAGAACTTTAAAGTTTAAATGTATCACATTTTCCTGCAGTTTTCTAGTAAGCAACCAATAAGAGATCCAAAAGGGAAAAGGCAGATAAAGTACCAGAAAGCTGGGCTGTTAAGTTGGAAATGAAGGATTTCACCCCTTCATCTTGAGTAAGTAACATCGGGAGTCCGTATTTCTTCACTTTCGCGAAGCTTTCCTCAGGTCAAACCCCTCGATTGTAAAGAATGCTAAACAAAAACACAATCGGTTAACTAAACCCTATAAATCATTAAGAAAAAACCCACGAGTTTGTACCGATTCATCTTTACCTATTCGCAGCATAACCTGAAAAAATGAAAATTAGGCAAAATTTGTCAACAACCCCCGAAAAAACCCAAACAAGGGTGGATTGAAAAGAAAGATATGACTTGAAAAATCACATACCAAAAAACTCGCTCACGATTGCTGCTGAGCCGCGAAGAGTGATGATATCTTTGGCAATTGATCTTGACGCCATCCGCTTCCTACAATCAAAATTTATAGTTTAAAATAAAAAGTTTGGGGATTGATATAGTATAAAAATAGGAATTTGGTTAGATGAAGAAGAATATGAAAGATATTTTTCTAGAAATTTGAGATTGGGAATGAAAATCAAAAGGGGGAAAAAGCAGAGTAACGGATGGCTTGTTTCTTGTTGTCCGTCTCCGAGCCAACGGTAAGATTTTAAATTGTGCCTTTAACGGTCAAAAAAGTGGGTCCGCTTTTTTTATATAAAAATTTGCTATACAATTTCATATTTTTTTAATGAAGAATAAGCTTTTTATTTTAGGGTTTTAAGTTAGGGTTTAGGGATTTAATGTGTAGGGTGTAAAATTTAAGGTTTAGGGTTAGAATTTAAGGTTTAGGGTTTAGATTTTAGGGTTATAGGCTTTTAAATTTTATAAAAGAATTATGTAAAAAAAATTACACAACTTATGTATCAAAATATAACTCATTTTTTATACCTACATTATTGTAAACATTATTCTTTTTAATAGAAAAGGAGACCTAGACCGAGAGAGTGTCATTTTGAGGGGCTTTAAATTTCGCCATGATATCAACGGCCATGTTCACTTTACATCATTATATGATTGAAATCAACAAACCATGCCTTATCAAGGAGAGTGGAGATCTAATCTCACCAAGGCATGCGGACTCATAGGAGAAAGATCCGAGAGAAGTTGAAAAACATCTGCATTTTTGCAAATATAGAATTTAGGAGATATTCCATACACCAATGAAAAAAAAAACTTTTTTACAATCGAATTCAATTTAAGGTTGAGGGGATTAGATTTTAAAGGTTGAAATTTAAGTTTATGGTTAGAATTTATGTTTTAGAGTTTAGACAGAGAGTTTAAGTTTTAGGGTTTTAAGGTTAGTGATTTAAATTTTAGTTTTTAAGGTAAATTTAGGTATACTTGTGAAAAAATTCCACTGCCAGTGCATGATATAATAAGTTTTTTTTAATAGTCTTAATATTATTGCAAAGATTATTGTTATAGTAAAAATTAAAATAATAAATGAGTGATCGATGAGTGATCTACCTTTTTTTTACATTGATGGACCGTATAGTTAAACTATGAAAAAAGACAATAAAATTAAGCAAGTAAAATCAGACTCATGTAACTTACTTTTATCAGGGGTATATATGATTCGATTTAACTCGGTAAATTATTTGTTATTGGTTTTTGATTCGATTAATTTTATTGATTTGTATATATGGTTCGTTTTCAGTTTTTTCGTATTAATTTTAAGTTTTGAGATTTTATATTTTATTTTGATAAAAATAACTTTGTTTTATAATTTTTAAACATTATTTGTTAAAATTATGTCTTTTCCGTAAATAATTCTTAGAAAATTAATTTTTCAAATAAATAAAAAAATAATAATCGTATATAATATTTTTAAGTTATTTTACTATTTTTAAAATATAAAAGTACTAATTTCTACATTATAAAATATAAAAAAATTATAAATTAAATAAGAATTAAATCCGGTTCAATTCAGATAACACGATTAATTTGTGAACCATAAACATTTCACTATTTTTAAAATATAAAAGTACTATTTTTACATTATAAAATATCAAAATAAATTATAAATTAAATAAGAATAAAATCCAACTCAGTTCGGATAACACGATTAATTTGTGAACCATAAATAGTCCTACACTACAGTTCGAATCAGTTTTCGATTTTGCTGCTCAGTCTTAACTTTTATTCACTAGATCTCTAATAATATAAGATTATAAGTTGGTTAAACCCATCAGCTTGCTTACTAATTTTACAAAAAAAAAAAAAAACAGAGCAATTTATTTAACCACTTCTTAAACCGACAATCATAACCAACTTCAGTCAAAACCTAATTTTAACCCAACCGATCTAACCGACATTTATTTGAGAGCAAATATCTCAGCTTTAAACAACTTACTAGACCAACCATGCTATAGTAATACAGACAGGAACTGAAAAGACTGTTTGCCAAAGACATAGGATAGGATTGCTATATTGGGTAATGTATTGAGTTTATATAATCTCATTTAAGAGGATTTACTTGAAAAATAACCAACTAATTACCTAATGTAGCAAACTTATCCTATGCCTTGTGGCATTTGTTAGACAAAAATCCGACATCCTGATCCATCTACCAATAATATTCAACGGTTTCTAAACATGAAACATTCGACGAACTACATCAGCCAACAATACAGCATTATTCCGGCTTTGACCCGTCTTCCAAACCTTAAAACCATTCGGAAAATAGTCGCCGTCCATCCATGTTTTCAGTGATATGAGAGAGAAAGGGCCCTGTATATCTCCCTGAGGATCTTCATAATGCCACATCAAGCTTCCGACATCTTCCTGTAGCTCGACTTTGTTCGAATCCACGTGTTCTACATCGTCGTCATCATCACTCAAATCAATCACTTGAGTGGTATCCGGTATTTTTAAAAAGTTTTGTTCGACTATGGCACTGTTTTCTTCTGGTACATTCACAACCTGCACGCTCTTGACATCACTGTGGCTCGGTCGGATTAGCTGTTCTTGAACATCATGCAAATGAACTGTAATAAATGGAACAAGTAACTCGGATGATTGAGGTGGAAAACATGCAAAACATCGACCCTAAAGTGTAACTCCATACACGAAATCACAAAGGAAAAAAGTGCAATAGGGTGATTTTTTCCATCTTAGCTCTAAACACATCTTTGGTATATTTGACAGCACAGAATAACGAACACGCAGTGTAAGTGACCAGTATATGTTCGTGCTGAATAATACAGAGCACATTTCTGTAACCCTTCATTTGGGTAATGAAATGAAGGAAGATTGACCAAAAAACATCTAATTTACTGAATGTTGCTATTTCATTCATTTCTTGCCGACTCTTAACAGTTAACAAAGGAGAAAAAATTATACATACCCGTATTGTCTTTTGTAATTACTGGGGAAGACTGAGCATCTGCAAAAATGGAAGAAAAAGTATATATTTAAAGCGTTAGCGAAAGGCATTGAGGACACACAATCAGATTAAAAGAACTTCAGGGGAAAATGAAAGTTGATTTACCGGAACCTGTTTTTAATGTTGACAATTTCACATTAGAAGTTGGATCAGTAGGAACTTCCGAAGTTTCCCTTGCAGCCGATTTCTGTGAGCTATTGTTTTCATGTTTAACAGCCTGTGGTGCAGTTTCCGGTTCTGTCAATTTCTGTGAGATATCATATTCATGCTTAACATCTTGTGGTGCAGTTTCCGGTTCTACTTCTGCAATAACATTTGGAACCTCATGCAGTAGTCGTGTCTGTTCATCTGGAGTCTGAAGCAGCTGTCTTCTCTCCATGTACTCGAACATCGTAAGAGCTGAAGCAAGTTAAGAAGTCGATAAATCTAAATGGAAATGCTTCATGCTCAATACCAACATGGTTACTCAGATATTGTTTTCAGAGGCATAAAGGTAGAAGTAATCTTTCCAATGCACAAAACCATGTTTCAGAAGCAAAAATAAGGCAAATATGTAAGCTCTACATCGTTCCAATGTACATGAAAGAACTTCCTCATGAACATAGTAGAGCTACCAGTAATCTTTTGAGGTACATCAGTAAATCAGCAGTTAACTATTTTAAGCAAACTTAACATAGATTTTACGTTTATGATATAGTTTAGGCATTTTGGCCCCTTCAACAACATATGTTGAAAAAAACAAGGTCGAGTAACAAAAGTATTAACACTCCATTATTGCATCCATATATCTGCTCAATATACCTAAAACGCAACTGGTGAACTCCATAATTGGTCAAAGCATGTTTGTCCAGGTATGCAATCAACAGATATTCAAAAAGGATATTCTCTGCGCCAACCCTTTTCATTGGCACGATCAATGAGCTTCGGTAACAAGGCAAGTTCTGCTGCAACCCACTGGGAAAAAGAATACAGAAAAACAGGAAAAAATTAAGAATTTGACTACTGTGCTAAAAGTCATCATAAGCCTTCCCAAGAAAGAGTGCTATCAAAATATATCCCTAACACAAGTTAATAGAAAACATATGGTAAAAACATTGCTTTTAATACAACAATAATTACGGTAGCGACTTTAAGACTTCCCATAATTTAGATATTTTTGTCATCTCTAATTCAACCATTTGATGAAACTCAACATGTTTGATTACATTTTTTAAAAACTCAATGGAAGGTTTTCCATGGAAAAGTGTTAAACAATGCTTAAGTACTTCAAACCTACTTTTAATGCATAACAATTGTAAGTAAATTCTTACTATTATCTAATTGCACAACCTTACACTTTTTCCTTTTTCCAATGTAAATATCAACTCAAGTTTTAACTTTCAGAAACATTTTTCGGTACAAATTCAACACACAAATATCTTACAATAAGTAAGCATATAATTTTTCAAATTATCAAAAACAAGTGCCATTAATTGACACTACAAAACACCAATAACGAGAGAAGATCCCATTGTTCTCTAATAGTTAAATATGGTGTGAATGAGAATACATACATGCTTGGTTATATCTGCATGCAAAATTCGAGCCTTTGCTTCAAGTTCTGCCTATCAACAGTTTAAAATAAATTTGATATTTGTAAAAGTTAAAAGGCCAAAAAGAAAAAGAAATGATGATGGGGTTAAAAACTAAACACAACGAAGCAAAGTAAATGGGTAAAACGGGGACTGAAGGATAGCGAAAAATACATCAAAAAAATTTATATAAATCATCAAGCAGTAACTAAACATGACAAATAGAGAATATCCATTAAATATGGACTTTATAATCCAATATCTTATATTAATCTATTCATATACAACCACCTTAATGGTCAGTGTTATTGATGCAGGAGCATCCAAGATTAATTTAATTATTTTATTTTTAGAATTAGTTTTTTTATTATCAGTTTTTTTCATTCTTATCTTTTGTGTTCTTTTAAATAGTCATGTGATTAGGATAGGACTCTTAGCGAGTGTTTTAGTAGAAAGTAAATAGGACTGTTAGTGGTTGTTATATTATAAATACTATACTAGAGGGTTATTAGGGAATTATCATTGTTATTATTTTCTTGAATTAATACAAAGAAACTAGAGTTTTTTATAACCCTAAGTTCTATAAAGTTCCATCTTCTTTCCTATTTGTATTTCAGCCTCACTTCTTTCAATTGTTGCTGTTTTTCCCTCTGAACCACATCAATTATGCTGTGTAAACATAACAATTCAGCTGTGGGACACTGACCAATGCCCCAATAATGTTTTGATATTAAAATATAAAAGGTTTAGGCACACCATCCTCTTCTTCGGCTTTCTTATCTGAGTAGGAAACAGACCAGGATATGATCCCATCTGGTTATTGAAACTGCCCCAAGTCTAATATTTTGCATCAATAAAGGGTTATCTGAATAAGGCTTTCAGTCCTAGGAAGATGATCTGAGGACTAACCAAGGAAATAACGAAAGTTGTTAATTGTCAAGCAATCAGTACCACGAGGTTAGTGATACATCCCAAAAAGTTCCAGAACATTACGTCCGTTTAACACTTCATCCTTTGTAGTTTCCAGTTTACCTTCATCCAGTTATCATAGGAGAGCTAAAAAATGGCCAATACAGATGGTTTGAACTGCCTAACATAACCCTAAAAACAATAAGTTGTTAACTAAAGAAAGACCACTTTCCTTCCTCCGTTAGAATGTAATATTATGGATTATACAAAATGTACAAGAGCTTACAACAGTTGGCCTCTTCAGCAAGTCCTTTTCTATTCTCTGATGCAAATCCTCACATTCTTCCTGCAAAAAGCCAACAGAAACACTAAGACACCCACATGCATCCTGATCTCTATTACAGTATAGACAGCAGCCTGCTATCAAAACAAATTAAGATCTTTTGTCACACTATATGCGGTTGTTGTACCAATCCTAATGCACCACGACTTCAACTATGCATGTTTGTAACATCTAAGGCACATATGCTCTAAATATAAAAGAGATTATAAAAAATCAATTCGAATGGCATTGCACTTTATCTCCACTGTATTTAGTGTTTTCTTCAAAAGGGAACTATCTACAATATTTTAAATTGTGTTTCAGTTTGAGAAAAAAAGGCTTAGGCAACAATTCATCCAAATATTCAAAAATCCAGATGAATTGCACCAAAAATAAGAAAGAAAATAGAAAACTAGAAAGTTCAGCTTTACATTGAAATATGTCAAAATTTTGAGCTATTTGGACGAAATAGCAAATTGTTGCATAAGCTGGTTACCTGAGAGAAATCGTCATCTGAAAGCATGGAAATTTTAACATCTTTCACAGAATTTGAAACCTGGAGGACAACATCTGTGTTTACATCATTGTTCCCCGAGACTTTCTTCATCCCTACACAACAAATAAAGCTGATACATGGAATAACTATTTAAAATAGGCAAGAACATACTGCATAATCAACATAAGATACAATCATAAGAAATAACAGAACACAAAATCTGCATATATTAATGGCAAAGGAATTAACAATAACTGAGTGAATGAGCTCCATGTCCAGTTATTTGGGCTATTAAGAAAAATGTATTATATCAGCATCAAATATACAATCATCACAGATCAAGTGTAGTATCACCAAGTGAGATGATAAACATATGAAGAATGCTAAGGATATGCTTGCACCCAAAGAAAGTGTAATTCCAAGTAAATTGATAATTGCAAACAGCATAAACTAGTACAATTTACCTTTAACTAGCACGAGCTGATGAGAGTTTTTCTGAAGGAAACTTTTGGGGTCTGATTTGGTCCTCACAAAGCTATCTAACACCTTATCTTCGAAGCTTTCAAAATCTTTCAATAGATCTAGAACTAAACTCTTTTTCAAGTAAACGAGCTTAATATTCTCAGGTATTATTGCAGCAAAGCCAACTTTTGGTGTTTCAAAGACCCTTTTCTTCTGGTAAGTTTTTTTCTCCAGACTCAAACCTTTCTGTTCTTCCCCTAGATTCTCCTCTCCTGAGCTAAAAAGGAAGTCATCATCCCATGCATCTTGGTTTTCCGCATAGTGTGTCTCAAGCAAGTCATAGACTTTGATCCGGCCTATTGTTTTTCTTCCAAAAAGTGAATAAAGTTTTTCATCACAAAGAACTCTCTTCTTTTTTGCTGGGTTAATAAGGTTATTGTCATTGATATATTTGCCTATAATGTCAGTAACATCATGTTGAGAGATTTTTTCGGTGGTGTCTTTACCAATGGAATCAAGAAAATCAATGAGTGGCTTTGATCCCCACCCAATAAACCCCAGCTTCTTTCATTTGGCTTTTCTTTTCAAACTAACAGGAGTAAGTGGCTTCCCGCTGTATTCTTCCAACCAAAAGATTCCATCCATATTTTACGCTCAGATGCTAAACCAAACTTCCACAACTTGGAGTCCTTCAACAGGACAAGTACCCAAAAAAGGCTTAACAATGCAGTGCATTCAATTCCCACGTATAGAAAGACATATGACCACCCTGAACATATACCATGCCCTGCAACCGGAGAGGAAGATGACTATGTTTAACAATGACCATAAATGAACAAAGTGGTAAAGTCTATGTTTCTGTTGGATCTATCATTTTTGGGGTCATTCAAACCCCAAGTAAACAGCTTGTCCATGCAAGCGCTGTGCAGATTAAATTCTAATTGCAAAATTAATCCTAAAATATACAAAATAGTGATTTTAAGTTGTTTTACACATCCAATTATACAACTAACAGAAAGGGTTGTATAATTAGAAGATTACAAGTTCACCGAATGAGTGAATGCAATAACGTATAATATATACAGACAATAATGTTGCACCAGAACTGATAAGTGTCTCAGTTGGTCGTACAAGAGACAGTATGTACAGAAATAAATAGTCTGTACACAAGAGTGATTTGATTCGAGCATGCAAAGCATAAAGAGCAAATCACTTGTTGTCAACAATCAGTTTTAAATTCCACCAAAAATTTTGTGATTTTACAACAAAACAATAGCAATAGTAAAAAATCATAACACCTTTTAAATACGATATAGAACATAGTACAAATTAAATCCATCACCATTTCTCTATAAACAGATTACATATCTTATTACCATAATAAAAGCATTGTTCAAAACGGGAATTTAACTCCATTTTATTTCAAAATTGACACCAAAATTTGGTCAGAAAGGGGGAGCTCCAAGACTACCCGGCCCTTTTTAATTTTTTTTATTTCCTCTTTCAATTAATATACTAATAACGATAGCTGTGGAGTAGAAGAGAAGCAAATTATACAATAATAATTAAATAGTATAGAATATATGAAGAATTAGTTAAAATGAAGCTTCGGGAGTTTTGGGTTTTACTTGCAGCAATATCAGAGTAATGCAGTGTTTGATTCCAGTAGAAAATAAAACAAATTTCAACAAAACAAGAAAAAAAGATAGAAAAATAGTTTTCAAGTTGAAAAATGTAGCATTAAAAAAGAAAAGGCAAAGGATTATGATTGGAAAAAGCAAGAACAAGTAAAAAAAGCAGCTAGAGAGAAGAGAACTGGAGATGATCATGGGAAAAAGATAAAAAGGGTGCGTTCGGTACCTTCGAAATTTAACGGCGGAGTTGTTGCTTTGAAGGGTTTAGATCAGTATACCGGAGTTTTATTTGCACTCAACGGAAGAAACATTTTGCTAAAACATTTTTGAGGTTTTGAACACTAATTATAAATTTTATACCCTATATCATAAACCCTAAAATTTAAACCATAAACTAAAATTTTAACCTATAAAACTAAAAGACACATATAAACAATTTACACAATCTGTGTATCAAAATTTTTTCCAAGTTTGGTAAAATTTTGATACACGGACGGTATAAAACTAATTTTACATAAGCTTGCATATTTATATTATAAAATCAAATTTTTAATTTTTTATCCCTAACCTTAAAAGCTAAACCATAAACCTTAATCGTTGTACCCTAAGTTCTAACCACTAACTCTAAATTCCAAATCCTTAAATTTAAATCCTTAAATTTTAAACTAAAATTTTAACCCCTAAAATTAGAAGCCACGTATAAATTAAATTACACTTGTATATCAAAAATTATAAATAAGATTATAAATTGATAATTTACTCGTGGGAGTAAGGGATTCTGCCATGGTAGTTCGGTGGCCGCAAACCTATAGATTAGGTCTTAATAATAATAGGCTTAGTTGAGTGTTTAGGGTGCTCATTAAATTTAGGAAAATGAGGACATTCAAATATATTTAAAATTTTATAGTAAATTTTATAGTGCATATCCAGAACGTCAGACCATAATTTGATATTTTTAATTAATTTTTTTTAAACTGTCATACACCGAACACTTTAAGTTATAAAAATATTAAATAAATCCAGGATTAGGGGCATTCAAATATGGGTACCTAAGATATCAGGTACCCGAATCTTCAGATAGTGGTTTAGCCGGCCTGAGTTGGTCGAGTACCCGCTAGTTGGGTACCCGAAAGTTACGGGTACCCACAAAATTGGATAATTGGGTATCCGAATATAAAATATATTTTTTAAATATAAAAATATTTTAATATACAATATATAATTATTAGTTTAATATAAAAATATATATTTATTAAATATAAAAATATAAAAAATAAAATTTTTTATTAGTTAATATAAAAAAATACTTCTTTCATCCCACAAATATTATTCCTTATTGACTTTAAAAAGTTTAAATTTTTTAACTTTGACTATAATTATATTAAATATTTTAAGTAATTAAATTTTATAAAATATATATTTAAAATCTACTTAATTAGAGGTTTTTAAAATATTTTTTTCCATATTTTTTCAATAATAAATTTTAAATAATCATGAGTTAAAGTTGGAAAAAATGACCTAAAAAAGTCGATAAGGGACAATCTTCGTTGGACAAAGGGAGTATATATATTAAATATAAAAAATATTAATTTCAGATATATTCGGGTACCCAAAAATATCAGGTACTCGAAAATTCTGAATTTTGTGACCCTGGCCCGACCTGGGAAATGGCGAGCTGGGTACCCGACCTGAGTAAAAAAAATCTGAGTAAATATCTGATTATTTATGTTCGGATAGTCTGATAGTCGGGTCAGGTAGTTTTAAACTCCCCTATCCAGGACGCCAACTGCAAATGGCGTCTTCAACCTCTACTGCTCAATTTGCCATAGTTTCTAAAATAAAACTTAAAGACCCATTTCAATTAACTTAATTCCAAGGGACAATATTCTCTAATTTGTCCCTAATAATAAGTAGGAAAAACATTTTATTTTAAAAGGAAATAAATTGAACCCTAATAGTAGGAGTATGTACATAATAGCAAATATTAAAAAAATGGTCTCCTAGTAGTATTAAAAAAATTAAATTCTAAGAGTATGTCTCTAATAACAAGTATTAAAAAAAATTAGGCTCTAATAACAAGTATGGGAAAATATTAAATTTTAAAAGTATGTTCCTAATAACAAATATTGAAAAAAGTTTGGCCTTAATAACAAGTATTGAAAAAATTGAATAAAAATCTAAATCTGTCTATATCCACCTGTATTGTAGGCTGCTTCGCAAAATAAATCTAAATTTGTCTGCATTGACAAGTGAACCATAACAGGAGATAAAACTAGAAGCATGTCACAAGACGTACCACAAAAATAAATAAAAATTAGAAGAACAAAAGCTGGCGCTACCGCTGACCAACCAAGAAGAGAGAGAGAGACTTAATTTTAGAGATTATTAAAATGTTAAATGTTTGATATACAAATGGTGTAAAATTTTAACTATACAAATTTATCTACTTTAATTAGGGTTTATGATTTCAAATTACCGTATTTAAGTTTGATTTAAGATTTAAAGTTTTAAGGTTTAAGTTTGAAATAGACAAGACTATGTAGATCTTAGGATAACAACAGAACGAGACATGTTTTTTATCGTTCCAACTCCGACATAATATATGATACACTCCACCCATCATGCTCTCAAAAAATCAAGTTATTGCATCCGACCCAAATCTGCTCTGTGATTTGAGATGCAAACTCGATCCCGAATAATTTTTTAAATTTTTTTAAAGAAAAACAAAATACGCAACTTAAGAAAAATATGAAACAAAATTAAAGGACCAGTTTTAAAAAGGTTTAAATCTTTAAATAAGTTAAAACAAGTTTGAACCTTTAAAAATCAAACACAAAAAAATAAAATAAAATATTTAACTTTTCGAGAGATTAACGTCATGATAGATATTTCCAACCACAAGCAATGATTTCAAAATACAATAGAAGTTCATGGATAGTCAAAATTAAAAAGCTTATCACTTTATAGTTTATATACTATATAAAACTAAAGAGCGAACTCAACAACTTTAAAGGGGATAGATTGAACTGAATATAACCCCAAAAAAAAAAAAAGTAAAGCTACATTATAAAAAGAAAAAGAAAAAAAAAAACTCACATAGATTTCCAAGATTTTAGAACTTAGACCGGTGTATTTTTTCATTTTTCTTTTGAGAACATATCTAATCTTCAAAATCAAATTAAAATTCGAACATTTGATATTGTATGAAGAATTAAGAGACGAGAAATAAGATTTATATATATATAAGAGAACTTAAATGAGCAGAGGCGAAGAAAAAAATGAAAAAGGAAAACCCTAAATGGTATATTTATATAGAGTGACATTTTTGTAAATATGATAAATATATAATTAAAATAATTCGGGTTGAGTAAGGTTGGTGAATTTTTACCTTAGATTTGAACGTGCCCCGTCCTAACTTTATCCTTTTCTAAATCAATCCATCAACTTGAAATTAAAAAAAAACATCTCTATCGGTTGGATCAATATCCGTCGAATCCAAGTCAAATTGTTATTCATATATGTAGTTTTGAAATCGAAGATTTTCATCCATCAAAAATTCAAATTTTCATTTAAAAAAAACAGCATGTTTGATTTCATATTTTGAAAACTCAATGGAAGGTTTTCCATGAAAAAAATGTTAAAAATGTTGAAATAGCTTTGTTTTTATTATATTGGCGTGATGACATGGTAGCATCTTTTCATATTTTTTGATATTTTAATAAGGTACACATATATGTTCGAACATGAGTTTTTTAAAACTAACATCATGTTCTTTTCCACTGAAACCACTCATTAAATTCAAAAATGTTGAAATAATTAAAACATACTTTTATGTATGTAATATTCTAGACCTTCCTCAATTTGAATGTAATATTTTTTATTGACCCTTTGGCAACACATACTTTATACACACGTACTAAAACTTAAGTTTTTTAAGATAATATCATCCGTTTTTCTACTAAAATTACTCATTGGGTACAATCTTTTTTTTCATTCTCCGATACAAATCCTCGCACTCTTCCTACAAAAACCCATCAAAAACACCAAGACACACGCATGCACCCTCCTGAAAATCTATTACAGTATAGACGGCAACCAATTATTAATACAAATTAAGAGAATATTTCAGTCTTAAAATGTCAAATTAAAAGAATGAAATGCGGAACATGTTTTGCCTGATTTGAAAAACAATTCGAAACCAGATGCCTAGGGTGGAGTGGGAGATCATGTACTATCAAGAGCTTGCGGTGACTGTTGGGACTGTCACCTACTATTCAAACTTCGATTTTAATCGAGTTACCCAATTGAACTGAATTTTTTTAGTTAAACGGTTGGTTAATTTTAAGTTCGGTCGGTTAATAATTAATATTTTTTTTAAATTTTAGTTATTGCTTAATTCGATTCAAAATTGGTTAATTAATCGAATTAACTTAAAAGTCTATTTGTTTGCAGGAAAATATTTTACGAAAAACATTTTCAGTGTTTTCCCGTGTTTGGTTGAAGGAAAAAGAGAAAGTCAATGTAAAACAGTTTACTAGTCGATGGAAAAAAGTCCCCTTTTCCCGTAAAACGACTTACCAAGTATAAATAGGTAAGTTGATTTACAACACAAACTTTACTCTTCTGCTCTTAACACCTAAAAACATCCAAAACATACTATCACCGAATCTTTCCCTTGCCACCGCTGATTACTCAGACCGTTCATCTTCTCAGGTAGCATGTCTCAAAAAAAAATTTCTCTTTATTTTTTTCAAAGTCTGAATTTTTTAACTCTTAAATTTTACTTACAAACACAAAAATTTATTTTTTTCTTCAAATCTTATTTTACTCTAATTTAAATAGTGATATGTGTAATATTTGTTTGTGTGATTTAGGATGCTAATTTGCTTCCTTAGCAGTAGATTTGTTGAGCTATGGATCTAGAAAACCAAAACCAAGGTTCTAAACAAACTGTAGTGAAACCTAAACAGAATTTCTTTGCTTTAAGTAAAACAGAAATGTCAGGTGGTAAAACACCCTTTGAGATCATCTTATTTCTTACCATTAATTAGAATTGTTTATTCAGTGTCTTTTGTATTGTATTTTGCAGATTGAGACCATCATATTTATGCAATACAGGAGAGCTCAATTCAATTTTGACACCCCTCTTGTGTTCTTGGTATTCTGTTTCCTTGGCAGTGGAACTTTTTTGTGTTGTTGCTGCCCAATTTTGATAATGTAGTGTTCAAATTATTTAACTGTAATTTAAATTTGATCCTGAATAAAAATGCAGCAGCGTATGTGAATGAATTGTGTGGTTGTGTGTTCATTTTAAGGGCAAATAAATTGTTAAAATATATGCATTTGCAGACTAAAATTTTGTCCATATTTCTAAGCTTGTTCAACCACATGGTATGTCGTAAATGAGGTTGGAATTATGCCGGAAAAATCAGCTTGTAACCTTAATTAAAATGTGCAAAAATTTTGTCCATATTTCTAAGCTTGTTCAATCAAATTTTGTTGATAAAGGTAAATTTATAATCTTGCTTTGTTGAGTATTATATTTGTAATTTATTGAGTATTATTTTTTAATTTTAATTAATTTTTTATGTACTTTTAAAAAATATTGTATCATATGTTTAAAACATTGTAAAATACAATAAAATTAACTCAATAAAAATTGTGTTTGTTCTACTAAAATAAAATTCGAAAAATATTTTTAGAAAAATTTGCCAAACAGAGAAAAATGATTTACACATCATTCAAACACCAGAAAATAGTTTATAAAAACTGTTTTCCAAAATATGTAATATATTTTCTAGAATCCATTTATCGTAATCTGTTTTCCATGAAGCAAATGGAGCTGAAATTTTTATATATTATATATATTACATATATTTATTATTCATCATTGAACTTTTAAAAATTATAAAATAATTATTAAAATTTTTGGTATATTATAAAATGGTCATTAAACATTATTAAAGTACAAAATAATTATTAAACTTTTCAATATTTATTAATAATTTATAACGTGCAATAAATCAATGGTCATTTTGTAATAGTTCAATAATTTTAATGGTTATTTTATAATTTCTAAAATCTTAGTGACTAAAAGGATCATTTTAACATAGTTTAGTGACCATTTGTGTATTTACCCAAAATTTTATAAATTTTTTTATTAATTCGACCGACCTAATTAACCGAACTTTTTTCTGTTAATTTTTTTTTAAAAAAATTCTGATTCAGTCCAATTAACGGTTAACAAAAATAATCAGTTAATAAATTTTTAGTAGTTCGATTTGGTCGGTTAACTGAACCGACCAATTGAACTACCCTAACTATGTCTCGGTCAACGGAAAAAGAAGGGATTTGGAAAAGGCGTGGGTTTTAACGAAACCGCACTGTTTTAGCCTACTTGAGACTTTGAGTTAGGCCTTTATAACAAATGTCGCTTTGGCCGAGTGGTTAAGGCGTGTGCCTGCTAAGTACATGGGATTTTCCCGCGAGAGTTCGAATCTCTCAGGCGACGCTTATTTTTTTTCCCCTGTATTGAACAGGGAAAAGAGAGTAAAATATCAGATGCATCCTGAAAAACTTCTGACGAAAAAAAAAATGAGATCAACAGTGTTCAAACAATCGATTAAGTATTAAATCGAACTGAAATTTTTTTCATTAAAAATTATTAATCAAACAGAACAATAAATTGAAAATGTGTATCGTTTGTTTTATATTTTATGTCTTTATGTTTCTGGCTTCATTAGACAAACAAAAATTATTAACCAAAGAGGAAGCTCCAAGGGCCTGTTCGACCTTATTTATTTATTAATTGCAAGTGGAACAGCTCAGCCATGTTAGTTAAATTTTGGTGCTCGTGTGTGAAAGAATTACTTGGCCTGTCTAGCAAAAAATGCATCTGATTTTCCCCCTGTATTGTCTATGTTCAATACAGGGTTATTTATACTAATCCCACATAGACAATACATAGTGCCACGAACTCTAGAACAAGTATAAATAACCCTGAACATAACTCAGGAAAGCACGCAGCCACGCAGTGAGCTCAGAGCGAACTATTCTTTCGCCTTTTACTAAAGAATACCGTGTGCTCGCTGCAGACAGTGGCATACGCTTATTTTTGGAGGGCTCTTCCTTTGGATGGAGCCCTAAAATTCGAGTATTAAAGAAGTTATTGTCTTTATGTTTTTGTTATGTATCTCTTATATTCAATATTAGTGCTGAATCTACGATGAATGATTACTTTAAGTTCTTTGCTGTTATGTAAACTTATCCTGAATTTTGCCTAGTAGAAGCATGCCAATTCGTAAGGAACATTTTGAGCTGTTTGAGGATGTTTTTGATTTGATGATGAAACCGAGGCTTATGTTTTTCCCAGCCAAAATCTGGGTTTTGCCTTTGTGACATTTCTATGATTCCTGCTCAAATCAAGCGAAAGCATTTCAAGCTACTGTTATCGGTAAATCTCTTGTTTAAATTTAGCAGTTTTAGTTTGCAAAATTGTTACCGAACATGGAAGCTCCGGCAGCTGTCTTCCTGGTCAGCCCTACATGTTATATTTGCTAGAAGCTAACTAATCTTTTCTTGCCATAAAAATGAAGACAAACTGGGTTTTGTCGGTTGAAAATGCACACCATTGCTTGTTTATGGCGGTGTATCATCTGAAAGAAACTGTTAAGGATTAACAGGTGGTTTGTATGTTTCTACTTCTAATGTTCCTCCAGGATTGTTAAGGATTAGCAGGCGGCGTACCAATCTTTTCCTTTGTATTTTCTCAAACACTGACTAGAGTCCTCCCCCAGAAAGTTGATTGTCAGGATTCATTCAAAGAAATCTTCATTGAAGTTCCGAAAGCTTTCATGTTATGCAGTCCATAAATCATATCAGCCATCAACTTCGAGAATAAAGAAGAGTTTGCGTATCGTATTCCACTATTTCCCTAGACATTAAACAGCATATTTGTCACAATCAGAAAACTCGCCTTTTTCTGTTTCAAAATTTTCTTAGGTGACGCATATATAGTGATTGTTTGCTTACTTCAGTAGAAACTGCAATAGTAACAAAATATTAGAGAATAACAAGGTAGAGAAAATCAAAAGCTTTGAACTTTAATTTCAGGGCACTTTCAGAAGAAAGAGCCCTCCAAAAATAGGCGTATGCCAGTATCTGCAGCGAGCACACGGTATTCTTTAGTAAAAGGCGAAAGAATAGTTCGCTCTGTGCTCACTGCGTGGCTGCGTACGTTTCTGAGTTTAATGTTTGGTTATTTATACTTGTTTTAATGCTCACGGCCTCTCTGTTTTATCAATGTGGGATTATTGCTCTAAACCTTGTTTGCTAAGATACAGCAACTTCAGTAAAACCATGAAAATGGACCAAGATGACATCGCTTTCAACTCCAATAAACATTTTTAAATTTGATAGATGTAAAACTCGAGATGCATCGTGTACGGCTGTATCTTTCTCCTGTATCTCTAGTTGTATGACAGTTTTGCATTCAAAAAATTGGTATCTAGCGGCCGAAAATTGGTCTCAGATATCGGCACTAGTCTCTTTCATCTCGATTGGAATATCATGAAGCCAAATGAAGATTGTTTAAATCCGAAACCCGATCCAATTATTTCATACTGCCACAATCACTAGACGTACATAGATGGTTTGAAGTTTGTTGAATTAATAAAGAATACGAATTTGTTGAATCAACTCAATCAAGAATCGATATTATACTCTATTCATGTTCTCGTAGCATTTAGTCGCTTTGGCCGAGTGGTTAAGGCGTGTGCCTGCTAAGTATATGGGATTTTCCCGCGAGAGTTCGAATCTCTCAGGTGACGCTGGATTTTTTATGTATTGAACATGAAAAAAGAGATGCTCAAGACGCCACCAAATTTTACGACCCAAAGTTGAAAACAATGATAATCGAATCGTTTGTTTTTTAGGGTTTGGATTTGTTTTCATAAAAACTTCTGTCAAAAGACTCAAAACTATCTTATTATGTGCTAAACACTGCACCTCCTTCTCTTACCTTTTCATCAGAGTGTCTGGTTTTGACTTGGGGAGAAGAATAGGATCCTAATCCAGCTTTCATGGAGGTTTTTTTACAACTTCTGAATGCACCATTTGTTTTTGCTTTACTATCATGCATTCAGCATTACCATACATATTTTTCACTTGGGTTTTTTTTTTTATGTTCATTGGAATCGTTGTTTTGTCTCTACCAAACATGTCTGCTCAGCTATCACTTGGTTTCTAGCAAGTTTAGTTTCGTTCTGCTAAAAAAACAGAACTTTCAGGGAGTGAGAAAGATGGCCTTTTATTTTGGTACTTTGGTGGGCGTTTTCCACAACGGTTTATGCTATACACCACTTGAAATCCAAAAGAACTGCCTTATCCTTTACCGGAAGCCAACATTGTTTTGATAGTGCTTCTTTGCCTTTATTGATGATATTGCTTTGCTGCTGTCTACCTTTTGCTGTTAGCGAAAACGGTGATCTTCGGCGTCCATTGCTCGAAAAACAGTATGGAAATTCCTCCAAAGACGATGTTACTACTTTTGCTAGTGCTAGCATATGGAGCCAACTCACTTTTCCATGGCTAAACCCCCCTTTTCGAAAGGGCCAGGTTGAAAGACTTGAATTGCACCATGTTCCTCCGGTTCCAGAATCAGAAACCCGCTTTTCAGATTTTGTATGCAGCCATTGTATAATGCTTATATTTACACTTAGTAGGAGTTAAAACAGTTGCTGCCTATAAACCTTTCCTTTTCACCAGCTTTCTGAATTTCTTAACTGAAAAATATGATGGTTCAAGCTATCAGTATGGACTGGTTCTTGCATTTATCTTCTTTTCAAAGACTATGGAATCGCTAACTCAGCAGCTGTGGTACTTCAGTGCTCATAGAATCGGAATAAGGGTTCGTGCAGCTCTCACTGTTTCGATTTACAGAAAATCAATTTCAATTAAGTTGGTTTGAGCCTATGTTGCACCAATACAAGTATGGATACAGATATTGGGACAGGGACAGAAAGGGACAAATGTGATTCAGGGGACAATAAGGAATGAGACGAGCAGATGTACGGTCGTCACCGTGGCACATCGATTACCAAACAGTTATCGACAATGATTTGGTTCTGGTTTTTGATAAGGGTTAGACCATAGGCTGTCTTCTGCATATTATCAAAGCATAAACCTCAAAATATATGCATCACCTAAGAAAAATTTGAAACATTATTAAATTCTAGTGTTTTGAGAAAATATGAAGGAAAAGATTGGGTATATTCATCAAATCGTGTGGACGACAATGGAGCATCATCCTGCAGGAACATTACAAGTAGAAACATACAAACCACCTGCTAACCCTTAACATTTCTTCCATTAACAAGCAACATTGTACATTTTTTTCCTGACAAAGCCCAAATTTGCCTTCATTTTTATTGGAAGAAAACAGCTGCCGGAGATATTCACACACATATATAAACTTTTTTCTGTGTGTAGAGGTAAATTTTGTTTGGTGACAATTTTGCAAACTAAAACTGCTAAATTTAAACTAGATTTACAATTAAAAGTCGATTGAAGGCTTCACTTGACCAGGAATCATAGATATATGTCACAGAGAAAACGCAGATTTTGGATGGGAAGAACATAGGCCTTAATATCATCATAAAACATATTCCCAAAATTAACATTAGAAGTAACCCACAGCTTAAGAAAGGAAAGCATAAATATTTTTACTCGAACTTCAGGACACTATTAAAAAAAAGAGCCCTCCAATAATAGGCGTATGACATTACATGCAGCGAGCAAACGGTAATTTTTAGTAAAAGGCGAAAGAATAATTTGCTTTGGGCTCGCTGCAAGGCTGCGAGCTTTTCTAAGATTAACGTTTGGTTATTTATACTTGTTCTAATGTTCATGGCGTCTCTGGTTTGTCAATGTGGGATTTTTGCTCTAAACCTTGTTTGCTAATATACAGCAACTTCAATACAACCACGGAAATGGACCAAGATGACTTCGCTTTGAACACCAATAAAATTTTTTAATTTATTTTCTAATACAGAATCAAATAAAATTAAACTTAAAATCTAGGATTGGTCACCTTATCTTGGATCTTATCTAATTCTGAATTCATGGTTGAGACCTTCCAACTGAATTTGAGTTGTTACCACGTGAAAAAATAGTCATCACTTGACCACTACCTGCTCTATCTGAATTATTTTCCTCATCTTCAATAATCCGAACTACAACATTCTTGTCCTTTTTCAACTTGGTTTTAGTTTGCACCAAGGTTCCTGTTGCTGCTACTTGAGCTATCGAAATATTTTCAGAGTTCTAGCTGTATTTGATCCCTCTCATGGGATTCTTGCCCAACTTGCAATGATCTTGTAGCAGTTCCTGCCTTCTGCAGCTGTCTTTGCTACGATTTTCGTGATGGTGAGTAACACTCCATTAGCCAAAAGGCAAGAGAGACTTCTCTCAAAGATCAGGGAAGCGAAGGATTCGAGCACAGAAGCAACTTCATAGAGTCTTGAAACTGCACTCATGGGAACCCACTTTGTTGGAGAAGCTTCTTCAACTTAGAGAAGCCGAGAGAAACTGGTTTAAGAAGTATCTATATACATGCTCAGCTTATTGCCTTTCTGTTTTGGACTTAACCAACTTCAGTGTCTGTGTTTTGGTAAAAGCACCGTTAACATCTGGGACGGTGCTTTCAGCCGTAGTAACTTTTAGGATCCTTCAAGAACCTATACAACCTTACCGAACTCATTTCAATGACTGCTGAAACAAAAGTCTCAGTTGATCGAATTCAAGAGTTACTTGGAGAGGAAGAACAAAGAAAGTCATATGACTCATATCTACTCATCGTGCAAGAGCATCTACTGTTGCTATCAAAATCAAGACAGGAGAATATGGATGGGAAAAAAGTGGCCTAGAGATAAAGAAACCGAACATCAAAATCGCTGACAAGTTGAAAATAACGGAAGGTTACAAGATAGCTGTTTGTGGTTCTGTTGGCTCAGGTAAATCAAGCCTACTTTGCATAATACTAGATGAGATACCAAGGATTTCGGGTGCACCCATAAAATCCTAACTCTCCTTTTCAGTTGCCATTTGTTACTCAAGTTGCGCCCTTCCGTGTTCATATTCTAAGATGAAATTGCTTCATATATGATAATGCTTTTGCAGAAATGTCTCAAACGATTTTTGTCTCAGAAGACTGTCATTCATGTTACACACCAAATGGAATTTTTAGATGCTGCAGACATTATTCTGGTAAAAAATCTTTACAGATAAAATACAATGAACTTACTGATGTAGCCTCTCATTCTGCCCTCTATGCTTGTTCTTGTATCCTGTAGGCGATGAAAGATGGCCTCATTGTTCAGTCTGGAAAATATCAGGAGTTGATAGCTGATTCTGATGGTGAACTAACTGAACTTGTTAGGCAGATGAATGCTTAAAGAAACTCACTAGACCAACTGAACCAACCCCGAGAAGACACTGCCAGGTCGTTCCAGATAAGTGGGATGAAGTGATAGAAGAAAAACATGGAGAACCCAATTGCTAAGACAAGCTCTTTGAAAGGAGTCAAGAAGAAGAAACCGATCGTGTCAAATGGGAGAAATTATATCATGGGTCATTCCCGCCACGTCATCCATGGGACCAACTAATCAAATATACTTTATTTTATTAATTTTTTCATCTCATCTTTTTACAAAGTGAATCTTTACTGCTATTTAATGTAAATTAAATTTAACAACCGTTTTTATCAAGTAAAGATTCACTTGGTAAAAAGATGAGATGAAAAAATTAATGAAATTGATGCATTTGATTGGTTGGTCTCATAGATAACGTGGTGGGAATAACCCGTGATATAATTTCAGGTCACATGGAGTGTTAACTCAATCTGTATCAAGAGAACGGTTAATAGGCATATTTATTTTGCTGTCAGGAGGAAGCTCCATTTTTATAATGGGAAGTGTAGTTTTGCTGGCAACTATCGCTGAACATCGTTTTCTTGGATTGATTTTCATTCTTTGACTCCACTCCATCTAGTCGAATCCTAAACAGGGTTAGTTTCTTCTTGTTTGTAATAAAGTTCAGCTGCTTTAAGCTACCATGACATTGCCCAACTCCTTTCAGAAACCATAACATGATTGTCTCCTTCTGGTTTGACACAAACATTCCTTGCAACAAAGAACACAAATCACCATCGCAGATTCAGCACTCACATTCAATATAAGATAAAACCAAAGAACATAAAGCGTACAGTGAAAATAAATATTTAATACTCGAATTTTAGGACTCTCACCAAAGAAAAAGCCCCCCGTTAACAGGCGTATGCCACTATCTGCAGGGAGCACACGGTATTCCTTAGTAAAAGGCGAAAGAATAGTTCGCTTTGTGCTCACTGCATGGCTGCGTGCTTTCCCCATGTTTAATTTACGGTATTTATACTTGTCCTAGAGTTCGTGCGCTGTGTATTGTCTATGTGGGATTGATGCTCTGGAGGTTTATTGATAGGCAGGCCAACTAAGAAAGAAGACGGTGACTTCAATAATCAAAGAAAAAGGGACTAACATTGCTTTGAACCTAAATGTACTGCAGGCATGGATAATATGGAACTTATGCAACGTCAAAAACAAAATTTATCAGTTGAGAGAGAATTCTTCAATTCTCAAGCATACTTAAGGAAGCTCCCTTAGTGATCGAGGATGTAGACCGAACCCTGACTGGCCAACCAGAATCAAACTCGAAAACTCTCAGGTGCAATACAAGTCTACGCTCCATACGGTTCTTAAGGGTATAACAACAACACAGGTCATGAAATCTGGGAGGTAAATGTTAAAAACTTGTTTTCCCTGAAACTATTTCTATTAAACTATCCATTTGTACTGACATAAACTCATGACAGGTCCTCAACAAGTGCCATCCTGTAGACATAGTGCGGCAGGACCATCGGCTTCTTGATTCTCCAGGTTTAAGATTTTAATGATTTCAAATCTACGTGAACAGATTATACACATTCCACTTGATATAACTTCGTCGGGTAAATTGTGCAGTGGCTGAAGATGGAGAGAATTGGAGTGTCGGACGAAGACAGCTTTTTTGCCTTGCTGGGGTGCTCCTAAAGAAATGGAGAATTTTGGTGTTGGATGAGGCTACAGCTTCCACTGATACAGCCACAGACAATGTGATTCAGGAGACAATAAGGAATGAGACAAGCAGATGTACAGTCATCACCGTGGCACACCGGATACCAACAGATATCGACAATGATTTGGTTCTGGTAAGAAAATTTCAAAACATGGTAAACTGCTATGTACCAAGAATGCAGAAAAGTCGATTTTAGCTGTGATTGTGACAAATATGCTGTTTAATGACAGGGGAAATAGTGGAATACGATACGCCAAAGATATTACTCGAGGACAATTCTTCTTGACTCTCGACATTGATGGCTGAATTCTTGAGATTGTCCGAGAGCAAACTGCCATAAGAATTTGGTTTGATGGATAGACAGAAATGATTTATGGATGTAACCACTTTTGACCGGATTTTAGTATTATTGTATTATTTCAATAGTAATATTATTAATATAAAATAAATAAATAAATAAATAATATATATAAGTAATCATTGATTTTCAAAATGACTATTATCTTTTCAAGCAATCATTATTTTTTTGAAATATACACAAGTAAATTGCCTTTTGTATTACTTTAAAAACGAATGATTATAAGATTTAAAACATAAGGACCGAGAAGATCAAGGATGAGCTCAGGGGATGGAAGCATTTTGGCTCACCCTGGTGACTAGAAATAGATCAAGGTTCTGTATGATGGGTCAGAAAATTAAAAGCAGTGGAGCCCGTGGTTGAATGGGGCAACGCCAAGCGAAGAAGATGACAAGGGTTCTTATAAGAATAATATAAGAACCAAAAGATCATTTATGAAGATGGGTGATAACCCTGAAGACAATAAAACCTTCCGCACAAAATGTTTAAAAGCATGTTAATCTAGATTCAAAGTGATCGATCAAGTGAGGATTTAAGACCATACAGTGAAGAAGTAAAGAAATGAAGAAATATGAGGAATGATCTTTCAGTGTGTAAGACTTTAGATCAAAAAAGGGCTGAAAGAAAAAGAGAAGAAGAAAAAGAAAGCACGACATTGCATGCATCATATAGATAGAGGCATGTCAATTTGTACTTCTTTTTAGACATGTATTTGAAGAATTGTTAAAGAATTTACTAAGGAAAGAAAGGATCGGCAGCCTCAGTAGCGTGAGTCCAGAAAGGTCGGTAGCCGTTCTCGGCATGAATCCCAAAATTTGAAGAAATATTTCGGCAGCCTTAGTAGCGTGAGTCCAGAAAGATCGGTAGCCATTTTCGGCGTGAATCCCCAAAATTGAAGAAAGATTTCGACAGCCTTAGTAGCGTGAGTCCACAAATATCGGCAACCTTAGTAGCGTGAGTCTAGAAAGATCGGTAACCATTTTCGACGTGAATCCCCAAAATTTAAGAAAGATTTCGGCAGCCTTAGTAGCGTGAGACAAGAAAGATCGGCAGCCATAGTAGCGTGAGTCTAGAAAGATAGGTAGCCATTGTCGGCGTGAATCCCCAAAATTGAAGAAAATTTTTGACAGCCATAGTAGCGTGAGTCCAGAAAGATAAGTAGCCATTGTCGGCGTGAATCCCCAAAATTGAAGAAAGATTTCGGCAGCCTTAGTAGCGTGAATCCAGAAAGATCGGCAACCATAGTAGCGTGAGTCCAAAACGATAGGTAGCCATTGTCAGCGTGAATCCCCAAAATAGAAGAAAATTTATGTGGCCTTAGTAGCGTGAGCCCGGAAAGATTAATAGCCATTTTGGCGTGAATCCCAAATGCGAAGGTAAAGGTTCTATATAGGAATGACCTATATTTTCGAGCACGCGCAGCGAGAGGTTCTATATAGGAAGAATCTGTAGCTCAGAGATTTCAGAAGCTAAAAGTTCTATATAGGAAGGACTTGCGGCTCCAGGGTTTGAAGACTAGCAGTTCTATATAGGAAGAACCCCCAGTCGAAAGAATCCATCTGTGACGCAGAAGGTTTTATATAGGAAAAACCCGCATTGAAGGTGAAGAGTTATATATAGGAAGGACTCCAAGCTTTACTGTCTCATTGTGAAAGGTTCTATATAGGAAGAGTCCTAACTCCTGAATTTCAAGGTAAAAAGTTCTATATAGGAAGAACTTTTTACCTGAAGGATCCGCTGAGAAAGCGAAAAGTTCTATATAGGAAGAGCCTGTAGCTCCAAGATCGGAAGGCGAAGAAGTTCTATATAGGAAGGACTTACGAGCCCGAAGATTCGGCCAAGAAAAAATAGAGAGTTTCAGAAGAACACGTGACTCTGAAGCTACAAACAATGAAATAGGACAAAAATGAGTGCTTTTGATCTTTGCTTTGTTCTCGTTTCACAAGAACAAGCAAAGAGGAACAACTGTAATCACTCATTTTTGTCCGGGTTTTAGTGTTATTAGTATTATTATAATAATATTATTATTAGTATAAAACTAAGAAAGAAATAAATAAATAAATAAATAATGTAAAAAAATGGCAAAAAGAATTGCATGGAGCAGGGCACTCCACGTCGCCATTTCACCCACCCCAACTGCCTATATAAAGGCATGAAATAGGGGGGGGGGGAATTCACACACAACAATGAAGGAGCCGGCAGTGGCATGCCCACATAAGATAGCTATGCTCTCGGGTAGCCAAGGACTGGGGGCAGTCCCCTCGGTCCTAACCGGTTCGATCGAGGTCTTATTTTGGATCCGATCTAGTTAATTTTTGGAGAGGTCGTGGTAGATCTCGGTGGGGTTCAGTCGGGGTTCGTCATTCGAGCTCCTAGTTAGGTATATTTTATTTTATTTCATTTTATTTGTGTTGTAATTTTTATGATTTAATGAAGTAGTAGTTAATTTAAAATTGTGTTTTTTAGTTTGTATATTTATGTTTTAGATTAGTATTTATGTTTTATATTAATATTTTATTTATGTTAGATTTGTTTTTATTTATGAGTTAGATTAATATTTATGTATGTATGTATGTATGTATGTATGTATGTATGTATGTATGTATGTATGTATGTATGTATGTTTTAGATTAGTATTTATTTATGTTTTAAATTTATGTGTTAGATTAATATTTATGAATGTTAGCATTTTATTTATGTTAGATTTGTGTATGAGTTAGATTAATATTTATGTATGTATGTTTTATATTAGTATCTTATTTATGTTAGATTAGTATTTTATCATGTTAATATTTATTTGTATTTTTATTGTATTTAAATTATTTGTCATATTTTATTTTTGCTTTCTAAGGTTGCATAATGGAATATAAATTGTCAATGCGGTGCCCTTTTATCCGAGCGTAAACGGGGCCAGTATCAGGCGTAGTGATGATGGTTGGACGTTTACTCTCGGATAATGAGGCTTTTAAAATTTACTCGCACTTATGACCAAATTTTAATTTAATCGTCATTTTAATCCGGAAAGTTTAATATTAATAAAGCGGTAATTATTAAAGTACCAATTTTGGGCGGTGTGGGGTGCTAATTCTTCCTCATCCGTAACCGACTCCGAACCCAACAGTTTTCAAATCTCTAGTTTTATGGTGTCCGACCTACCTAAGTGGCCGGTGGCGACTACATTTTCTTAAATAAAATACGATTTTTCAAAAAACCTACGGAATAAACATTTTTATATCCGAAAGACAACAAACACCTCAAAACCCATATTTTTTAGCGAGCGTAAAGAGGGACATCGCTACAATTAGACAACAAAGTTGCTGCATACTGCAATAAAAGCTGTTAAAAAGTACTATTTTACCTCTTTTGCAACGTACTCGGCACCCTAATACCCTTGGTTCATCCTTTAAAGCGAATCGTCTTGTCGATTTCTCTAGAAGCTCTTGTAACTATAGCTGCTCAAAGACATGGGAAGCTCAATAATTTAAGGACCCAATGTAATTTATCGAAATGGACTCGTAATTTAAAAAGTTATTTTTTTTTACTTGTGTGCGAGTCAAATGAACTTTTGAATAAAAAAATGTGTCTAACGGGTCTCGAAATCATAAAGTACAACAACAATTCACTTTTTTTTTGTGCTTTTCCACTAATTTAAAATAATTTTTTTATTTGTTTTTCTCTTGCAAGCATTTAACTTAATTCATTTTAGCATATTTTCTCTAGAAAGTTCTGTGCATCATTCTCATTGTCGATGTCCAGAGCCACTCTTGTTTAGAGGCTCAGAGCTAGCTTGCTCAACAATGACAACCTGAGCTCTTAGCACCTAGAAAAGTAAAACCAGCAACCAAAAAAATCAAAAGCCAATTTAAGTGTGGCATGTATCTCGTGAATCTGCAAAACTTTGTCAGATTATCTTAAACAAATGCTTATTGTTTGTTGAACTTGTTAAACAGCAAACTCCTCAACTTCCCACGATAAATTTGACCACAATTATCCTTCTCATTTTCTCCCTCGTTCTGCACTGAAGTCCGATACAAGACCTGGTCTGAACCGACCCAAATCGGCCCGAAATCGGAAACCATTGCCGAGTCGTAAGTAATTTTCGGTCACTAGAGTCACTATCAAGACGGATTTCAAAGCAACAACAGTGGATGCAGCAGCAGATTAAGCTGTCGTTTTCATATTCGACACAGAATTTCGGATGATTAAGCTCTTCAAGCCCGTGTAACATTGAAGAATCGATTATAGTTCACATACCGAGCTTTTCACCCTTTATATTATAAATTTTACATTTTACAATTTTTTTAACCAAGGCGTAATTATATGTTTTATGAATTATTCAGCTACTGTTGATTAAGCTCTTCATTCGTTATCTGATAAATCAATATTCTGGCTGTCTTGTGTTCATATCCGACACTCATCCGAGCATGAATTTAAGCATATGGCCCTCCATACAGGATAAATTATTTGTATCTTATACTATTACCCGAACCCAAATAAGATGTACTTACGAGTAAGAAAAAGACGATAAACGGAGGGTGATATCTCCTAGACAAACAGAAACAGGCCATCCAAAAGCTGAATATAGAAAGAACTTGTAATCATCTATATCAATATATAGTTTCCTGGTTTAAAGTTCCAAGCAAAGAATCTCATTATGTACTAAAAAACTAAAACTGTAAAATTCAACTGATAAACCAATAAACAAAGGAACTCGATCTTCTATTAATCGCTTCTTTGGGCTGGCTTTTTGGAATTATTAATACGACGAACCTTTACAAAAGCTTTCGTCAAATCCTGAAACAAACAAGAAGGAAGAGATTAGTTTAACAGATTGACTACTAATGTTTTGCATTTGCAGAAAAGATTGACAGAAAAATGCAACAAAAAAGCAATGGAGGAAGAGAACGAGAGACCCTGCGAAGATAAAAAAGAGGATATCGGGTGTTCTTCTCAATTAAATGAACCGTTTCAAGATTGATGTATAGGCTATAGGAAATTAACATAAAAAGTTAATTTCTACAGCAATAAAGCAAGATAAACCTTGCAAAGATAAAAAGAGAGGATATTGGGTACTCTTCTCAATTTTGAATGAACCATTTCAAGATTGACGTCTAGACTCTAGACAATAGGTAATTAACCTATCATGTTCATTTCAACAGTCATAAGGGTGAAATATCTCTGCTCTACAAGTCCATAGACCAAACATGAGTGGTAGGGCCCTAACTTTACTTTCAAGTACTTCCTGTAAATTATGCTATGTTCGAAAAAGTTATTTGCTTTTTGAACTCGGTGAGTAGAATATCTCTGCTCTACAAGTCCATAGTCCAAACATGGGCGGTAGGGCCCTAATTTTACTTTCAAGTACTTCCTGTAAATTATGTTGTTTTCGAAAAAATGCTTGTTAAAACAGATAATCAAACACTAGACATATCCTTCAGCCATATTTGATGTCAGGCTAGAATTCTATGACCTACTGTTGTCAAACAAGAAAGGTTTCCGGAAATATTATCAGGACGTGCAACCCCACAAAACCAAGGGGATTGAAGGGGAGAAGCGTTTGTCAGCTATTGGATGGAGATGGAGAAGCTAAACCAGACTATATCCGGTTATCTGTGATCTGAACAGTTCTGTAAAACATTGACAATGAAAGATTTGACGTTCATCATTCATCATTGTAGATCAAAGGACACAAACTTAGCTCAACTGATTCCTTCTGGGCTGTCTTCGAAGTCCAAATGTTTTCCAAATTGTAATAAGCTCTTGCCTTCTCGTCCAGAGCATGAACTATCACTCTACCTAAATAAAGAAACATTCCAGAAAAATAAATCACGAACAAAGTGCACGATATAAAGAATCGAAATATTGGTTACTATAAGTATTCATTCCAGAATATTTTCCTAGAACTAGAACTTGCTAGTCCCAAGAAAATCATCAAGAAGAAAAATTCCTTCAAAGCAGCTAAATGCATAAGCAAATCGAAACATTTTTATTTTTTGCATGAAAATCATTACCAACGGTATCTTCATAACCTTATTCTTTACATTCCTAATACAAGCATACAAAGAAATCACTAAGAAACAACAAAGTTAAAGTTAAAAAAAAAAGGGTTAATGAAAAATCAGCCCTTAAACTATGCTCTTTTCTGCTTTTTAATCCTTAAACTATTTGTTGGCCAAAATAAATACTTAAATATTATTTATGGTGATTTTAAGTACCTAAACTATTTTTGGGTCAAAAAAATTATCTAAATTATATTATATTTTTTTTGGCTTTTAGTCTCTCTTGGTTAAAAAAATCTTTGTGACAAATAATTTTTTTAACTTAGATAACTATTGGACTTATGACCAAAAATAATAGTTTATGTACTTGTTTTGACAAAAAAATAGTTTAAGAACTAAATGCAAAAAAATGGTATAGTTTAGGGGCTGATTTTTCATTTAAGCCAAAACAAAGAGGGAATGCAGCACGAACCGGAGTCGGTGACAACCCATTTTCCCGTCTCTTGCCCTTGCACACTGGGTAATACCATCCTCTTAGCTCCTTTTTGCTTCTGCTTAACCTGTTCCAGCAAATAAACATAAGAACAATCATAGCGAAGATCGAGGAAACTTGGAAATCAAAAGAAAACCACAAAATCGCACCTGGGCGATGTTCTTGACGTGCCACGGGGACCTCCCGGTGGCAATCACCATGAAATCGGCACAATCGCATTGGTTCCCCACCGGAACCACTGACACGTCATCTGCTCTGACGTCGCTTAGAACCTTCTCCACCTCTTGCAGGCTCAGCAACTCATTGCTTATTCTTTCCGCAGTGGATGAAGAAAACGTCAGATTCAATCCTGAAAACCCTAGCTTCCACGACCCATTTGTGAGAGAGGACGAAGATAACGATGTTGAAGATAGATGCAGATATCGGGATCTTAAAGTCGCCCACATCAGATAGCAACTCCCGAAACTCTTTGAACCGACAATCGCCGCTTCCTCCAGGCTCCAACGTATTTGCTTTCGGCCACGTTTTAGAGGATATGGAATGTTCGGATGTTATTTTCATAATTAATTATTAATTAATTGAAATATTATAAAATATTTTATGCATTGAGCAAAAAATATTGTTTTTTATAAGCATATAAATGATAAAATGATAAAAAATGCCCCTAATATTTCTATATTTTATTATTTAGCCCTCTAATTTTTTTAACAAATAAGTTAATGTTTTAATTTGGTCTAAATATACACTTATTAAATAAAAACTGTCAATCAGTCAACTGCTGATTTTGACTTGACTTGCCGCCGTTAGTATTTGAGCTCCATAATTCAACGTCTAAACTTGACTTGTTTATAAGTTTATATAATATATTATATCATTTTATTTTATATACTTTATATCATAAAAATATAATAATATAGTATATATTAGAAATTATTAAACTATCCATGTATAAGAAAGTAGAAAATAATGTCGATCGATTCTGGGTAGATGATGCTCCATCGGACTCGTAGCTATTTTGAGCCACCATGAACTGCGACTTGTCTGAGTTCGTTACAGGTTGGGGATTTATCAACTTCATCTCCTTTTGAGGACCCCGTCCTCTCTTCCTCGTTGAGTTTCTTCTTTGGTCTTTTTCGAGAAGGGCGTTGCCGTTTGGCCTGCATTGCAGCTCTTGATTCTTATGGGTTTTTATTTTGATCATTGTGCTTTGTCTGGTTATTGTGTTCTTTGTCTTTGACTATTTTGTACTGATACTTTATTTTCCCAGAATTAATATTACCAAACGGTTTTTTACTCAAAAAAATAAAGTATAAAATAATACAATAAATATTTTATAAAATTATTAAATATTGAAATATAAATAGAATAATATATTTTTAAAAAATAGATTAGTCAAAAACATGCATGTGTAAAATTTGAGACTTATATTTCGAGTCGGGCCTTCGTGTGTTTGAAATCTATGCCCAAACTTTGCTTGCTCCAACCCAGAAATACCTTTAATTAAAAGGGTAAAGTATATATATGGTCACTAAATTGTCCAAAAAATATAAAATAGTTACCAAACTTTCAAAAGTTACATAATGATCACTAAACTTTTGTTTTTGTTACAAATGGTCATTAAGCCGTTAATTTTCGTTAAGAATGACGTAACAATTACGGAAATTTGAATAATAACACATTTAATCCCCCATATTTACACATTCAATCAATTTATTCCCAATTTAACCCTAATTATTGACGTTTAAATTGATTGAATGTGCAAATATTGAGGATTAAATGTGTTGTTATACAAATTTTGTAACTGACATGTCACCCAGTCAACAACAGTTGACGGCCTAGTGACCATTTTGTAACAAAAACTAAAGTTTAATGACCGTTATATAACTTTTGAAAGTTTAATGACCATTTTAAATTTTTTGAAATAATTTAGTGACTATTTATGTACTTTACTCTAATTAAAATGTATCTTTTCACTATATTTAGTATTTTTTTTAACATGTTATGATAAATACAAATCATCTATAAGATAAATTATATTATTCCTTAATCAGTCAATTTTAACATTTATCTTATCTTGAGCAAAAATATTTAGTCGTTGGTTAAGATGCTCATCTTTGTCCCTCATATTTCCTTAGATCATAGGTTCTACCTACTAAGATCTCTCATTTCTTTCCCCTGGAGTCCCATTCTCCTCCCCCTTTAAATAGGATTAATATTAAAATTAAGATTTATAAAAAAAAACATTTATCTTATCTTAGTTTATTAAAGTGTCATGTTTTCTTCTTTTCTATCTTACAATTTTTTATATTTTCTTCATTATTGACTAGCTGACGATGACATTAATTTTAGTATTGATCTTCGACCGTGAGTATTCTTTTTTTTATTTCTTATATTCAGTTCTTTTTTTATATTTTGATTTTCTTCTAGTTTTATCTGTCTTTGTCGTACGCCTCTTCCTCATGACACGCTTTCGCCTATCTTTATGGTAGATTTGCGTTTGTAGATGATTTTTTCACGACGATCGACTCTAATTTATAATTATTTGTAATCTTTCAATAGTTTAGTCCCCCTTTGTGGTTCATTTGTAGATGCAGTCATATCTAATTTGCGAAGAAGTCTGCAATATTTGATTTTGCTCCCCACCCCTACTTTGATCTTTAAGTGTGTATGTGGATATACACAAGGAGTTTGTTTTCTGCTTTATTTCTCTCGTGTTTCATCTCATCCATATCGTTGCAGCTCACTATACGTGTTTTGCTAGTACGATATTTTGTTCTCTAGTTTCTTTAGTTTCCTTGTGTTTTATTATTTTCTGATACATTTTTATTTTGTTTAGAATGCTTCTATTTTATTTTTAACGAGTTTAGTCGACATATTATTCAAAAAAAATATATTTGTTAAATCTATTGAGAGCTCATGGCCGAAAAGAGATGTTACTCAAATTTTAACAGACAAATTGCGCAATGTATATATACGTTTTAAAAAAATTAATAATAAAAAATATATACTATTACGTAATTACATTATAATAAATCAGGTGTTTTGCACTTTATAATACAGTGTTAAGTTGATTTCTATGTAATCAAATAAAACCCAAATAGGATGTTTCGCACCTCATAGCTATGTGTTAGGTTGGTTTCTAACAGAGTGACACGTATATTGTCGTCTAACCTTTATTCCGCCCGTTGCTTGATGCCGTAGCGTATACCGCTTGAAAAAGTGAAGACCGGCATGATTAAAAATCTGAAGGTTTGCATCACCGCTTGATGTACGTTAAAGTAGGATCTGACTAAAGAAGCGACCGTCACTCTTACGCCACATGAGCCCCAACTTCACTTTTTTGCTGCCATAAACCAGCAAGGATCCCATTAGAACTGCCTCCACAATTTATTTTTATATTTTTATAAATCTTAAATATATTTAACTGATACGTGATAAATGAACGGAAAGCCACGATGCTCGCGTGCAACACCGTAAAGTAAACTCCAGCCTCAACGCGACGAGACAAATACAATCATAATTTTACTTTCCACTTAGGATTAGTATTCTACTATCTCAACTCTTTTCTTGTTCTATTTTTTTTTGGGAGAACTACCTATTTGATACTTTACTTTTGCTCATATTTCTATTTTAGTAACCACCTATTTTTTGTAAAATGGTATATAACGTTACGATTTATTTTTATTTTAGTACTCGATGTTAAAAAACTAAAAGAATACTGACTAAAAGAGAGGAAATCGCATGTGGTATACTGACTATGAGAGGAAATCGCATGTAGTAGGCTGACACACCGTTATCTCTCTCTTAGTCAGCAAGTCACATGTGTTTTTTTTATGATTTTAGTCGACGTGGCATGTTGACTAGGAGAGAGAAAATGACATGACATACTGTCATGCGTGATTTCATTTCTCCTAATTAGCATGCCATTAATTTTTTTAATTGTGAGGTACTAAAATAGAAACAAAACGTAAGTTAGGTATCATTTTATCATAAAATAGATAGAATACCAAAATAAAAATACGGGTAAAGATAGATACCAAATATGTTATCTTCCATTTTTTATCGAAGGATTTTTCTTATTATAATTTACTACATTTTTTAGTAAGAAGTGATAGAATGGGTTGCCTTGTGTCACGAACATGCCCCATTTGCTCGGTTGGCAAGCCGTGCGGCACTTGAAATGGGGGTTACCCAGACAAGTCAGCCTTTCTTATGCCCCATCGTCCAATGAGGTATCTCGGTCTAGTCTTCTCAGTGTCACAATGCGCTAAGGCTTTAGAGTTTCAAATCCCGCAGGGCCTAGCGATAGCTACACTCTAACCTCGTACTTCAGCCACGAGCGCGATAGCTACACTCTAACCTCGTACTTCAGCCTAGGAATAGGTCGCTTACACCAAGGAAGCTCGGTCGCTAGCCTAGGCGATGGGGGTGGTGGAGACCCGACACCGGACCACTTCCCCCTAAAGAGCTAAATAAACTTACCAGGAATGCCGTGAGTAGACGTTGCTTTGTCCCAAATGATGACACTTTCTGGATAGGGCCTTCATCGTCTTCCCAAAGCTTCTCAACTTGCATCATTGACTTGGTAGCTCCTTAAGGACTGCTCATTTCATCGCTCGGTCCACCATTGCTCGGTCATGAACGGGCTTGTCAAGGCGGGGTCGCAATATAATAAGGGATGGCCTTGACATTCTCCCTCGCTTACTCTATCGATGGCCTCATCGATGTAGCCCCAGAATGGATGGTTCTGACATTCTCCCCCATTTTCTCTACCGATGCCCTCATCAATGTAGTCCAAGAATGGATGGTTCTGAAATTCTCATCGATGTAGCCCAAGAAGGGATGGTTCTGACATTCTCATCGATGTAGCCCCAGAAGGGATGGTTTTGACATTCTCCCCCACTTCCTCTACTGATGCCCTCATCGATGTAGTCCAAGAAGGGATTATTCTCATTGATATTGACACTAGTTCTTCATCACCTGTTGAGCCGATACGGACCTCTATGGCAGCACATCTTCGATTCGTGCTCGATTTGATATGTTTTTCTTGTCCCGCCATTTGATCATTCAAGCAACTAATTCAAGCCTCGATCATGGGTTCTTTCTATCTCCTTTTTGACTATGTTGTACATCCGTAACCATCTAAACTAACCACAAACTCATTATGACCCAGTTCCACTTCTATCATGTTGAGTTTTAGATTCATGCTCCCCCACTTTTACTCCGATTGTGGCTCGGGCAAAAGACAAGTAACAAACCATCGATCCACTCGAACAAGTGCCTTGTAGTTTCTCTGTGCTCCATGATCTGCCCATTAACCTACACAAATACAAAAGTAACATACCTGGCCATGGGCAGACGTGTTATGACTCGTCACTCAATGGCTTGCTCATCGACGTTAAGCATCTTCGCCAACTTTGCCTCATATCGTACCGAGACCTCCAAAGTATTGAATGTGTCACCATACATATATCATCAACATTAACCCAAGTTTGCCAACACATGCTCGCGTTGCACCTGGTTGCTCAATAATGCAAAGATGATCTCTAGTTACCAACACCGTATCGCATTGTACTTGCCTTTTGTTCTCCTCAATACATCATGTATTATAAGATATACAAGCAATTTTATCAATGAAAACATATCCACACAAGTCTTGTATGATACCTGGTTGGCACACATTGCCTTATGCTACCACCAATCATGGTATGCCTTTGTATGTATACCTCAGGTGTTTTGACTATTTGAGAACGCAGTCTCTATGACAAGCTAATGTCATCTATTCATGAGGTTTTCTTCTTACTCAATTATACCTGCACCATTTGCCAAGTGAATGCACACCAATATTCTCTCGAACAACCTTGCCATTGTTCTAGTAGCCAAAATAGATGGTCATATGTCTTCGTTAGAACTTCTTGATGGTCTCCTATGGCCCTTGTAATAGCCAATCAAGTTGCCCCTTATTTCGTTTCTCCTTCACTCCCTTTGTAACAGACAGAACTGTTGATAAGCACAAAAGTACACATTTGATCTCTTGACACACATGGCCTATACTCTATGGGTAAGTTAGTTCCCCACATCTACTGATGTCTTCCCCGTTATCCACTTACTATAAAAGTTCATCTTGTTATCACGCCAACAAAGGAACCTATATTATCACCCCACAAACATCATATCAACATTAGTCTCGTGTCGTGGACTTCAAAATGATGTCTCACTTCTGCCCTCTACGTGTGACTTAGGTTTTCGCAGCAACCAAACTCCTCCCCATATGCCCACAAGATCTAGTCAGTAGAGTATTCTCATGTAGGATCAAGACCTCTTTATTCTCTTACATAATATCGAATAGAACCTGTATTCGCTAAATCCCTTAGCTTCTTTTGAGCATTATATTCAACATTTTCGGGAAAGAAATGAGCCAATTAACTCTTCCTTTAGCTCATAACATATCTTGATAAGACAAACACCATTAATAAACTTGGACCGCCACCACCACTTGACGTCCCCTATTAGATACGCCAAGGCCACCGCGACCTTATCTTTATCTGTTTTAGTATGTGTATACTGAAAATAATGCTCGACGTCAAACAAGAAATTTTCAAGCTCCTTAGCATCTCTGTTCCCTTCATACCGCTGAGGTTCCGAAAACCCTAGTCTTCGGACCCTATCTACTGTCATCGAATTGCCCATAGCTATTTGTATCAGGTTAACCTGAGTCTTGATCTCATCTAGTCCGAACTTTATATGACTTAATGCTTCTTTCGCCTCTATTACCAAAATCTTTGATAGTCTGGGTCAACTCTTGTTGTGTTTCCTTTATTGCTCAAAGCCGATCATTTGATGCCATAGCTCTCATGGCAGCCACTACGACCTCAAGTTCCTTAAACCGACCCTGTATTGACGTCCTAGCACCTGGTGTGTTCTCTCTCTGGGCAATACTCGTTCCACGTTTTCGCGTTCGTCACCATTCTTGTCGACACACACATAATCATTATACCTGCACAGACATCGACTTTTACAAACATGTGTGATATTTGTACCATGTCTTTTTTTGTTACATGAAGCTGACATTTATCCCTGTTGTATATGACCAGGGCTTTTGACACCTGCCAAACTTTCAAACCGTCTTGGTTCTTTAATCGATTGCCCCCACATCCCTCAAGGAATTGATAGGAATACCTGACTTCAGAACATACACAAAGAGAAAACTGACCACGAAATTGGTTAGTCCAATTGCATAACAATAAAATGAAATGTACCTTACAAGTTCAATGGGACTTTCCAGTACGTCTCCCACTGCAATTCACGCTCCATATTGCCAAAATCTGGGAAGTGCGTTATAAATTCCTTGACCACCACATTTCTATTTTTGGGTAACACTGACATATCCGTGGTAACCAGGTTTTACTTTTGGTCTCTCGGTCCATACATCAACTTTGACCTAAGCCTTGGCTTTACTAGCTCGCCCCACCAACTAGCTTGTCGGTAGTAACCCATCACCACTGCCCAAATTGGGGATTTTGTAACACTTGGGTGAGATCTGAATTGTACTTGAATCATCACCACATACCCATCGAGATTGTCTATCCCACGCTTAATCTTTGGCTCTGCTTGTGAAGAAGCTCCTAAGAAGAGCTTTTCTCAGATGCACCCACATTACCAAGTTGTACCACCCTTGTGTTTATCACCCAAACGGGTAGCTTTACAAATAGCACTTTGCCTTACCCTAGCCAGTATCCCCATCAAAGAAAGATTTTGTGTAAAAATGAGTTTTTTTCCTTTCTATCCAAGATAAAACGGTATTGACTCGCACAACCTTTGTCATCCCATATTTGCAATTTATTGCCGAAGAATCTGGTCCAAACTACCACATCACAACACATTCTTTTTTACCTTAAGACCCAATGTGTATTGAGAAAATTGCCATTTACGGACAAATTATTAGCTATGGGAAGCATTCCCTTTAGGCTCATTGATTTTATTTGACAATGTAGCATTTTTTTCCTCCCAAGGACCCATGGTGTGTCTACCGCTACAAGAGTCCACAACAACAAGAGGGAGCATACCAATAACTCTGCACTCCCTTTTACTCCATTATGTTTCGAGAGGGCCACTCCATCCAGCATACAGCGATCGCCGCGATCCTTTGATTTTATCAATAGGCGAATCTACCACCTTGAAGAACACGACTCTGCCTCATTGACTCCCCGAACACAAAGCAATTATGGAACTGTTTCAAGTTGTCTCCGACTATTTCCTTTAGGGTTAGTCTACGAACCAATAACTATCCGTTGTATCAATCTACATCCATCTATACACACTCATTTTTTCACTTGGAAAAAAGATAGTTAAGCAACAACCAAGCACCACAGTGCCAAAATAAACAATATTGTCATTAACTTCCATCAATCAAGAATTTATCCCATTACCCTGGAAACGACAAGCACCAATATGTTAGATTAACAAAAAAATAAACACACTTTATGCTTCGGGTTGCACACGCCCTTATGCTAACAAGAAAAAATAAACATCAATAAGCAAGGATTACCGACACAAGGCAATGTATCAAAATAAGCATCACTATTACCGATAGCCACCATAGGGAATGACTCTCCTCTTAAGTGATGCGTAAGGATCCCCATATCGCTAGAATTCATGCCCTCGTGCTATGAGGAATACACACTTCATCATGTCGCATATACAACCATCAACGAGTCTTTAAAACAACCAAAAAAATATTGTTGGTGTCCCAAATCATGGGCAGACACTATTGTGCAAAGATCAATCTCATCCACCAAAAGTTCTCGCACTTCTTGCGCCTCAACTCGATTGTCGTTTCGATCAGCCAACAACAATACTACACCTGTAACGAACAAATGAGCACCACTGTGCTCTAATTCACACGCGCCACTGTGCTAATATAACACATCGACACTACCTTGCCAAACCCACCATTAGACACCTTTGCGCCTTGACTAGGTCTTGATCAATCAGCATAAGGAGTCACCCTGCCTACTCCACTCGCGGAAGCGCTTGGCGTAGGTTCTAGCCACCCTGCCTACCCTCACAGGGCACTCAGCGTGAAACTAGACCATCCTGCCTACTCCACTAATGGATGCGCTTGGCGTGACATTACACCATCATGCCTACTCCTTGAAGAGAAGCGTTTGGCGTAGGATTCGACCACCATGCCTACTCCCCACATGGGAACGCTTGGCGTAGTCCCCCACCCTGCCTACTCCAGTTCAAAGAGTACTTGGTTTACTATCATTCGACCCTGCCTACCCCATTTACCGGAGCATTTGGCGTAGAATCCACAATCCAACACCTCTGTGCACAAAAAAAGTCTTTTTTTTCCTGTCATGATGATCCACCATGCCTCCTCCACCTGTGGAAGCACTTGGCGTGAGACCAACTGATCCACAAATAGTCAAACTCTCATTTTTTACTACACATCCGTCTGGCATCACCACGCACCACAGCCACTGAATAAAGCATCACAATGTTCAAGTTGGTACGTGAACACTATGGCGTTTGGTTAACAAATACGTACCACTGTATCAAAAGTCATAGCCAAACGCCACCGTTACATGACTACATTGTCCATCGTATTCTCGCTCTGATACCACATGTCATGGACATGCCTCCTTTGCTCGGTTGGCAAGCCCTGCGGCACTTGAAATGTGGGTTACCCAGACAAGTTAGCCTTTCTTATGCCCTATCGTCCAAGGAGTTATCTCGGTCTAGCCTTCTCAGGGTCACAATGCGCTAAGGCTTTAGAGTTTTGAATCTCGCAGGGCCTAGCGATAGGTGCACTCCAACCTCGTACTTCAGCCACGAGCGCGATATGGGGCCCTATGGCCCCAAACCGTCCCTAGGTATTTCTCCTGGGGAGACAGTGCGCCAACCACTATGCCCCACTGCCCGCACACCTAGGCCCTACATGGGCCTAGGAGTAGGTCGCTTACACCAAGAAAGCTCGGTCGCTAGCCTATGCGAGGGGGATGGTGGAGACCCGACACCAGACCACTTCCCCTAAAGAGCTAAATAAACTTACCAGGAATACCGTGAGTAGACGTTGCTTCGTCCCAAATGAGGACACTTTCTGGATAGGGCCTTCATCGTCTTCCCAAAGCTTCTCAACTTGCATCCTTGACTTGGTAGCTCCTTAGGGACGGTTCATATCATCGCTCGGTCCACCATTGCTCGGTCATGAAATGGCTTGTCAAGGCGAGGTCGCAATATAATAAGGGATGGCCTTGACACCTTGCATCCAACCAAGAACATTATTCTACTAGATAACATTTTAATAAATTTAACTTTGGGCGTTTATGTTTTTTTTATTTATCAAAAGTCTTATTTTTTGAATTAAACTTAGTTTCATTTAATATATATATATATCCTTAAATATAAATGTAGAAAACATTTAATTTTTTAAAGTACTAGCATAATAGTTTACATGTACTTCACATGACATAGCACTATTTTTTATATGTCATATTAACAAATAATTTTAAAATATAAAAACTATTTAAATGAATAAAAATTATAAAATATATTTTATATGTCATCTATATATATGTTAGAATGTACAATTCCATCGTTTTTATATGATAGAAAAATTTATATGAACTTTGTCTCAGAAAAAAAAAACATGAACAATATATGTTAGCATGTATGAATCTTGTCTTCAATCACTCAATTAATACATGTTTAAAAGACTATTTAAACACTTAAAAAATAATATCTAACAAATAAGAGTTTTTGATAATACAAAGAAGCAAATCTCATATTCATTTAATATTGATTTTTTTTCCGAGTGTTTAAAAATAACATTCTAAACATACACTCATTGAATTATTAAAAACAAAATATATACATATGTGTCATCGTCGCCGCTAGGCTCGACAAGTATCGTACGCATCTTCTGAACATATAAAGAAGTAAATCTCACATAGATTAAATGTGCCAAGTCATATGTGTCTCTCCTAAGTTATAAAAGAATGTTATTTTCGTAAAATAAATTTTTTCCGAGTCATTTTGGTAAATGATTAATACGAAAATAAAATTTGTTCATCATTTTGATAAATGATTAAAATATTATTTTAATAAAGATATATGAAAACTGGTTAAGATAATAGTTAACATTTTATCAAAACTTTCAAGATATTTTGGTCGAATATCGTTGTATTATAAGTAATGATTTTAATATTATGTCTATTTCAATTGTCATAGGAACGAAAGCAAAATTTTATGTTAGGAGGGGCGAACCTAAAAAATTCTAAAGGGGCGAACTTATGGAACTTTAGGGGGCGAAACTAGATTTTCAATAGAAAATACATAGAAAAATTTTAAATTATTAAAGAATTTTAAATTTTTAGGGGGCGATTGTCTCCTCCAACCCCTCTCGATCCATTCCTGCTTTATGATTTAGGTATTAACGTTTAGAGTTTGAGATTTAAAACATATAACATTCAAATAAATTTGACTGTAAAGTCCAAATTTTACACAATATTTATGTCAAATAAGTTCTCATAATAGTAATAAATTTTATGAACTAACAATAGAATTTTTTTCTCACGGGCGAACATCTAATAATTTTAAATCTAACCTTAAATTTTAACCTTTAAAACTGAAATATTAAACCTTAAATACAACCCATTATAACATTAGAAGTCCGAGTGCATGAAATAATTTTCCAGATAATAAAACGATGGATTGAGTTAGCCTCACACATAAACTAGACATGGATTAACAAGGTAGTTTGAAAAATAAACGAAACTAAAATAATAAAAAGCTAAAATACTAAAAAGAATCTTTGAATTATCTTACTTTTATTAAATAAACCCTACATTTTTTATTGTACGTTGGAATTTTCAGCTGTGTTTTTAATATTTTAACCCCTAATAAAATAAATTAAAGGACGGTTAAGTCTTGAGAAAAAAAACACTGATAGTTGGGTTAGATGAATAATAGGAAGGACTAAAAATTGGTTAGGACATCAATAGCGATGTCTCTCTCGTTAAAAAACTTTCTCGAAGTGTTGGTTGTCTTTCGGATATAAAAATATTTATTTGCGGGGTTTTGAAAAAACAGTATTTTATTTAAGAAAATGGAGTCGCCACCGGGCACTTAGGTAGACCGGACACCATAAAACCAGAGATTTGAAAACCGTTGGGTTCGAGAGTCGGTTACGGATGGGGAAGGATTAGCACCCCACACCGCACAAAATTGGTACTTTAATAATTACACCTTTATTAATATTAAACTTTTCGGATTAAAGTGACAATTAAATTAAGATTTGGTTATAAGTGCGAGTAAATTTTAAAGGTCCCGTTATCTGAGAATAAATGCCCAACCACCATCACTACGCCTGATACTGACCCCATTTACGCTCGGATAAAAGGGCACCGCATTGACGATTTATATATTCCATTATGCAAACTTAACCAAAACGAACGAAAAAAAACAAATCTTCACATTAACATGACACAACCTAAAATAAAACATGACATGACATTAATGTGTGACAAACAACACCCATTTTGACCTATAATCTAAAATGCCAAAACAAAAGTAAAGCATGCTAGGACACATGTATACATCTTAAAATATAAACACCTAATGCAAAATATACATGACATACATGTAACATGGCACGATACTAATAAATCAAAGCAAAAAACGAACATGTATTTAATGCTTAACACGTGATATAATTTTCATACATAAAATAAAAACGTGGTATTATACGTGACAAAAGAAAATGCACTAACGTATAACTCAGAAGCAAAGAGAACATACAATACATGCTAAAAAACGAGAACATGCTATATACGAGTCAACTAAAAAAGCGAATCGAAATATATGATACGAACAATCGAACGAAAATATAAAAGCACATAACATCATACACTAAACATGTATATAAACTGAGAATATGAAACATAAAAAACACAAGAAAACACAAAAAAAGGCCACATCAACAGGTTAAAAACATGATAACAACATGAATGTTTATATATGAAAAAGAGGACTAAAATAAAAAAAAGGAACATAGGAAACGGAAATTAAAAGATACTAAAAACGATTTAAGGACTTATTTGGAAATTGGAATAAACTGGGAAGGACCAGATGTGTAATATGGCCAGGGGGCACACTCAAAATGGAAACTTTGAAAATGTGGGATGGTTCAACATGTGATTTCACCATTATAAATATGATTTCAGTTAATTTAGTGATCAAATTGAAATAAAACATAAAAGAAAAAGGACCGAAATTGTAATTGACCCATGTAGCGAGCTTAAAACGAAAATATTAGGGACAATGGAGGATTTAGGATGTATTTAGACCATTTTATTTTTATTTCGGGTGTATAAAACCCAATTAGCCGGCCCTTTATTTCATTTTCCCTTCTTTTTTTTTTGCCCTCAAGAGAGAGAGCTATCTCCTTTGACTTTTTCATAAAGACGACCGCCCAAAAAAACAACATGAACCACCGCCGGCCACCGTTAGTCGACGACGGCAAAACCTTAGGTCGACCCAAAACAACCCCTTTGCCACGTAGAAACCATATCTCTCCCCTTTGATGTTAGGAAAAACAATCGTCCCCTATAGATCTAAAAAAGCCGGACCCATTTTTGAAAGAAAAAACTTTTTTGAAATGACCCCCCTTTAAGCGCCAGCATCCTACTCCGATTCACCCCTACAAGGGCTTCTCACCAGAGAATGGACCGATGGCGAAGGTAGACTCACATCCCATTATTATTTTTTTGTATCAGGAATATACATGCACGAAGGAGGAAAGAAGGAGAAGGATTACCCACGAAACTCTATGTTTTTTCTTTTGTATTTTTTGGAAAAAAAATACCCCCCTTTATTACACTTTTGTTGGGTTACATATATTCTTGTTCTGATCTCAGTTTTGGTAGAAAACAAGACATGAAAAATACATTTGATTTGATTTCGGTACTGACAATCCATTGTTTTGGTATTTTACACGTTCTCTGAGCGCGGTGGTTGAGCTGGTGGTACAGTAGAGTGGCGCCGGCGTGGGCGTGGAGAGAGTATGGTAGCGTTGTCTTCGGCCAGATTCACTCACGGCCGTTGGATCAGATCTGATCCAACAGCTGTGATTGCATGGGGAATGAACTACCTAGATCTGGTATTGGAATGAGCAAAGTTGCATCTGATCTCGACACGTGGCAGAGGGAGAACGAACGGTCTCGCGCGACGAGAGTCTCGAGGGTGAATTACACGCGCGCCAGCTGGATCATCTTAGTATCATCTGGACCGCTGGATCAAATCTTGATCCAACGGTTGGGAGGGTGACGGCTGCAAGGAAAAGAATGGTTATCATACTTGGTTTTTAAGATATTGGGTCAGGCCAAAATGGGCCCTGTAAACTGTATTTCTAGATTTGTTCATAGTACATAATACTAATACTAATAATGATAAAATGCATACGTATACATACGCACATACGATATACGTACATGCAATCACAAGCATTCAAACATAGTACATGCAAGCACGCCCATCTATACACACGTCTAATTAATATAAACGTACATACATTACTCACGTATATCACACGTATTGCATACATTTATAACACATAATATAAACACGTAGTATAACCTAAGTGCACATGCCCTAATGACATATTAACAATTACACTAATATATTAACACTGTATTTTATAAACCGGATAAAAATGAGTGATTACAACATCATTGTAAGACAAATTCGTGAAAAAAACATTTAAGATTTGCCCATCGCACCTAACCATCAATGACGACGACGAACAAAAATCTTCTGTTAAGCATGTCCACGTACTAAAATACACTAATAAATTAAATTATAAATTTTAATTCTAAATTTTATATCTTAAACTTTAAACCCTTTACCTAAATTTCTAAATCATAACTTTAAACCCTAAACCTACTATTTTAAAGTGAGACACAAAAAAGCATAATTAGGGTAGACGATTTTTATCCGACGAGGACATCATTAGTGGACTTGGCTTTAGCTAATTACGGCATTATTTTGTCATAATTTGGCTCTATGGATAACCATATGGCCTATCCCTCTCTTATTTTAATATTACTAGTTGGTTTCTATATGTTAGGACATTATTATCGTACCTAATGTTCTAAACGAATATATATAACTTGGATTTAGGGATAGAAAAGTTGACAAGTTCAATCTTAATTTTAATGATTTTTATATACACAGGGAGAGAGTCAGCATTTAGGAGTAAATAGTAAAATATAATTTTTGAAAGGTGGGGGACAAATTAATAATTATTTCAAAATTTTCAAATATATATATATATATATAAAGAGTCAAAGATAAAAAAAATCCCCCTATTGAGGGCAACAACCCCTCCCATAAACAATATACCTTCGTCCTTGTATATACGATATCATGTTTCATTGTATTTAGTTTTTATTTGCAACTTTGTTAGAAAGTTTTAATATATTTTATTAAGAGAAGTTTGTAAAGTGTTGTATGTTGAGAGCCTTGTGCAGTGCTAGAATTTGAAGTAAGAGTTTATAGGGCTAATTTAATTTTTGGGCAAAATTCACAAATGGTCATTGAATTTTGTTAAAAAAATAAAACAATAACTAAACTTTCAAATATTACAAAATGACAATTAAACTTTATGTTTTGTAACAAAATGGTAACTTAGACGTTAAGTACTTAATGTGGCTGTTATAAAACTTTGTTTAATAGCACATTTAATCCTTTATATTTACCCATTCAATCAATTTAGTCTTAATTCAAAAAAATTACTAAATTTAACTTTTTTATTTATACATTTTTTAAATTTGGTCCTTGAAGCAAAATTCCAAGTTGTTTTGATCTGCGGAAATATACAGACACGATCAGACATTAACACCACAGGCCGAGTAACTTAGCTCCATAACTTCTCGACTGTTTACAGCAAGTTCCATTTCAATGTTAATCACTCATTTCCAGCGGTAGAGTCAGGATTCTTATATAGTGGGGTCAGAGTATACTTTGAGGTACGAGAAATTTCATACCACTACAATATAAATATTATTGAACTCATACTCAAACAAATCAAGTGAGGTCAACTCTAATATTTTTTATAAAAAAAATCATACTAATTCCATGAAAACCCCATTTAACTATTTAAAAATCTCATATCACACCAAATCAAGTGGGGTCAATTGACCCCTAAACCATATGTAAATTATACTGCTTATTCCTCTTTTGACCAAGGGTATACATATATTCTGGTGGTGGTAGATTAACTCAGAGGCTTCTCTTTGGAAATAAAAGAGTTGGCTATTTGAGAAAGTATTTATCTGGATATTTTGACACTACAGTCATGTAAATTCACAACTTTCATGGTTGCTTCCATTCTTATCACTCAATTTCCAGGGTGACACTTCGTTTTGCCTTGTTTGCTTGCAGCAACAAAAGAGAACACAATTACGTTGAAATAATTGATACCTTGGGTGTTGGAAAGCCATCTGAGATTCTATTTTTTACTGACATCTATCAAAGGTATTGCTGCAAAAGTTGCAGGTATCATACTGTTTTTAACAGTGAATGCCAGATTACAAATATCATGGGTTTCCACTTTTTTCTTGTTTTTCTCTGTCCATATTCTGATATACCATATTTGATTCCCGGTTCAGTATATAAACTTATATTCCAAAATAAATGATACTACTTCTCATATTGCTTTGGAAAAAATTAAATCCCATAGAAAAATTCATATTTCAGGTTTCGTGGCTGGGATTGTAGTGGAACAACTTTGGAATTTTGCTTTAATGACTAAATTAAAAGAATGTGTAAATAACGAGGATTAAATTTAGTGATTTTTTTTTAAATTAGGGTTAAATTGATTGAATGTGTAAATATAGAAGATTAAATGTGCTATTATACAAAGTTTTATAACAGCCACGTTAAGTACTTAAGGCCGAATTACCATTTTGTTATAAAACATAAGGTTTAATTGCCATTTTGTAATATTTGAAACTTTGGTTACCGTTTTATTTTTTTAACAAAGTTCAGTGATCATTTGTGAACTTTACCTTATTTTTAAAAAGCATTTATGAGAGTTTAACTAAAACTTTTAATAAATTTGAGAGATTTGATAAGAATTTTTGAAATTTATGAGAGAAGATTTAATTAAAAATATTCAAAAGTTTGAAGTTTAATATTTTTTTAATCTTTAGGGGGAATTATATTTTTTAAAAGATTAGAGGGCAAATTCTAATTTTCCCAAAATTTTGAGGGCCATGCCCCCCTAGTTATTCGAGTCAGAGTATCGACATCAAATATTGTTCCCGATAGGGGCGAGTGTTCGATTGATTCTAGCTGAGTTAAAATTTTCTTGAGTTATTCGAGTTGGCGCGTCATATTTTACAACTCAAAGTTTATTTGAAATTTTTTCGATTCGAGTCGAGAAGAGTTTTCGAGTTCTTATACAAATTTAATTGTGATTATTTATCATGTTATATTATGGGTTGATTCTATTTTAAATAACTTTCTCTAATCATATAAGATATACATATGTATATTTTTTCATATTTTTCGTATGTGACGAATATTTCTTCATATTTTTATATCGATATATATATATATACATACCATAAAAGAATAGAGAGACAACTCAAACTTAAAAATCAATATACCAATTACTAAAAAATTTGAGTTATTCGAATTTTTATTTTACAACTCAAATTCTATTTATATTTTTTTTTCGAATTAAATAAAAAATTCAATTTTTTCGAGTATTATCAAATTTTGCTCCCCTAGTTTTGGATTGAAGTTTTGTCTCATTGACTATACCTAGACCTTGTAACCAGTTCACATAGTCGAGAGTGCCTCACTCATGCAAAGTAATCCAAGAGTTGCACTTGGTATAGGGTGGAGCCCCGCCAAACACAGCTCTCCACGTACGATACTTAAAAGATTTCCTTAGATTAAATTACACATCAACCATGTAAATTTCAAATGTCGATGAAAACCTATTAACCGATAACACTAACTCAGCCAAAATTTTCAAATAATAGTATACATAATCATACTTTCTAGGCTTAACTATAAAATAAGTGTTCGAACTTTGCTACTTTTTTAAATAAGTACCTAAAGTATTTTTTAGTTGAAATAGGTGCATAATATTTTTACAGTTATTATTTTAGAGTTTAGGGTCTAGGGTTTTTCTTTTATTTTTAATTTAATTTTTTAGAAAAGCCTTAAATTTAAAAAATTTCACAAATCTACCCCCAAATTTCAAAATTCCTAACTCATAAAATCCAATTCCCGTTTAAAAAAATTATCACGACCAATCAAAACATGACACGTGGCTTTTATTTAAATTTATTTTTTTATTTTTAATTTAATTTTTTAGAAAAGCCCTAAATTTTAAAAATTTCACAAATTTACCCCCAAATTTCAAAATTCCTAACTCATAAAATCCAATTCCCGATTTGAGTTGATTCTATCGTCGATGGCCACGCCGCCGCCCACTACACCCATCGTCGGACTATCAAGACCATTTACCCCACCACCCGTCGCTGGAAATCGATCGACGCCGATCGAACCATTCGGCCGATTTGAGTTGATTCAAACAATTCACGACGAAGGAAGGCGAACGGTGTCTTGGTCTTTTGACAAGGGGATGACACTTCATTCTATCGCCGGTGACGTGACTAACGCCGGCAGGAGTGGCCAAATTTGGAGTTTAGAGATTTGAGACTATTAGAGATTTTTGGGATTTTTTTATAAATTATGATTTTTTTTTGAATAAAATAAAATAAAACGTGCCACGTGTCAATTTTTTTCTTGGCTAACGGAACTTTTTAAACTGCAGTTAACGGCTAAGCACTTAAAATGGTAACGGTGAAAACGTTAGAGAATCCATTTCAACAAAAAAAACCAGGCACCTATTACAAAAAAATAATTTAAGCACTTATTTTATGATTAAGCCTACTTTCTAATAAGAGTATAGACAATTTTCGTATTTTTCTAATTTATATAAAAAAGAACAATCAAACTAAAATATTGTTATTGTTTACTACTATTTAAAGTAGTTATTTTTAATCGAAACTACTTATCTATTAAATATTTTCTTAAAGAAATTATTCAGCTTAAATGTTTTAATCGCACAAACTTAAGCAGTAAAAAGAACAAAAAAGTTAAAATGATTAAAACCGAAAAAAAACACAAAAGAAATCTAAACCAAAAACAAAATAGAAGACGAAAGTTTGATGCAGAGAAAAGAAGCAAAGCTGCAAATGATTCTGATCTCTCTTCGAAGTTACCTTCTCTCATTTTCTCGGAGGATAGAGAAGATTCGAATTATCTGGGTCCGGACCGGTCGATCTTTCCTTCTGGGCCACCGATCTAGCCGTGCAACGCTCTTCTAATTAAGAGTGAGCATTCGATCGAGTCGAGTAAAAAAAATTAAGTTAACCGAATTGACGAATCTTATTTTATAACTTAAATTTTATTACAAAATTCTTTTGAGTCGATTCGAGATTATGAAATTTGATTCGAGTAGAGTTATTCGAGTTTTTATTTAAATTTAATTATAAACATTTATAATTTATGGTACTAATTAATTTCATTTTAACGGCTTTCTACAACCGTATATAATACACATATATATTTCTTCATATGTGATATATATATCACGCAGAATTGAAAAATTCGACTCAAACTTAAAAATTGATCTACTAATTATTAAAAATTCAAATTATTCAAATATTTATATTTTGTCTCGAAACTTTATTTAAAACTTTTTAGTATAGTAAATAAAAATTTGATTTTTTAAAACCCAACTGTATTTTGCTTCTATTTCCCCCTCTCTTCCGAATTGATATTTCAATCGCAATCAAAACGAGCTTATTTTATTTTTAAATTGAGATTCTAACTCAAGTCAAAGGACTTGGCGTGTACTTGTTTTTATTTATTGTCGTAAATGTCAACTACCAATTCAAAATATTTTTTAAAAAATAAATATTATTTTGACATTAATGATTTTATTGTCATTTTAATATTTGAATATTTTTAATTTAAAATTAATTTTTAAATGATTCATATATTTTTTATAATAAAAAAAAACTCAAATTCTAAAAACATTAAACATTATCTTTTATTGAAAATTTAAACTCTTTATTAAAATTTTAAAGTTTTTTAAATTCTAAACAGGTGTCCTTAAATTTTAAGTGTTATATTAATTTTTTTTACACGGAAAAAAATAAAACGTGGTAAACCCTAAAACTATGAAAACACGAGGTCTAATTAAACTAAAAAATTTACGATACCGAAGTAATAATGAGGTATGTCAAATTTCTCATGTAATCTTTACAATAATCATCATTATTATTTTGATAGTTAAATATTTTTAGTTCATTTTAGTATTTAAAACTTTCAAATGTCATGCATATTATCTATATTATTTTTTAATAAAAAAATACGTGACACTCTAAAAATATATCATATTTTTTTTGGCCTATTAATATTTTTAATGAAAAAATAGGATGCGGTAACGTGTATCACACTTTGAAAGTTTGATGTAAAATTAAACAAAAACGTTCTTCAAACACTAAAGTCACAATGAAGTACGCCAAAATATAATGTAATCCTTAAAAATAATCGATCATTAATTTTCAGATATGAAATGAGGATTTTTTCACTTATTTCCTTTTTGTCGTATTGTTAAATAATTTAAAAATATTATTATTTAGGTAAAAATGCCTAATCATGTGTAACGATTGTGACATCGGAAACTATTTTTGAATTAAATATAAAAAATAAATTATTTTTCTAGTCAAAGATTTTATTTTTTCAATTCATTAAATGATTTAATTATAATTGATTAAATCTCTGATTGAACTTAGGCTTCATTTTTTGTTGCTATGTGCAAACCAATGTTTGAAGGGCTTAAATGGTGGGCAAACCAAAGTTTAGAGACCAAATTTTTGAATATTTTTTGCTGTTTTTGAATTTTTTTAGGTGAGAAAATTAGTTTGGCCCTCCAAATACAACAAAAAATAAAGTTTTAGTATTACATTTATTATTATTATTTAAAAAAAGTCATTATGTGACTAGTTTATTTTATTGGTGCAAAGATAGTCATATGTCAACTTAATTGAAAATATTATTTTAAATTATTGTTAACGTTATTATAATAATATATTTAACTTTTTATATATTTATTTATATAATTATTAATTAAACTCTACTATTTAAAAATAAAATTTAATATAATAAATTTACATATAAATTATTTATCACGTACGATATTTTATTTTTTATGTACCAAAGTAATAACCTGTATTAAAAAGAGAATTAAATGCGCTTAACCTAAAATAGAAGAAAACATTAAAAAAAAAAAAAAAAAGAAAAGAAGAATGCAGCGATCGGGTCGGGTGGAGAAATTGGTCCTTTCGCGGACCCTGCCCAACCCGACTCGAGCATCTTTATAACTTACATTTTTTTTCATTTTATTAAAAATTTATTTGTTACCTCTGAACCAAAAAAATCTTATTACCCTCAGTTTCTCTAGTGTACCACTGTAGTTTCTGCCGTCGCGTCAACCACCGTTCACGGCTGTCCGTAGACCTAGTAACTTCCCAAATTTGACAAGAACAGTTCCTTTTGAACTTCCAAACCCCGAAATCAGCTTAATTTTCTCAAAATCAACACCGAAATATCTAAATCTAAGCCCGAGACCTGCGGTTACTAACTCTTAAACCGCTACATTCTGCCGTTAGATGGTCACCGGATTTAAGACGAACTACCCTCCGGTCCTCAAGGTATTAACCCGTTTTGATTTTTGGAAGCAACAACCTGAACCTAAGAATCCTTGAAATCAGTAAAAAAGCTCAACCCACTGCCAGCAAATGTTTGGGCTTTCTTTCCTTTGCTGATGGTTATCTGCTTATAACCTGTTAATTTTCTCTGTTGATTTTTTTTGGAAGAAAGAAGATGAAACAGGGAGAAATTGTGGTTTATTCTTGTGATTTGTTGGAGAATTGTGACATTTTCTTGGTTTTGTTGATTTTGGTCTGCTCAATTTTTTTTGTTTTGTTTAAATCAAGGGTTTATCATAAATTCATGAAGATCGAATCTGCCAAGCAGGTCCAATTATTTCGTTTTTATCCTAACCTTAATTAATCGATCCTAAGTTTTCGGGCTCCCTATTTCTAGCTTCAACCCCTCCAAAAAAATCTCTTAATAAATTTCAACTCTAATCTCAGATCTCACATTTCAAGTTTCGAACTTTCCTTTTTTTTTACTTTTTCCTAGAATTTTCCTATTTTTTAATATAAATTTTAAATGCCTGATTTGTATATGTTTTAGAATTTCCTAAATATGAAACAAAAAAATTGAAACGAATTTGGGACGGCTGCCCAACCAAGACCACAATTCAAGAGCGGAAATGGACTTTAAACAAAAATAAAATTCTAATTCAGTCTAGCCCCGTTACTGAAATCGTTTTCAAATGATACGGATAAAATTTGTGTTTACAGGTGAATTGATTTCGTCACTAATTTTGAGCGGCGCTGGAAAGGTTCTGCTTGGAGGTTACTGGTGGCTGAGAATTTTGATTTTTACTTTGGGTTTTGGTCAATGTAGGTATTTTACAGTTAATTTTGATGGAAATCTAGGGTTCGGAACTTGCATTTCACTTTGAGCATCTCGGTTTGGTGGCGATTTTTCATCTCACTTTGCTGGTTATTGTTCAGTTACTGCTGCTGAAGCTCCCTTTTTGGAATATATGGTCATCTCAGTTATTCTCTAAAATTTGAGTGTTTATAAAGATTTTCTATCTAGCACTCGATTTCGAGAAACAAGCATTGCACCCTTGTTTTGAGTTATTTTGAAGTGGACTGTATTTATTACTTGGGTGAAACACAGAAAGGGGCGAGTTGGGAGTAAATTATGGGGCGAGATTGCTGGCTAATTACTAGATTGTTGGAGGGATTGCGGTGATTGTTTCAGGGGTAGATTAGGGCAGTAGAGATGCCTCCTTCTCCAGCATTGAGACACTCTCCAGGAGGGAGCTGAGAGGGGAAACCCACAAAAGATGGCGTAGTTTGGAGGGTGGGTTGAATGTACAAGAAAAAGATGACGACCTTGTTTTGTTCAATGAAATGCAGTCCAAAGAAAGGGAGGGTTTTTTGCTTCAGTCCTTGGATGACGCGGAAGACTCATTTTGTAATTTTCTGTTTTGCCTTTTGATTTCAGTTGTATGGGTGTATTTTCCCGTGAATTGAGGAATGTAGACTAGTGCCTGCGAACTAACGTCAATTTTGTTTTCTTTGGTTTTGAATTATTGTTTTACAGCTACAAAACTGAAATATTTTTCAGATTTCAAGCTTGGAATATCTGTTCCTGTTCGAGGGGAGACTAGTGAACTCCTTGATGCAGACGAGGAGAAAAATGACTATGAATGGTAGGTCATAATTTCCTCTTCTAGATATTTGAACGTTTTGTTTTGGAACTGTGATATGATGATTTTTTGTTTTGTTTTGGAACTAAGCTGAAATAGTAATATAATCTGCATGTTAGTCGGCATGTTCATGTTTGGTGTATGTTAGAATTAAGTCATTGCCAATGGCTTAAGCAAGAAAAATTAGTATTATTGGATCATTTTTATTTCATTCACTGCATTCTATTGAGCTGTTATCTGTACTTGAAGTTTTTTGGTCCTCACGAATTGTCATTCTTGGTGATTTTGAAGGTTATTAACTCCGCCTGACACCCCCCTTTTTCCTTCGTTGGATGATCCACCTCCAGCTAACATTGCTCGCAGGGGTAGACCTCAGACTCAACCCATTTCCATATCAAGATCATCCACAGTATGTTATCATATCATTCTTATGGAAAAAAATGTGTATTAATGAAATAATTTGTCAACAGTCATTATAGTCTCTCTCTTGAAAGTCTGATCTTATTCTTTCTAAATTTTCACTCTTAATCCACTACGAACAATATGCAGATGGACAAGAGTTACAGAAGCAGTAGGGGAAGTGCAAGTCCAAATCGTTTAAGTCCATCACCTCGGTCTGGGAGTAGCACACTCCAATCTAGAGGAAGGCCATCTTCAGCACCTCAGTCCAGTCCAATAAGGCAACCTACTCCAACTCGGAGACCATCTCCTTCCCCTAGTATAAGTTCAACACCCGCTCGAAGGTCTTCTACACCTACTCCTCAAAGGACAAGCACAGGGGGAAGGGGAACATCTCCTATAAGGACAAGTAGGGGAAACTCTACATCACCAAAAATAAGGGCATGGCAGTCAAATATCCCCGGTTTCTCCTTAGATGCACCGCCCAATCTTCGTACTTCTCTGGCAGATCGACCAGCATCATATGTGAGGGGTTCCTCCCCTGCATCTAGAAATGGAAGGGATGCAAGATTTGGCAGGAAATCGATGTCCCCAACTGCCTCTAGAAGTGTCAGTTCATCTCATAGCCATGATCGGGACCAATTAAGTTCATACAGTAAAGGATCTATAGCATCATCTGGTGATGATGATGTAGACACTCTACAATCTATTCCTCCTAGTGGATCTACCCTTTCTGTTTCAAGGAGGCTTGGTACATACACAAATAACAAGGGGACAACCTTTAACAAGAAATCAGCTAGAGTGTTATCACCAAGTTCTGCTCCAAAACGTTCCTTTGACTCTGCTCTTCGTCAAATGGTATTTATTACTATTTTTTTAGGTTCCTTTAACAACGGATTGTTTTTATTCCAGTATTTTTTACTAATAAGGTATAGATTTAGACTATATGATAATGGGAGAAGGGATACAGAAGTTCTATGTAAAATCTTTTCATTTTTGTTGGCTTGTGAAACTGTGTTAGTTCTACCGGTAGAGTATTCTCAAATTACAATGTCATGTTCACATGATGCCATATATCTAGACGCGGCATACTTGATGGTATAATTTAAATTGATGGGTTTGATGTTATCCTTGTAGTCAGTAAGCATTGTGTGAGAGTTTTAGTCAGAATTAATTTCTGGATTACGTTTTTGGCAGTGACCATTGAAAACTTCAGTCCTCAATTTAATCTGGTATGTCTGAAAGGGGAAAGAAAGTCAAAACTCCAGAACTTCCTATTGAATTAGTACATTCTATAAATCACATTTCTTGTTTAAGTAAACTTTCAGAGCAGTTAGCATTCTTTTGATGTGTTAAATAACTCAAGAACTTCAATGCAATCTGCATGGTCTATATCTTTACTACTAAGCAAAAGCCAAAAAGAAATTTAAGATAGTTGTGAAAGAATTCATGCGGTGTCTTGTTACCTCTGATGCATTTACTTGTTCTCATTTATACCATTTTGTTCATAATTACTGCATATCAAATGTGTTTGGTCATCAACACAGACCTTATAGTTCATTGTAATCAATATTTTGAAGCAGGATCATCGGAAGAGTCCTCCAAATATGTTCAGGCCTCTATTATCTAGTGTTCCAAGTACCACTTTTTATGTTGGGAAGGGCAGTTCTGCACATCATTCTTTGATGTCAAAGAATTCATCTGTTGCCAGCTGCAGTAATACTAATTCTGATCAAGGTACAAGTGCTGTGCTTGATACTGAAGGAAGTGACCAACATGATGACATGGCAAGTGAATCCGGAAGGGGACCTTATGCCAATGTTCTGGAAGAGTTTTTTGCCTTCAACAAGATGGATGGAATAAACCAGGACGCTAGCTATGGAAGACGTAATGACTCGCTCAATATTCCTATCGAAGATGCTGATAGAGATTCTGCAATCCAATGTGACGCTGACCACTCTGAGGAGTTGAATCACCGTAGTTTTGAAGTGGAAATGAGTTCAAATTCTGATGCTATGTGTGACAGAGGAGACCTTTCAGAAGTTGATAGTTTTGAGAAAACGAAAATTTGTTCTAAATGTGGTTGCAGGTATCGTGTTATTGAGCAGGTTGAAGAAGAAATCAGTCTTTGCACGGATTGCAATAGGCAACATGATATAGTCGCTGGTGACATTTCTGATGCAGAGAATTACCCAGGATTGTCTATGCAGATTTCTGAAGAGGATAAACCCTTTCCTGAATTGGAAACCTCAGTTCCCCCATCTGATTCACCATTGCAAGTTGCTGATACAGTTGAACCCTGGATTTCTCAGCATGAAAAAGATCTCAAGCAAAGTGAAAAATTCTCTCAGGAAAATTCTCTTGGAGGTTCTCTGGAAGAGGGAGGTGAGCAGAGGTTTGGTTATCAGCAAGAGATGACTGAACCAACTGTTGGTTATTCTATACCTGGTAGGGACTCTGGAGGTCAGCAGTTGCATTACTCTGATGAACATTTTGGTTTGAAGGTTAATACATCAGAAGTTGTAGGTATTTCAGTGCTGTTAAAGAGGTCAGGCAGTAGCAAGGGGCCTGTTGTTCTAGGTAGGACCTTTGCTACCATACCATCAGAAGATCTTTCTTATGCAAGAGACAGTTCTAACAGTTTTAGAAGCTCTGTTGGACATGGGAGTGTATCTGCATCATCCTCTGTCGAATTGGGCTCATCTAGACAAACAGATACACACATACAATTGAATGGTAGAAAATTTGAGTTGGAGAATTACAGATATGACTTGAATGCAAAGCCTCAAAGCTTTACTTTGTCTCAGAGTTCAAGCAATAATTACCAAGCTTTAAGTCTTGCATCCAGCACAAATGATGAAAATTTTGAGGGTTCTGTTCGTAGTCTGAAATTTGAGGAAGCAGAGGAAATAGCTGTAGTTTCTCTAGCCAAAGCTTCAGAAAATTCAGAGGTTGATTCATCATTTCCTGCTGCTGCTGTTCCCAAAACTGATGGTATTGAGTGGAATGAAAGTAGCAGAGTAACTGATACTTTGACCTCTGAGCCATTAGAGGACAATTCAGCAGCACCATTTCCTCCCAATGACAATAGTGTTTCATATGAAAATGGAGATAACTTACCAAGTAATGCCAGGATAGCCTCAAGTGTTGAAGCATTAGCTACCACTCTAGATCCTACTCTTGAAGAACATGGTATGCGAAATGATACTCCTGATGGAGTAGGCGCTGTTGAGGCTGCTGGCCACAACTCTTTGACTACAATCTCAGAAATTGAAATTGACAATTCCTGCCGGAGCTCCTGCAGTTCAGAACTTGATGGCTCGTCCCCAATTTCTGAGAGGAAAAAGAAGAAATCTGTGGATCTTTCAGATGCTATACTTTTAGATGTGGATGCTACTGCTTCTGTTGAGGAGCATAATCATGCAGATGGTGTTTTAGGTATGTAATTATTTCATTCTGCCTCTCCATCTATTTTTCACTTTCAACTTGAAGTACAATTTTACTTCCATTTTTGTGAAGTTTTTTTTTTAATGTCAATTATCATTTGTGATAAACAATTTTATGATGCAGCTATGTTTATCCTTCATGAACTATACATGCTAATCCTTTTGAAAGTTAGTTTTTTCTTTCTTCAACCATTCTTGCTTTCTTGTAGTTTTATTTATAAGAGTAGTAAATAGCAACACTAAGAGTTACTTTTGATCCTCCATTGACTACCCATCATGATTCGACCTTTTTTTCTCTTTTTCTTGGGGTCAAGGTTCAAGTTTTTCATTATACCCAGGTCTGTGATCAAATTTACCATTTGTCTTTTAGCAGGTGCAATTTTAACATTGTACATTTAGGTTGGCTTAAAACTGGGCAAAAGTTAATCACGAATGGAATATTCCATGGAGAAGCAGTGGAATACTGAATTTTCTATCATTTACAATAAAATTAAAGAAGTATTAACTATTAAGTCTGCATTTTTCAGAGATGGTGACAAGTTTACCTATCACTTTAAGTAGATCAGCAATTTTGTACCTTATCTTTTTCTTTTGCTCTTTTAAGCCATCTCTTATTAAAATCTGCTGTTTTGCACTCAACCCTAACAATGATAAATATATAGAAGCTGCCATATTACTTCATTCTTTTTGGCCTTTCTAATAAAAAAATTTTCTTTCTGGAAGCACATGATTTGTTATTCTATTTTCAAATCTGTTCAGTTACATGGTTTGAGTTCAGTCACAACCTTCATAGGGTTTTCATACTCCAATTTATAGCCAGCCAATTACTTTACTAATTCTGGGAAAGCTGTGGATAAGGCAATTACTGCTTTGATAATGGATGTGAGGATGGTCTCTTTGTTTTGATTGAGTTTTTGTGGCTTCAATAAGAGATGAGGGATAAGAGAAGAGTATGAGTTGTTCGCCTTTGAGTTTAGATTATCCATAGATATGTTGCCAATTCGTGATCTTCAGAGAATTTGCTTTACATGGCAATTATTACCAATTTTTTTCTTAGGTAAATGTTATCATTATTCTCAAAGTCATTTTTATCTTGGTTTCATGGTCATAAAATCATGCATTTCTTCCTCCTTACTGCTCCTCATAAAAAGGTAAAAAAGGGATAGACAAGCATATTGAATATCTAAACTGTGTACTGGCATGTACTGACAAGCACTACTTTTTATGTCACTTAAGCACAATTGATTTCAGGTGTAGAGAAAGGTATATCAAAGATCATTGTACGAAAAGCTACCAGCAATTTTTGTGATGTTTTCATTGGCATTATCCTTGTATTAGATATCCTGAATGACTTTTAGTTCTAGTGTTTTCAGCTTAGAGGGCTTTAACATCAACTATTGGAAATTAATGCTTTCTTTACAATGAATCATACCAATACATACCTGTGCTGGTATCATGTTAAACTCCATTTGCCACCCTGTTATTTTTCTCAATATTTGCACTACCAAACTAATTTTATTTACAGTTATTTAACTCTGTTTCATACATAAGAATAGATGGATTTGACCTTATGTCTATGTCAAAAATGACATTCCTCAGTTGGTGGATAGGATGAGGTTTATATTTTCTGTTTTTTGATGTCGATGCCTTTTAGAATTTACGCTTTGCTTGGTAGAGTGGAAAGAAAATCAGAAGGCTGGAAGGTTAAATGGGTAGAAATGGATTATACATTTTCTTTCTAATATTGTGCTTGGAAGGAAAGATAAAAAAATTGAAAGAAAATGTATTCTTTCCATTCATTGCTTGGTGGTAGAGTTGAAAAATGAGAGGAAAGAAAATAAAGCTTTTGAAATCTGTATAATTTTGAATCAACTTTCCTATTTTCCTTTCAAATTGGGATGATTTGTTTTTTGCAAGTGAGGATGGAAAATGATCATCCCTCTCATTTTTCTTTCCTACCAAGCACACTTAAAATTTATTTTCTTTCCACTTTTCCACTCCATCCTGCCATTTTCCCACTCAACCAAGCAAAGCCATGGTGCTCAAAGGTGCACACTAAATGATTTTTTTGCTAAAGTTCAGTTCTGATTTGTTACTGGCTTGCAGTGAGATTTTGTTTAGTCTTTGATGGAACTTTTATGCTTTTTAACAGAGGAATCAACTGTCTTGGTAGAATGTCGTGGAGGAAGTAAGGCCAGAAGCCTGACACTTGAAGAAGCAACGGACACAATACTTTTCTGTAATTCCATTATTCATGATCTCGCCTACCAGGCTGCAACCATTGCCATTGATGGGGAAAGTTCAGTGCAATTGGAAGGTTCCAGGCCAACTGTGACGATCTTGGGGAAATCCACTTCTGACAGGAAAGACCTACGGGGACGAGCTGGTGGTAGATGGACTTCGAAATCTCATAAAGTCAGGCAGAGGCGAGTAGAAACTGATGTAAAAAAATCTGTGCCTACCAAGACTGTAAATGATGAAAATGCCTATGAACCTTCAAATCAAAATGTTGATATTCCCAATAAGATGGACAGTATGAACCCTCCAAAGCTAGAATCCAAGTGTAACTGCTCTATAATGTGAGAGCAAGTCTTTCAGTCAGACAGAACATGCAGTGCTTCACCAGCCTCCTCATGACTTTGCTACACCTCCAGTCTTATTTGGAGAGATTGGCAAGTGCTTTGTATTTTAAAATCATATTGTGGCTAAATTTGTTGGCAATGGGTTGTCTTTGGTTCCAAATTTATTTGTAAGAAATGTCTCCGGTTGGTGGTGACATAAATTGTAAAGTTATTTAGGTTGATATTAGTAAAGGCAGTGTGGGGGTGGGGGCATTTGTGTTTTTGCCACATCACCAAATTCTTTGTTAGTTATTACTGTTTGTTTTGGGTCCTGTTCTTTGTCGTAGAAGGTGTGAATTAAGACCCTACCCCCCATTCATATTCATTATTATGACTATTGAAAATAATATTAGCTCAATTTGGTTAGCTTCTCATCCATCTCCTTGGTAACAGGTACTGAGACATATTCCACTGTGATTGACACACAGACTCTCCTGCTCAGCGTCCATGCATAAGAGGATCTTCCGTCACAAGTACGTACAAATTCTCTGTCCCTTGGCTTCAAGATAGTTAAGATGAATGTAGGCAAATTGATGAAAATAGGGGACTTATAATGTGATATGAATAATGTGCCTTTGCTGTTCATGCTATTTTTTTTTTTTATTTTTTTCCTGCTGGTTTTGGCTTTAGCTGTTTGTTTCTCTTGTATAAGTTTATCATTATGATATATTATCATGCATGTTTGCATCCCTTTCTGCAAGCAGATATAACATTAAGATTTATACAGCCAAGGGTGCTCATGTCTTGTTTGGTAGTTTTACAACATTCCATCCATTTTTGCAGAGGAACCTTTACTCTAAGAGCTATTGCAATGCAATGCATGGTGTTGGGCGTTGGGCCCATCCTTCATCAACTTGGTCAACATACACTTTTCTGGTATCTGGCATATTTCCTAGACATCCATGGCTTTAAATTCATTGGTTTTTATTCTGTGGGGAGAGGGGGGAACCCAACACCATTATAGCAGCCATTGGAGCAATTTAGTTGAACATATTGAGCTAATCTTAACATCTGATATCTAAAGTTCCCTGTATTTTTTGTTCTTTTCTTCAGCCTTATACATGACATACGATTTGAAAGTTGAGAGTAGTGTATTTTCTGATCATGTATCCCCTGCCTCTGGCTGATAATCATATTTTGTTGTGTATTTTATTAGCATTTATGTGCGCATATGGGCCCTGGACTATATGGTGGAGAATTCTTGTTTGGGTATTGAATCGATCTGCTAAAAATTCTGATATCCAATTTTTCAGAGTTTTACTATTTTATTTTAGTTGTTTATTTTAATAGCATTGATCTAATCTGATCTGACAATCAGATATCGAATGTTCAATTTTTTAAGTCACAGTAGTATTTTTTATTATTTTTAAAGAAAAAATAAAATCAAATAATTTAGTAAATTTCTATAGAAAAATTTTTTAAAAAATAATAATAATAAAATAATAGTAATAGTAAAAATTTAATAATATATATGGTAAAGAAAATAATGAAAATGATAGTGATAAAAATAATTATAAATAAATATTTAAAATAGTGATAATTATAGTAATAAAAATATATGAGTACCAAGAAAATAACTGTGTTATTTTATAATAATAATAATAAATATTCAATGGAACAAATAAATGATAAAATAAACATGTTGAGTGATCAATTGAGTGAAATAAAACTTGAAAGGGTTAAAATACTAAATAATTATACAAAATTATAGTATAGCCAAATAATAATTATAAAAAAATAACAATTAATTTCAATAAATAAATTTTTTGTTTTTGAATTTTAAAAATAATGAAATAAAATAAAATTTAAAAATTCCATATCTAAAATTATCTGATTTGATTTTTTCAAATATCAATTTGAAGTATTGGAAATTTAAAAAACAAGTTAGATAATTAAATTTTTGGATTAAATTACGGAATAAACGGATTATATTACTCAAATCAGATTTTTGGATAATTTAATTTAAATAAACAATAAAATTATTCAATCGATTTTTTTTCTGGATAATAATAATATAGTTACTTGGATTTTTTTTGTTGTTGCAAAACTCCAATGACGTTTGTCCAAACAGAGGCTCAATCAATTATTTGATCTTGATTAAAGGAAAAATGAACTTTATATATTTGGTAATATGTGTGAGTACTCAGTACTGGGATTAGATCCTCCTCCTCCATGTGATCTGGAATTGTTGATGGGGTCGTATGTACAGTGAAAATCATCAGTTTCTAAACTTCAAGGGATTATTTTTTGATAATGAGAGAAAAATTAGATTATCATGTTTGATTTGGTATGATTACACACATTAAATGTTTATTTTAATTTAATTATATATTTTAATCTGATTGTACACTTTAAAAATATATATAACAAATATAATTATTTATGTTTGTAATATAATATATAACGACGTCAATATTGCAATAATTGTGATAATTTAGTTGAATTTTTGAGGAATGTAATTGTAATCCCGCAAATAAAATGAATGGCATTTTCAGTCGGAATCTTGCAGAAAGGCTGCAAAGACCGTTGGTTGTTTTGTTCTGAGTTTGACATTGAAAAACCAAACACATATGTCCATTGCCATTGGCCTCTCTAATTTCAAGCATTTGTTTCTCTCTCTCCTGCTTTTCAAAGGATTCATCAAAGTCGCCGCCTAATCCGCTCTTCTGCATTCTAATTCACCCTTCCCAACCTCCACTTTTGGATTTTTCCCTTTTCCTTCTGAATTCTGGGCCTCCAATCTCTTTGGTTCCATCAATAAGATTGCAGCACTTTGATAAGAAGGAAAGAATATCCAATCATCTAAAGAAAAATAAAACTCTTTGAATGAGATAACACCATTCTCTTCTTCACCAATGTCTTCTCCCTCTTTTCTCACAAATTACCCTCTTATTTGTGCTTTTATTGCCTTTGCTGTTGCCCAATCTATCAAGTTCTTCACCTCCTGGTATTTCTCTCTCTTTTTTTAATATTTGAGGATCATTTCACTGCATGTCTAATATATGGAATTTTGGGTGTTAATTATCTTTCAATGAACTTGTTGTCCAGAGCTTTTAATTGGGTAATTGCTGTTTTCATCATTGATGGAATAAAAGGTGTAGTTGGTTGATCAGTGGTTAGTGATTACAATTACCAAATATGTCAACATTGTTTTTTACGGATCTTGGGGGTCATTTGATCAAATGAACTTCTCATGTACCCAAGTTCATAGCTACACTCGAAATTCAACATCTTGAATCCTGGTTGTTCAAGCTGTAATGCTGCTGGTTAGCTCTAGCTTGATTCAATTCATGTTTTGTAATGATAGCATTTTTGAGTTTCCATGCTTTCTTTTACATTCTTATCATCACCCAATTGGTAGATTTTCGTTATGAAATTGGGACGATAGGTCTTAGTACATGTAGCCATTTTTGACTTGAGGGCGGCTAGCGTGTAGAACTGATTGATAGAGGGCGGTATTTGCTTTGCTATTGACACTGGTTTTTCCTTGTTGAAGTTTTTGAGTTCTGCAGGTACAAGGAAAAGCGATGGGATATTAAGCAACTTGTGGGATCCGGTGGGATGCCTTCGTCCCATTCTTCCACGGTCACTGCTCTTGCTACTGCTATCGGATTACAAGAAGGTCTTGGAGGATCGCTGTTTGCAACCGCATTGATCTTAGCATGCATCGTATGATCCTTTGTTTCTCGTTTTATGGTTGGCTTGTAAAACTCGTAAATAATGTTGAATTGAAGTATGACATGATTTTTAGAGATTGTTTTCTTTGTTCCTGCTGGTGCTAATCTGGTTTTCTCCGAATATTGATTTCTAGTATATGTGCAAAATGTAATATGGCTAATAAACTTACAACAATCAATGAATGGGGTTCTTATGTCCCCTACACTGACTACATTAGATTGAATTTTGATGGGATCGATTTGATTCGCAGGTAATGTTTGATGCAACCGGTGTGAGACTACATGCTGGACGGCAGGCAGAGGTTCGATTCTATTGCTCCGGTGTTTTATATTTATAATTTCATCCCATGACTTTTCCGAAACGCAAGTTTCAGCCATGTCTCTACCTGTATTTTCGGAGTAATTGGATGTTATAGAAGCTTTAGTTATAAACTGCATTTCCCATTACGAAATGGGATGCATAATCACTTGGTTTAAACTTGATTTCTTTCCTTTATCCATTGCCAAATTGTATGTTCGCCAGGTCCTGAATCAAATTGTGTACGAATTGCCTGCTGAACATCCTTTGGCTGACAGCAGACCCTTACGTGAGCTTCTCGGTCACACCCCTCCCCAGGTACGATAGCAGACCAGATTATCAGTAATAATTACTTGATCCACACTCTTGTTCTTGAACATCCTTTAGTTAACTTTCTTTTTCCCCTTAAAAGCTAATCGAGAAGAAGTTATAGTCTTCGAGCCTTTAGTTTTTTTTTTCCAGAACAATAGATGTTTCAAATGTTGTAACTAGTGGCTATAGAAATCTGGGTTATTTTTTAACATTGATGTTGATCTACATACAAATTCTAAACTGCAATAATCTCTGTATTGCTTTTGGTAACGTCGGGCGCTACGACTATGAGCAACTTCATCTGAGATAGTAGTTTTTTGTGGAAAAAATTATTTGTAAGAATAACCAGTAATAATTTTCAACCTTCCATCTCAATTACAGGTTTTTGCAGGTGGAGTGCTCGGTATTGTAACATCTGCTGCTGGCTATTTTATTATCCAGACAGGCAGGTAAAAGTTGATGCTCATAATGATCATAGATATCAATATACAATAGTTTCGGTGTTTGAACTTCGACTGCAACACAAAGGAACTGCAACTTGCAGACCTTTGCCCTCAATGGAGAGATTTCCAGGATTTGAATGCTATGTTTCAGATGTTTATAAAAGCATGTTGTTAGTTTGGAGTTTCAATTCATTTAACCAGTAGCTTCATTAAGTTTTAAATGATTTGTCTGGTGTAATGATGATATCTTGATACATCTTGCACAGTCTGATCAAATGTAAATTGTTTATGCCATATGTATATCAGTTCTAGGGTTCTAGCATTCCCCCTGTTGCATTCTTAATTTTTTTAGAAAGGATATTTTACTGAAATATCAACTTATTTGTTTGGGACCTGTGGTTCAGTCCTAAATGGTGAGCAATGGTATTGGGAAATGAAAATCAAAAGCTTTCAACAGTTTTAAAGGTGTAAACTACAAGTTCGACTTGAAAAAAAAATCAAACTTGCTATGTTATTGTCTAGTAAAGCTCTCAAAGTTGAATTCGAGCATTTTTAATAAAAGTGGTTTTTTAACGAGGCCTTTATTACCTTTTAAAAAATGATGAGGTATTTTATTATGCATGAAGCAATACAACTGACCAGTATTCAGGGAGAAACTACATTGTCCCTTGGGAGAAACCAGCAGCCGCCGCACACTCCTTTGCCCCAATCGGCCACCGGCCAAGACGTCAGAACTTGCAAAAGAAAGGAATAAGTTGAAATAATTTTTTATATGTATTTGCATGCAAGAATCAGGTTACAAATACCCAATAAAAATCGAATGTAAAGGGAGTTTTTTTCGGATTCGATCAAAAAAGAGGGGTATTTTAGATCTGTAAAAGACGGTTTTTGGAAAATTAAAAATAGGGGTTTTCCCGGTTCAAAAAAAATATAGTTATCTCGTATTACTATTCAAACAAAAAAAGGAAAAAAGCATATTCGAACAGGTAAAAAAATCATACCTTTGTTCTCGTTAAATCTACGCATATCGGAGTGTTTTTATGAAAATCCGATTTCGGATATTGTCTTTCCGTCAGTGGTGCAACAGATATTGTCTTTCCGTCAGTGGTGGTAAACCAACTTAGTTCAGATATTGTATTTCCGCCAGTGGTGCAGCAGATCAAACCCTATCCAGGTCTCGCTTCTTCGTTGGTGCGCAGCTAGACCAAATTTTTTCTTCAGATATTATATCTTTTTTTATAGTTGTAGCTAAAAAACAAAAAAAGAAAAAAAATTTAAAAAAAAATCAAGAAAATCAAAAAATCAAAAAGAAAAATCAAAATTCAGGGAAAATAAAAAATCAAAGCCTCATCCTCCGATCTTATCCCGCCATTGATGGTGTGGCTGGGTTCAAGTTATCGTTCGTTCTTACTCCGCTATTGAGGGCGTAGTAAGGTCAAATTGGTCGTTTATTCCTACTTCTTCGTTGATGGTGAAGTAAGGTCAAATTTTGCAGACATTGTCTCTTCGTCAGTGTTGTTGGGCCAAACCTTCATCTTTCGATCATGTGTCTTCGTCAGTGTTGCTACTGGATCAAGTTTTGCAGACCTTGTCTCTTCGTCAGTGTTACAGCTAGGTCAAATTTTCTCCAGGCATTGCATCGTCGTCAGAGTCGTAGCAAGCCGAGCTTATTTTGTCTATTCCATCGGATCACCTCAGATTTTTGTCTTTCTCAACGAACCCTCCATTTTGAAGAGCGACAAAGAAGATCACGAAAAGCCCAAAGAAAAAGCGGTGGCCAGAAGAAAGAACCCCGACCGACCGGACAAAAATGGTTACTCTTTTGTCTTTGCTCTATTCATGTTACACAGCAATGCGCAAAGCGGAACAGCTGTTGTAACCCATTTTAACCGCCCAGCCTAAAATTAATACCCAGACCCAATTACAATTAATACCCATACAGCCAATACCTAGTTAAAATCCAAATTATAATATTAACCCTAGATATTAAAAACCCTAATACTCAAACAACCCTAATCCCCTTAAACCAGCAGCCGCTGCACCCTCCCTTTGCCCCAATCGTCCACCACGAGCGATGCTAGTGGCCACGTGCGCCACCCCGTCTGCCACTGCCGCCCACCTTGTTGGCCACCGCCCAAGACGTCGGAACCTGCAAAAGAAATGAACAAGTTGAAATAATTTTTTATATGTATTTGCATGCAAGAATCGGGTTATAAATACCCAATAAAAATCGAATGTAAGGGGAGTTTTTTTCAGATTCGATAAAAAAAAGGTATTTCAAATCTGTAAAAGACGATTTTTGGAAAATAAAAAATAAGGGTTTTTCCGATTCATAAAAATATAGTTATCTCATATTACTATTCGAAGTGTTTTTGTGAAAATCTAATTTCGAATTCGAATTTGGCGCGTCAAAAAGAACCGAAAAAAGTCGACCTTTAAACTTTCAGCCGCCGGCGACGGCTACCACCGACAACCGATGGCAGTCGGGCAGAAGAGAGCATAGAGAGTTTTTTTATTTTGCTTGAAACAAATGACGATTCATCCTTTTTTCTAAAAATTAGCTTATATACTAGGGTTATATTAAGGGGAAATTACATCATAAATCCCTCCTTGCCACCGTTTTTTTTAATTTGTCTGCCCTTTGGTACAATTGCAATCTAGGTCCCTGTTCATTTTTTAACGTTTTTAATTTGGTCACTAAACATATTTAAATCAGATTTTAAAAGGGGAAATTAACCTGATGGTCCCTCCACCCCATCCTAGTTTGTTCCGTCAACCTCCCAATTTTCTTTTTTTATTCAATTTCATCCCTTTTTCAGTCTTAAACTTTATTTTTCTTTAATTTAGTCCCCGTTTCAATTATTATTATTATTATCATTTGTCTTTTATTATATATGTATAATACATAGTATTATATATAACATATTTATTATATTATGTATATACTTTGTATATTATTATTATATATAATTATTATTATCATTATTTATAGTATATATTTTACATGTCATATATTTATTATTCTTATATCTAATATTATTTTCATGTTTAATGTTATTACTATTATCATATATATATATATATATATATTCGATATCCTGACTCATTCATGTGTCGTCTTCCTCAGTTTCGTAAATAAGGAAATATTCTCCTTCGACCGTTCTTTTTACTTTTTTTTAGGATTAAATTTTAAATTGAAAGTCGATTTTTTATTTTGACTCAGTCAAAACGGTACCAATTTTGGGCGTTGTGGGGGTGCTAATCCTTCCCCACGTGTAACTGACTCTCGAACCCAAACGTTCTAAAATCTTTGATTACCTTTTTATGGTGTCCGGCCTACCAAAGTGGCCGGTAGCGACTCCATCCTTTTTTTTCCCACATTTTCCACCATTTTCCATTTTTAATTTCATTTTTAAAACATTTACGGTGTTTTGTTAGGAGCGTCACCCGGTCTCCGGGCGACGTCTTTTTTGACTCCGTAAAGAAATCCATCATTTTTTAAAAACATTTTCTATTTTTTCGTAGAGGGTAAAACCCCCTGTTACGACATAATGTTATCAATAGTTTTACATGATATCCTGAAATGAAGCTTGATCTTACGTGTATGTGTGACTAACCAAAGGCAGCTGTTCATTCGTCCCATTACTAGATCAACTTAAGAGTCTGAGCTAGAATTGAGACATTACTAGTTATTTAAGACTTCTCTTAAGTGATAGAAGTTTCTATTAAGGATACTTCTATATTAATGATGGATTAATACGGTTATGTAAATTTCAAGCCATTGAGATACTATAAACAGACATAAGATGACAAATGAGCAACTCCAACTTAACAAGTATTATAAGCGAAAAGAGAGAACAGGAAAAAGCAAAAGACCGAAAGGTGCGTAATGGGATTATATACCTCACTTGGAAAATTTGATAAAACCGTAACATTCATATGAGGTAACCTTCACCCTGGATCTACACAGGGAACATAATCCCTTCGACGGCCAGTGGGCAATTCAGGAGCAGGCACAACGTCCTTACTATCTGGAACAAGTGCTCCTTCAAGATACCTGACACATGCATAGATTACGAGAGAAATCATACCCAGCCATTATTTTAAAGATCAACAAGGTAATAAAAGTATCGGAAATGGTTTAATTCCATCTACTATGGTTGTTGGAAATTTCAAAAAATTCTATAGAATAATATCCATACCTAAATCCAAGATCCTCAGCAGGAAATTGGAGTTGAAGGCTCTTTCCTTCTTCAAAAATATGCCTTAGTTTAGCAAGCTTCGATGATCCAAGCGGGTTATTTTCATTTAAAATTAACCCTGAGAGCTGTGAACGACCTATCGAAAAAATTCCATCTAAAATAGCCTTCTGCATGCTAGATGGTAAAATGGAACCAACCCCTTATTAATAACTTGGTGAACTGCATAACAAGCAGAAGAAAGAACAATGACCACCAATGAACTGAAACCAGAATATCTAAATTCAAAAGGTTTGCATGGTTCAAGATAAACAGTAAGATTCTCAGGGAAATGGGTACATCAATTTACCGGAATTTGCAACAGTTGGATCGAAACCAAGAGTTGCAGGAACTGCCATTGCTGCTCTGAAGTTCTGAACACTAAGAGCTGTATTGAATACAGCAATCTGACAATGCAATAAACATGGGAGCAATGACCAAAGAACTCACGAAAAAAAAAATGAATGAGAGAAAAAGCAGAAAAGGCTGAAGTAATACCGGTTTACGTTCTGTTTCGTATGTGGCAAGTATTGAAGATGGTGCAACACCTTTCAATAGAGAAGCAACTTTCCAAGCCAGATTATGGGCATCCTGGATTCCTGTATTCATCCCTGCAAAATCCATGTTGAAATCCTATAAATGGTTTTTCCCGTACCATAACTAGCATGAAAGGAACCACACTTTACCAAACCAAGGGAGCTACAAAAATATTTCACTCTCTAATGTTATGGAGTTGTCGGCTGCAGGTGATAAAAAAGGTTAATCCTGAATGATCGATGTGTACATTTTTACGGTCAGCAAAAGAATAAAGAAAGTGTTACTCACCAAAACCACCAGCGGGAGGGAAACAATGGGCAGCATCTCCACAAAGCACTATTTGATTATTGCCACAAACAAATCTCTCAGCAACTTCAGCATGCATCACCCATGGCTTAATGTCGATCACATCTATATCTGAAAGCTCTTCACCAACCATTTTGAGTATTAACTTCTTGCATATCTACAAAAAGTTGCATCCTTCAAAGAAAACCGACCTCCATTGTTCGATTATTGATAAAATGAGCTTGTGGGTGCTAGGAAAAAACCTTGTTTTTCTCCAAAACCGTGCATTTTACCCCTACAAGACATCACTATTCATTAGCTACATAGTTTGAGCATATTTGAAATATCAAAAAGACAATTCCCATGTAAAGAAGCTCGTAGAAGTTGAAAATGATCTCTATTTACTTGGGTTTATACTGAAAAAGGTAACAATTTTTCATAAAAAATACTGAAAAAAGGAAAACAATAAAGGAACTTTAGGTTAAATAACATACCGAATTTGTTGAGAAGAATAGAGAGAACGAGGCCGACAGGTCCTGCACCAACAATCAAAACAGGAAGAAGAGAGTCATTGCCGTTGAGAATTTTGGAATCTGAGAAGTTTCTCCATGGAATATAACCATGCGGGTGAAATCTGATTCTGGGTTTAGTTCTATGGAGGAAGTTAAAGCCCTTGATAAACCCTGAAACCCCCATGGTCCAGAAGCAGCTGACGCTGAAGCAAAGTGGGAAAGACACGAGGATTCAGTCAGGACAGTTCGGCTGGTGAAATTCTTGTTTTCTATTCTTTGTTTGGGTTAGCCCAAATCAATCTTTTCTTTGAGGGTTTAGACTGCGAGCCCATTGCATTTGTACCCAATCCCAGAGGAGATACGATTTTTTTTCCCGATCTGGAAATGACCTACATTCTCAATGTCAGAATTTAAATTCGGATAAAATAAAATAACGTAAATATTTTTAATTAATCAGTCAATTAATAGATCTCAAAGTAGATACGATTCTAACATAATTGTTATGATTTTTACATTATTTATTAGTCCAACCTTATCTTTATATTATTTTATAATATAAAAATAAATATTTTATATTTCAATTAGTGAAAATAACTTTAAAAACACTCTATGGAAATTATTATTTGGTTTTATTTTACTTGAAATTTTAATGTCCGTTAAACATATTTATGATCGTAACTTTAAAACTTACCAAATAATGTATAGTTCGAAAACGGAGAACCGAGCTTAATTTCATGTATAGTTCAAATAACGAAAATAAACTAATTGGACGGAACTTAATTAGAACCCAATTAACTTGGACAAATAACCTAAAATTCAAACTTAAAATAATATGAATCTAAAATATACGATAAAAATGTTTTACCCTAAATCTTAAATCTCAAACTCAAATAACCAAAACCTAAAAGTACTATAAAAGCGAACAACCAAAAACGAGATTATCACGTATAACCGAGTGCATTGCAATAATAAAAATATATTATTTTAAAAGCATATATATTTTTTGCCCTCTCAATTCCTATTACTTTCTCTTAATTAATTTAGATTGACCATTCTCTCTAATTTTGGTGGGTGAGTCTTTTAGTATAATTTTTTTACATAAATAAGGCTTCTAACTCAATGATCCGCTTAAATGATATTAAGCTGCTTACCACTTAGACTAACCTATTAATTAAAACATATAGTAATTTTTTTGAACAAAAAACATATAAATTTTGAAATCTAAATAACTCTATCTAAAATCAATTTATTTCATCAATTATCATATGTAACCGGGTGCATTACGACACATAAATTAAAATACATATTATTTTTCTATAACCCATATTTTCTATATTTTTGTATGTAACCGAGATTATCATATATTAAGGCTTTTAGGAGATAAATAATTTGTTTATTCTTAAATTAATAATTGAGAATCTAAGTTTTTTTTAAAAAAAGAAATACTAGATTTTTATTCTTAAACCTAATAAACCCTAATGTACTTTACACTAATATTTTACTCGATAATAAAACACAGCGTTTAGGTTTCGCAAAGCTTTTCAGGCGGCTTTCTCGTCTCGCAATCTCGCGCTGTTTCTAAGGCTATTTTTTTATCTTTCCTTTGGTATTCCCGATCCAGCGATCGCCGACTTTATTTCTCTATTCCTCGTTTTATTTTTGTTCGTCTCAAATCGGCAAGCCCTACCCACTCTCAGTTCTCTTAATTGCCTCGGGAGATCGAGAAAATCCATGTATCGCTCGATTGTTCACCAGTATTTCTAGGGTTTACCCACTTCATCTGTTGCTTTAATTTCTGCAATTATTCGCCGAAAATTTTCAAGCTACATAGGGGGAAGTTGCGGATATTATACCTTTTGGTTCGGTTATTTTTAAATTTGTTTACTGCTTTGTTTTATCGCTTAATTTCGTGTTGATTATTTCCCCAGAATCTGGGGTTAAAAGCTCTCTCTCCCTTTTTGAAATTGGGCCTGAACGTGGTTGACTCAAGGGTCTAGGGTTTATAAGTGAACAAATTAGCGGGGATTTCTTGAATTGGGAGGCTTTCGGGTTTTAGAAATTTATACATGGCTGCTGGGAGACAAGGGAGTTATAGTGATTACGAGCTTAGAGATAGAGACTCCGATTTTGAGGTGACGAGGCAGGAGTTTGCTAATTCCAAAGACTACGTGTTATCTAGCAATGGTGGCGGTTATATTGTGAGGGGCCGTGTATGGGAAGCTAGATATAGACCTAGGGTTAGACAGAAGGATATTAAGGTGAGTAAAATTATAAATGGTGGGTATCGTTCCTCTTCGAGTAGAAGTGATTATGGTGGCAGTAGCAGCGGCGGAGGTAGTCATGGCCTCAGGCGACCGGAGTTATCTCATAGGGTCATAGATAAGGAGCCTGGTGAGTTGTCTAGCGAGAGTGGATCAGAGGGTGCCATTGAGTCTGAGTCGGTGGTTAAAGATAGTGAGGTTGCAAAAGTAACAGGGAATGGGGTTCTCTCTCCTGTGGAAAGAAAGAGGAAGTTTTCTCTTATAGTGTGGGATAGAAGCGACAAGGATTTAAGTATGTCCAAAAGTAGGAATTCACCTGCAGTTAGAGTCGTTTGTCATCCACCACCGCGTCCAAAAGCTTACCCTAAGTCACCTAACGGCATCTCTGGTGGGGCTGTAGCTGTAGCTGTACAGATATCTTGTGTTGCAGAAAGTAAAAGTGAGAAATCACATTCTCCTTCACCAGCTGTAGCTGATGAAATTGTTGGATGCTCTGCACTGCAGTCTCCTGAGCATTTGGATTTTTCACCGCCAAAGGAGCATGACAATTATGAGGATACTAGGCATCTAGAAGATGAAGATTATATACCTGCTCGACATATATCTTCCTCAAGATGGGCAGCAGGTGATAGCTCTTCAGGTGATCAGGGCGAAATTTTAGAAGATGAGGAAATGCCTAAGAAGAGAAAGAATTTGCCTCTTTCAGAATTATCTCATAACAGATTACGGAATAAGTCGGCTACTCCAGAGCTCGGGGAACTGAAGAGGGATGGTTCTGAGGGAATTAGAGCCTGGTCACCTGAATCTGATGAACGAGGTGCCCATTCCAAGTCAGGAAGTGGGGATGATTACCCTGGTAATGATTCAGAGAAGGATGACTTCATGGAGATTGACGTTAAACCAGATAGAACTGACAGTAGCCTTAGCCAGTCTGATAGAGATTCAGAGAATGAGAATGATTCACTTGGGACACAAGAACATCCAACTCCTTTAAGAAGTGTAAACATGCTTCAGGGATGTAGAAGTGTTAACGAATTCGAGAGGCTAAACAAGATAGATGAAGGTACCTATGGTGTTGTATATAGAGCTAAGGACAAGAAAACTGGGGAAATTGTGGCGTTGAAGAAGGTAAAGATGGAGAAAGAAAGAGAAGGTTTTCCTTTGACCGCCCTGAGGGAAATAAATATTCTTCTTTCATTTCATCACCCATCGATTGTAGATGTTAAAGAAGTAGTTGTAGGGAGTAACCTTGATAGTATTTTTATGGTGATGGAATACATGGAACATGATCTGAAAGCGCTGATGGAGACAATGAAACAACCGTTCAGCCAAAGTGAGGTTAAATGTCTGATGCTTCAGCTGTTGGAGGGTGTGAAGTATCTTCATGATAACTGGGTTCTCCATCGTGATTTGAAGACATCTAATCTGCTTTTAAATAACCAAGGTGATTTGAAGATTTGTGATTTTGGGTTGGCTCGTCAATATGGAATCCCATTAAAACCATATACTCATTTGGTTGTTACTCTTTGGTACAGGTGAGTTATGCATGCCATTGATTGCTTTCTGAATGTCACAATTAAATCCCCATATTTCCATTAAAATAGTACATCAGAGATATTTCTTCTTTTGTTGATTTATTTTTATTTTCTGTTTGTGTTGGGTGTTTGGAAATAATTCTGAATTGTGCATTTGGGTTGGCAACTGTGGATTATTGATAAAAACTTTCCTGCTTGGTTAAGTTTTGTTATTTTTATCTGATTCAAAGCTGAGTACAAATAATTCAAGAATATTAACAGTTCTGTGAAGAAGGCTTTGATAAAGTATTCTCGTGAATTTGATAAAATGTGGTTTCAGCTTCTCTTTTTTGATTAAAAGAATGAACCATATTTGCTATTGGTTGCTAGCTTGTATTGACTATTTATGAACTTAGTTTGAGCCTTTACTCTTTTGCTGCCATTTTTTATCTAAACGTCTAGAATTTTTGTGATTCAATTAGTTAGGAAGTCTTCATGTTGATTTTGCAGGGCACCTGAACTTCTTTTGGGAGCAAGACAATATTCCACTGCAATTGACATGTGGTCTTTGGGTTGTATTATGGCTGAACTACTATCAAAAGAACCTCTTTTCCATGGGAAAACTGAGTTTGATCAAATTGACAAGGTAAATTGAGTTGCTGGCGTCATGTTTCATTATCGTTACCATCAAACCCTATTCTTGCTGGAATAGTTCAAACTTCAAACTTCAATCTTCCAATGGTGTTTGATGATCTTGGATTTGTTGTGCTGGTTTTACTGATTGCAGATTTTCAGAACCCTTGGCACACCAAATGATACAATATGGCCTGGTTTTTCCAAGTTGCCTGGAGTCAAGGTCAATTTTGTCAAGCATCAGTAAGTACTAGGTCTTTGAAATTTGATCCTAGATTTATAATTTTCTGTTCTTATTTTTCCTACTGTTTTCCTTGGCTTCCAGTTTTGGGTGATTCTGGACTGGCTTTCTGGCCTCCATTGGTGACAGTTCAGTAACACTGCATTTATTTTTGTTTGTATTAATTACTGATATTTTCCTTTCAGGTATAACCTATTGCGCAAGAAATTTCCAGCAACATCATTCACCGGAACACCTGTTCTCTCTGATGCAGGATTTGACTTGTTGAATAAACTTCTTACTTATGACCCTGAGAAGGTAAATAGTTTGGCTTGGATAATATTTGGGTTACTATATCATTTTTCTCGTCGATGATCTATTGTGCCTGTGGTATCCCTTTCAGCGAATTACAGCTGAAGCTGCCTTTAACCATGAATGGTTTCGTGAAGTTCCTCTTCCCAAGACTAAAGCTTTCATGCCCACTTTCCCTGCTCAACATGCTCAAGACAGGTATTGAGCCACATAAACAAGAAAACATCCAAAGTGCTATTATATTTTAGTAAATTTGTTTAATTATTATTGAATTTTTAATTAAGGGCTTTATTATCATGCTTAGGCGTATGAGAAGAATGCTGAAGAGTCCAGATCCTTTGGAAGAGCAACGTAGAAAGGAGTTGCAGCAAGGTGAATTGGGGACTGGTGGTGTGTTTGGCTGAGAGAAAGTTCATCCACCGGTGCCATTTGATGTTCATGTGTTAGTTTTTTACATTATTGTTAGATGGCCATGATTGAGGTGAGAGACATGCATTAAACGGAAGTTGCAAACTTTGCTTGTCAGACCATCATTCTTGCTGTTTCTTAGCAGGAACTGTCACGATCTCGCTGGAGATTAGTGTTTGCCTCTTCATGTGAACCAGATGTTTGCAGGTTATTTAGTTTTCCAGCTTTTGATCTTCATATAGAAATGCATCTACACGGTTGGTATCGCAAGGTGTGGCATATTGGCCTCTTTTCTTTTAGAAATCAGTTTCAGCTGAAACTTGTGTAACATATATTCATTGGAACAATGTTGTAAACTCTTGTTATTGCTAGTTTTGAATATTAAAATAATATGGATTTCTTTCAATTCAGTTCCATGTTTTAATATTGACATTGTGTTTGCAAGAGGCGGTTGGTGTGGAGGGGACGTTCTTCGCTTTTCATTGACAAAGAAATTGGTAGTAACCATTGTACACCAAAGGTAATTTGTTAATCCAGCATCTCTGGAATGGCTTTATGGGGTTAGGTATATTTGTCCATCAATGAGGAGTTTCCTCTTCAATATGAAAAATGGTGGTGCCAACTTACCTCTATTCTTGTTTTTCTTATTTTTCATATGGCGTGATTATTTGCAACTTTATTTGGGGATGCAGTGGAGAATTACCATGATTTAAAATTGTTGTTAGTACAACATTTATGTAATATGGTTTTTGTAGGACAGTATTTTCTCGAGTTGAAAAGAGAATTTTAATAGTTGAGATGTTGCGAATGTTTCCTCCCTTCCCTATGGATTTGTTCAAGATTTGTTATTTTGTGCTTGTGTTTACATTCATTTGGAGAAAGGGTATACCGTATACAACCCTGTTTATTGTTGCAAGCTAAAGGAATTGACTTCTGAGCTATTTTTCATAAGTTATATTCATTATTTCCCCGTGGAGCTTGTACTTTTTCATGAATGAACAATTTGATCTGTTTTAATGCTTAAGTTGGGCGTTTTTTCATGCTTGGAGCAGTAAGGTTAAGCAGTGACATTAGGTCCACGAGTTCAAGGGACTGGTTAAATTTTTTATTGTGCTGCTATTTTTTAACCTTAGTTGACTTATTTTGTACTTGCTATCAACTCCGTATTTTTTACTTCATTAATTTAGTGTAACTGTTGAATGTAAGTTATTCAGCAATTGACACATCTCCTCAAGATGTGAAGTTTATGCTTAATTTGCTATTTCAATTTTATCATGTTTCAGTTATGGTCTGAGAGATTCAAAGCTGTAATTAGCCTGGAATATTTTATGACATGTCTGTGAATGTCACTGCAGTCTCAAAGCTAGCAGGTTGAGGAGATTACTTTCATTTGGGGATTTTATGTAAGTTCCAGTTGTTTCTTCAGGCTCAGTAGAGGTACCATACAAACTTTGGACTGTTACAATATCTTAGATTAGCTTTTTCACTTTAATAATATTTCTATCTTTTCTCGTATACTAGGATTTTTCATTGTTTGATATCAGTTAGATGCATTTGATTCTATGTAATTGTAATGAAATGCATTGAACAAGAGAATCAAGAAGGAATCCTGTAATTTTCCTTTTAAGATGCATGTGATTCTATGTGAATTATAATGAACATTTATATCAATGTTGTGTTTTCTCTCAACAGTCTAAACTTTTGGAACAGTAAGGATAAAGTTATGTCTTATGTTATCTCACTTCCTATTCTCTATTGTGATATTCATATATTGTTGGATACGATCTGATCGATTTTTGTTGAATGACATAATCTGATGTAGCTACCTTGGCTGTAAATACAAGTGTTTTCTTTTCAGTGCATGAAAGATTTATGTGATAGCTTCGGGTTTGGAATTTGAATGGCAAATTAGTGCATGAATAAGAGATTGTTTGTGTCCACACACACACACAAAGGCATGTACATACTCTATCTAAAACATTCCACCGAAATATCAGGTAGTGAAATGAGCAATAGTGACTAGTGGTTGGGTGATTGATGAGAACTTATGGGCAAGTGGTATCATGGTGGTTCTGAGATTATAATTGTAGGTTGCTTTTGGGTTATTGAATTCTTTCAGAATTATGTTCTGACCTTTTTCTCCTTCTTTTCCCCTTTACTATACATGTCTAAACACATGTTTGGGTTTGATATGGGGTAGGGCCCTTTAAGCCCTCCAAATACATGGAATTAAAAAAAATGAATAACTCTATGTTAGACATTCATATCTTAACATTTGCACCCGGGGTTCAAATTACGTTGTTTGGAGCATGATAGTATGCCCGTAGTTTTGAAACTGCATAATGCTATAAACGCTTGTGTGTTAGTAATTTAATACTAGGATGTTTTCGTGATTGGGTGATTAATTTAGGCTCCAACTGTTTCATGCTATCGAAATCCTTTCTTTCTTAGTTATCCCATGAACACATGTTTGATACTCTTTATGACCAGGATGCCGTGGCATGTTCTAGTTCTATCTTGTTCTGTGTTCATGTCCACTGGTCTTCTGTTTAGATCTTGCAGAGCGCACATCGTTTGTGGAGAAGAAGGATTCAAAAGCTCCCGTGTTTGGGGGGACTAAAGAGTCTACACCCATAACAAAGGATCAATCGTTGAACATTGACAGTGAGTGCCGAACTGAAGGGTCGAAAACCCAGAAATAAGAATCAATCTGTGAATTAGTAATGGAACTGCGAACTGAAAAAGCAGAAATGTATCCACAGAAGGCTCAATGAAATAGATTTGAGAACGCTCACAGTACACCCAAATACACTGATGATGACTCCAGCATTGGCCTGCCTGAAAATACGTCATAACCCTCCATGCTTACAAACAGTGTCTTGAGCCTTGAAGTGCATGCCATCGAGAGGAATTCTTGTAGCTGAATGCAAGCAAAGGGTAATAATACAAACATCTCAGATGAAAGAAAACTAATAATAATAATAATAATAATAAACAAGCATCTGTATTACACTCTAAATGGAAAACATTGATAGAGATGCAAATCTTAAACCCAAGAATCTAAATTATAACACTAAATCATAAATTATAAATCCTATAACCTAAACTTTAAACTAACACTTCAAACAATAAATATTATGGGCTAAAATTTACAGTTTGTGTATCAAAAATAAATTCACTTATATATATATATAGAGGTTGTATAAAATTAATTTTATACTTTAAATTTTTAACCTTAAAATGTTAAACCCCACACTTTAAATTTAAATCTTAAATTCTAAAAACTAACATTGAATTCTAAACCCTATAACTTAAACTTTAAATTAAAACCCTAACTCCTAAAATTAAAAGACACGTGTAAATTAAAATTTACACAGCCTGTGTATTAAATTTTTTTATATATATATATATATATATATATATATGCACTAGCTGAGTTTATAACAGTGCAGTTTGAATGGGTTAATATTTGAGGTACTGTTAGTAGAGTTTTTTCTTTTCACATTAAACATCATGTGTCATTTTAGGGATATTAAACCCTCCACACTAAAACTCAAACTCTAAATACTAGACCATAATCATAAAACTTTAAAAGTTAATCATAAACCCTAAAATTTTAATCTTAAATTCTAAAAATTGTCGGTACATCTATTTATTTTTCTTTAAAATATTATTGTGTAGTTTGTAGAAGAGTAAATATTTTTTTACTCGTGTAAAAATACTCTCAAAAAGAATGATTACTGAATCAATTTGGAAATGCTTAAAGTGATTGGTTGTGGATTTAATTAGAATCGAATTGAAACGCAAACCAACACAACACCCACCATCAAATATTTGAGTGAGAATTCTCCCAATCGATACCAAACTTGTTTCATATGGACTCGAGCAAGGGGTTGTTGATAACAAAAGGCAGTAAACTGATATATGAACTAAATTTATAAAAAAGATTCTTCAATTAAATCAATCTCAAGGTATTCGATTTGAACAATTGAGGATTTAAGTTGAATTAAGCTGTCAATACATATTTGGATGGTATTCTCATAACCGGCACTGATCTTGTTTTTTTATAACTTTACAATGTTGTCTATTACATTTTTCAAGGGATTTAAACTTTTTTAACCGACCCAACACAAATATAAATAAAAAATATTCTTATTTTTATTTAGTCAAGTAAAAAAGGGAATTAGTTTAAAAATATATAAATAGAGGGATATTGTAGTAATCATCCTTAAATGGAATGACAAAATAGAGAATTAATTTAAAAATATAAAGAGAGATACATTATAATAATTATCCTTAAATGTGAATATAAAAATTATACTATTATCTCGGGATAGATTAAGTCGAATTTTTTCACCTTAAATCTAAACCCAATCAAATCTCATCCTTTATACTCAACCCAATCTAATTTTTTTTAAATATCAATCTTATAATTTGGGTCAGACTGATACCCGTTAGGTATGAATAAAATAATCATCACTAATCATATATAGCTTTGTTTTTTACAAAATCATATACAGTTATTAACATGCTCATAAATTAATTTCATATTCATAGTAATTTTGTATCGTGTCATGCATAGATTTTTTTTTTATTTTGTATTTTGTGTCTAACTTCATTTTTAGATTTTATATAATTTTGAGCAATTACATTCGATCGATTGGTTAAGATGTTCATCTTTGTTCCCTCATTTTTCTTAGTTCATGGGTTTAGACTTATTAAGAATACCCCTTCCTTCCCATGGAGTCCCTTATCTCCCTCTTCTCTAGGTAGAATTAGATAGAATTTGTAAAAAAAAAAATAGAGATTTTATGTAATTTTGGTTTTTTTATTATTTTTTGGTCAACTACATTTAATTTCAATTATGAGAATTTAGTAACAAACATGTCACTCAATCAAAAATTATTACAAACATGTTATTTCGTTGTTAAATTTGAAATGGAGGGCTAATGTAGTATAATATAATAATATTTTTAATTCTAAAACTTATATATTTTATTAATTATCCTTATATAAAATAATTTGATAAATTTAGCCATTCATATTTGAACACTTCATCAGTTGTTTTTATGATACTATTAAAGTAAGTGAGTCCATTGAATTAAAACAATAATTGGATAACGACATTATACTATAAAACAAGTTGCTTTTAAATTGTTATTATACTGAAAAAGTAACATAAAAATAATATAACATTTATAGGAGGAATAAACAATTTGAGAGAAGAATAAAGACTAAAATGATGAAAATTTTAAATATAAAAGGCTAAATTATTAAATTCTTTCGATTAGGACCAATCTAATAGATAGTATGAGATTTAAGGACTAAAACTGCTATCATCCCCAAATTCCACCACTGTCCATAATGGAGAACTAAGCACTGATCATAATTTGCTTCCAAAATGTTTTTTTGTTGTGATGATTGCTAATTTACAAGTATGTCTCCTCTACACAAATAGAAAATGATGCATCAACTGTAATAATAAATACAAAAAAAAAAACATAAATAAAAAGAAACCTAGTAGTATTACAACTGCTACATTCATCAAATTGAAATGCTGTTAGGTATTCCACGGACCAGTTACGCCAGGGCCTGATGAAGGAAGCAGCAGTTCATATGGAGGAATGCCTGCGCCAGTTCGGTTTTTAAGTCGGATATCCTTGTTTCTTTTGTTTATCATTTCCTCGATTTCCCCGAGTTTATCGGCAAACTTGTCGAACATTTCCAGCACTTTGTGATCATTGATCCAGCTCCTATGAAGATGGTTCATTTGACCCAAGTATTCTTCATCAGGTGAATGAGCTGATAAGGTGTCTTGAACAGCCATGATTTTGGTTGCTTGAAGTTGTGTTGGCAGTGAGGAAAGCACACACTGAGGATTCTGAATGAATTTCTCGAATTCGGAATCGGTTTCTTGTGGGATAAGTTTTCTCATGAGAGTGGGACGGTTCGGCATGTATCCTCCGAACGGGTACTGTCCGAAGTTTATAGCTGCATGCTGGCCTGATGCAGTCCAAATCATTGTTGTAAGTATGCCGGATAAGTCTTCTTGGTGGTGAGTTTAGGCCACCAGGGTTCGTTCCTTTTGTCATGGCGACCTCGGTTCTTGATCTCACTCCACCAAGCTTGGAGTTCAACATCGGATGTGACTGAATCGGGTTCAGTATAGAAGTGCTCCACATAGGATTCTACCCATTCTTTGATTGCAAACCAAATGAGCAGTCCATCGGCTGCGTAAGGGTAGTCCTCGATCAAGAGTTTCAGGCCACCAGGAGCCGAAGGATCCTCCACCGCCACCCCCCCTGAAAGTTTTACCACAACTATTTAATATTGTTTCAATTAAAGGGTCAAGGTTTAACAAATAATGACCGAACCTTACCTCTGAATGAGATCTGCAGGCAATGCTTCCCTGTCGAACCGCCAACTCTCGTAAGCAGCAGAGCTTAGTTCCATGGCGTACTTTCCAGGGCTGAAAGAAGCCTCAATTATCCCACCTCCATTAATTAAACTTTGTCGTGCGAGTGCATTAATTTCTAGCGTTTAGCGCATATGAGGGTGAAGCAGCTTGTAAACAGGGTGCATTGAGCTAAGCTGCCGGTGAGTTGCAATTATGTATGGCTCCATGCAAGCGTGAGTCCGCAACCTAAAATGTCCGAATCACCACCGCATTAGAAAGAAATACATACCATAACATTTGTATTTGAGGAGAATTCAACAAAATATGCATTAATCTAATATGACCCAACTTCGACAGGTTTTTGAAACTGTAACATTTTTCCAGTGATTTACAAGCTGATGGACGCCAGCATCATTTGCACAAACATGAGCTTTTGCCATTTTCCAGAGCCAGTGCGTTGTAGCACCATGTCCATGAGTATAAACATATTTATTCCAAGATGACGAAGCCATGGGAGGAAGTGAAAGCTCGATAGCTATAGGTGTTAGCATACCAGTCTTGCTATAGAAGAACACCGTCCTGGAGGCATAGGATTTTCTCCCGGGTAAGTTGTTCATCCTCTTGATAAAAGGCAAAAGCATGTCATGGAAATCGAGTATGAACAATCTTTTTTCCTCGATAGCCTGTAAGATCGGATAGGAAGAGAGCAATCTGAAATTATTTTTCAATACTATAGGTGGTTTAGATGTTTGAAAAAACGTCAATGCATTTACGTAAGACTAATACAAATATTTCATGATCGACAATATCATGGATGTCCGATGTTGGACAAACAAAGTTCGCCATGTACACCTGATGTTGGACAAACAAAGCAGTTCCGAGAATTCCCGCTTTCAACAAGCAAAAACATACAGATGCTCAATGCAGAACATGGGACTAAATGGAAATGTCATCAGAAGAATGTCCACAAAACGAGTATGTGAATGCATGAGTGTAATGCATGTACATGTCAATACCTTATCTATGCTCATTCCATGAAGTTCTTGCTCGATTAATTCCTTTGTGATTGCTGATTCCGGAGGACCGTAAATACCAGGATCTAGCTTGCTAAGAATCGGAAATTCCTGCAAAATTAAACGAACTCAAGTGTTCCAAGAATCAGCATCAGACCAAGATCCTAACCTAAAACAGACAAAAAAAGTCTATAAATAACCTTCACAATCTCGATATTGACAGGATTGACACCGGCTAAAGCTTGGCGTGCAAATTCGTTGTCTCGTAACCATGAAAATCTATCCCCTGGAAACAAATAATGCTCCATTAATGCAAGTTTAAGATATTAGCCTTATTTTGATCTTATTTTAGAGAACAAACTGAATGCCAAGGGATGAATGAAACATACTTCTTATAATTCATATTTCAGCAACTTTTGGCCAACGCTGAGAACCTGTTTCATCATATTGCCGATGAATAGGTTGTCGCCTAATTCTCTTTGCTCATCGTCTTTCAAGACAAAACCGTCATTGTATAGCTTATCGATGTCCGAAAAGCATGTGAACGGGATATCGGAACTCGACAAAGTAGCAGCCATCAATGGTACAAGGTTGTGAAGAAGTGCTTTCAACCTCCCAGCAGAGAAAGTGTCCTGTTTGATCTCCTCGAAGGCCTCATCCCGAGGTACATAAACAGGATGGGGCTTTTCGATTCTACTCTCACAAAGTGGATCTAAATGAATCGTCAAATCAAGCGCATATGAAATTCCATGTTACTATTGAACAGTAAGTATTCAACCATAAAGTGACATGAGATTACATTGCACATAATACCTGTTTTAGAAGGCGGTCGGCCGGTTCTACATCGCCTAGGATAAGGCCTTTCCTTGCCACCCAAAACCGGCCTAGCAAGATCTTCATCCTTGTCAGGTTTACCTAAATCATTATACACATCGTAATCGTAAATTCTTTCGTGAGGCCTTCTCTCGCCTTTCCCATTACCACGAATACTAAGCAAATCTTCCCTTCGTAGATCTTTAAGGCCGGGCGGTGTTTGAGATGGTAAGTATGCCTGTTTCATGACAAATACAACATTGAATTAAAACAATCCCTACTCAAAGATCCCCATTATCACCAGCACAAAGTTCTTACTTGATTTCGGAATATAATTCGACTCTCCGGATTATCGTTCCGAGAATGGATCCAAGTATTTGCAGGAAAGAAAACAGGGCCATCATCAAAACCATGAATAACAATCTCCAGCAAGTGAAATTCCTTGGCATGGAAGTTGGTGATCAGGACAGCCCCGGGCTTACCGAAGTCGGATGGGACCGAAAAATCGGCTATGTATTCGAGTATGTGGAGATGTTCTGAAGGCTTAGGCAACCAGCCCCTTACACGAGTTTCGACACTCTTCCCCGAATTGGTAACTATAGAAACGGATCATTTCAGTTTCAGTGAAAAAGAGAAATAATTTGAGATTCAAATCATAAATTCCTAGCAAACAAAGGAGGGAATCTCAAGAACAACAATACTTAAGAGCTTCGATTAAATCACTAACAATAACTCTACATATCAATTTCGAATTAATGAAGAAAAACAAACCAGGATCAATCTCTTCACTGATGAGTCGAATCAAGATCCCACGGCCGACCCCATTCATCAACATTTCCCATTGATTCTCAATCCTCTCCGTGATGTTTTCCTTCATCTTTTTCCTTATAGTCACAACGTCCCTAACTTCCTTAACCGAAGAACCGGAGATCGTCGAGCTGTTACTCTCCTTTTGCTCGAGTGATGACGTTTTCGGTGATTCTACTGTCTTGTCATCGCTGATGATGGCACGGACCAGGGGCCTTGACCTTGTAGTCCAGGAAAAGGAGACCACCGCCGGAATCCCATTGAGGAGTGGAGGTCGCCGGAGGGCGGTGCCGGAGAAAGTTGACTTGAGCGAAGGCTTTGTCTTGAAAGCTAGCATGTTTCTGTGTTGATAGTCAATATCAGAATCCTTATAAAATAACAAGCTTTTCTACCTGTAGACTACAAGTGTGGAAATCATGCTGCCACCAAACTCAGCAATCAGCATTACGTGATTTTCAATATCAGTTTGTACGCAGCAGAAGCCTAAGAGATCAAATTATAAATTTTGTATAAACAGGGTGTAAATTGAACTATTAAGCTTTAAAACATATATTATAATTATCGACACTCAATTGATTAATTCATATAATATATTATAAACAAAGATTGATTACTGTTTTCTGTTAATAATTTTTATTCGTTGCATGAATATATTTGATTTTTCAATCCGTAAATATTGAGTATAATAACAATGCACATTATTCGTTCAAGAAGATAATTTAAATTCAAATTTTGACTAAATATAAATTGTAAAATATAAATGCGAAAGGCGGTCAAATTAATTAACTTTGACGTATGCATGAACCAACGTAGTCTTGTTTATTTAAATTTGTAATATTATATTTATATTTATTTATTTTAGAAGTTTGTTTATTTAGTGTTCACGAACGTGTTCGTTTATTCGTTTGCAAACATGTTTATTTATATATTTAGAAATGTTAATTAAATTAATAATAAATAAATAAAACAAAAGTAACAAAATAAATCTTATATTTCAACATAAACTTATATTACTTAGAAACAACATACATCTATAAGCATTTTTATCCTATAAACGAGTCTATAAATGAACTTATAAATGAGCCTATAAAGAACTTAAATTTCGATGATAAACTGAAACCGTAAAATTTAAATTTCAGTTGGTGCCGTCTATATTCGATATATTTTGAAACATTTTACTGTACGGATTTAAATTTTGAGACACAAAAAGCTAATAAACTTTTGTCGCTCTCCATCCACTACGAGACGAATGACAAAACATAAAGTTTCAATGTCTACATAATTAGAAGCAAAGTAAAAGGAAAAAAGATTGTCCCTAGTTAAAAAACAACAAACTTTAGGGGACTTGTTTGATAAAAAAAATATTTAAAAAAATAAATGAAAATCGAGCTCTAGCTACTTCTTCCCGTCTGTATATTCGTAATTCAAGTTTTCAACCATTGAATAATATTTTATTTTATTTAACAAAAAAATTATTTACACGTGCAACGTGATGAATTATTTCAACCCCATATTTAAAAATTGAAGGGGAAAATCCAAATCTTCTTTCCAAATAAAATTCTTTTATATATTTTTTTATTAAAAGTCTAAATTATTTTGATTCACTCTTATCCATAAATTGGAATATAACCTACGTTCAAATGCAAGTCTTTCTATATGATACAATATTTATTATGTAAACCGAATTAAAATTTAATCAACAAAATATATTTATATATCTTCAATTCATTGTTATTAGATCAAACATATGTTATTTCACTCTTATCCATAAATTTTTTTATAATTTAAAATTTATTATTATAAAAAAATATGAAAAAGATATTATAAAAGCCTTCAATCAAGTAGATTTAACTATATATTTTATAAAATTTAATTATTTAAAATAATTATTGTTAAAGTTAAAAATGTGACTATAAAAAAATCAATAAAAATTACTTTAATAAAACAAAGGGAGTATGGCCAAGGACGAATGTAATACTTTATTTCAGGGATAACGAATTTATAATTTTTTATAGAAAACACATAAAATATTTTAAATTATATATGAATTTTAAATTTTTAAGGGGTGACCTCCCTCCGGCCCTCTCGATCCATTCTGACTTCTGAGTATGACATATTTAAACAAGAAAAGTATTTTTATTGATTAATTTATGAACTGAGGAGTTTGGAATTTTATACATTGGAAGGTGGCAACTCACATGGCCTAACATTAGAACTATGCAAAACTAGCTAATGTACGCAGTTTTGTATGCATTCTCACAAAGCACATGTAACTTGGACGTTGTGTAATTTTATATTATAAAACAATATGCAGATTGTTTTGGCATAGTTGCCCTTCAATTTCTGAGAAAAAAACCCAAAAACAATCCACAAAGATCCATTCATGAAGTCCAGTTTTGTGAAATTTACCCCAGCATATTTCATACAAGATTATTTTGAATTACATGAAATGATACTTCTTTATCAAATTCTAAAGGCTTAAATAAAAAATAGGTGCTCAAAGTATACTAGTTTTGATCTTTAAGTGCTTAAAGTATTTTTTTTTGTAAAAATAGATGCTTAAAGTTTCTAAAGTTATAATTTTAAGTGCTTCGGGGTTAACTGTTGTTAAAAAAATCATGGTAGCCAATTATAATGTGACATGTGGCAAATTTTATTTTTTAATTTTTTTTAAAAAATGAAATTTTCAAAAAAATGTTCCCAAAATTTTAAAATTCCAAAAAAGCTCCAAATTCCTAAATCCCTAAATCTCGAAATACCTAAATCCCTCAATCCGGCCACTTCTGCTACCGTTAGCCACGATTTTGGCGACAGAATGGAGCGTCCTCCCCTCTCCCAAACACTCATGCACCAATCGGCGTCGTTCAGTCGCCGCTCGTCGCAAATCGTTCAAGTGAAATTTGAATGTTTCGACCTTCGTTTGGCATTTTGCACGACTTCGGTCCATTTTCCGGTGATGGGATGATGGGGTAAACGATCGTGGTGGTCCGGCGAAGGATGTGATCGGCTGCGGCACCGCCATCGGCGACGAAATTCACTTAAATCGTTATTTGAGTTTTGGTGAGTTAGGGATTTCGAATTTAGGGATAATTTTGTGAATTTTAGAAATTTAGGGTTTTTTTAAATAAGTTTAAAAAATAAAATAAAAATAAAATAAAATAAAATAAAATAAAAATATATTTTTTTAAAAAAAAATTAACGAAAAATTAAACTGGGCACCTAAAATTATAACTTTAGAAACTTTAAACACTTATTTTTACAAAAAATACTTTAAGCACCTAAAATTTAAAAATAATATCTTTAGGCACCTATTTTTCATTTAAGCCAATTCTAAAATAAATTTATCCTTACACGTTTACATCCACAGTGATTTACAGAACAGAGTTCCTTGCACCCCCAATTTAACACGACTCATCTTTTCTTCCACCTGCAAAGCAAAATACCTATCAATAAAATAGCACAAACAAGAAGAAATATGTCAAAATTTATATATAAAAAGAGAGAAAAAAAGCAAGATATCTTACAGTTTAGAGGAGGCACTTGTTACTGGACAGCCCAATACATCATAATGTCCATAACCATGACAGAGGACTTTGATGGGGTTTTCCTTACCATACTCTTGGCCATATTCTGATATGATTTTCAAGCTTCCAGACTTCTTCTCCTTCATGTAAACTGTTATGGCGGTCCTGTTGTTCACATATATTGACAAGATAACAAAGCTTATGTGTACGTATTGACTGCAAACAAGTTAGATGCCAGAAAGCTAAATGAAAAGAGAACTAACTTCAGCACATGGGAGCACATGAGCAGCTCAGGCTCTCCTCCCCAAATGTGAGGTTGTCGCATTCGCACAACGTATTTGTCGAAATCACCCTCCACGAACCTGCCAAATGGATGGAGATTTCACTTGCTTACCACCAACAATGGTTCATTACACAAAATTCAAGCTTTGCTAATGGCCAGGCATTTAAATTGCGGTTGAGGCAACGTTTTCGGTTTTATTGTATATATCGTAGTTACATACATAACAAATGGTATTATGGTCACTACGAGCATTTTGGCCGTGAATTTTCAAAAAAAAATATCAAAAAGAAAACAAAAAAGGTCATGAGATATAAAAGTAATATACTACACATCCTATCAGATATTTTTTGAGAAGAGATTAATGGTCTCGTAACAAGTGGTATCTGAGAAGAGAATAATGGTTCCACAATAAGTGATATCGAAACAATCTTTAATTGTCCAAATTTTCGCCAAGCGCCCAAAGAGTAGGGTAGGGAGTATGAACAACCGTAATAGTAGTCCATCTCTAAGATATAAAAGCGATGGCACTACGTCATGTCTTTTAAAGAAAAGACGACAATATACTTTTGCAAATATATTAATTGTGGTTATCATAATTTCGAACAGTGTCAAAACAAATGCTTACCATTCGGTGTCTGCCCGCCTCTTGATGAATTCATCCGCAACCTGTCAAACTCGAAACATGTAAAAAGGTTTTAGTATATATACTCGTATCTGACACTTATCGAAAATGGGTAACATAGAAGATAACAAAATATTTAGGTTAGGAATGTAGATAACTAAAACTCCAGAAACGAAAAGCCTTAAACAGATGGAGAAAGAGGAAACCAAATGTACTTTAGCTCTAAGCTCATCCGCGAGAGCTTTCTGAGATCTCTCACTCGGAGACTGCTTCCCGGACCTCAGCCAAGCACCGTGAATCACCGACCGGAACAAACATCTCCCGTCGCCGGGAATGCCTGCATTAAACAACAAAGCATACGGATTTAAACACGTTCATGTTCGTATTCAGAAAAAATAATACTGAATCGGAAATTGAGGAAGAAAGTTACCAATCCAAACCTCCTGTTTGGGCATTGTTTTTCTCTCTTGTTTCTTTAATCGATCAAATTCGGCAAGAAATTTCTGCAACTCAATCTAATGATGAATAACAATTTGAGACAAAACCAAAACAATGTTTTAATTACACAAGTGAAGAGAGTCTGATACGTGGCGCTTCTGCGTTTTGCCACGTATGAAAGGACTATCAATGGTGGGGGACCACTAGTTTACAAGTGCTTATAACCGTTGACTATTGTTCTCGCTAAATTTCATAACTGCCGTTCATGTTCCCGCGTAATACTAAGGAAATGGAACGGCGGACATCAATTTTTTGGCATCTTCTATTACGAGAAATCCCATTTTCGGACATGTTTTTTGTAAAATAAGAAACACAAATCATTGTAAGATCAAATATATTCGAAATTCTAATGTTTTGGTCAGGATCCAACAACAAGCACTAGAATGAAATGCAGACGGCGTCCATTGCACACATGGGGAGTGTCCGCCATTGCTATCTCTCACAAAGCTTACATGAAAGCTCAAGAATTGAATGAACCGATGGCTCTAATGGCGAAAGGGCTTCTATCGTTGATCGCTCGAATGGTTTCTTACATCCTCCATTGCGTGCAGAATTTCTGGTTGGCCATCTTCTTCTTCGTCGATGATTGTATCTTGGCACTTGAAAGTATGATCGAGACAGTTTTACCATTCTCGAAACATGTTTTCGACAGGGTCGACGAGGCTGTCGGAATCATCGAAGCTCTCCCCGGAAAATTCGATGATGTTTTAGTCGAATTCCCGGCGATAATCAAGCAAGTTCCGTTACTGGATCGGGGAAAAGTTTCAACGGAATTTCTTAAAGTTGGCTGCAAACCAGAAGTGAAAACGAATCCAAACAAAACAAAACTTTCCACAAAACCGGAAATGAAAAGTGATCATATCGAAGCAAAACCAGAAGTTGGAACAGATTATAATGAAGCAGAGTTTGGCTACAGAGCTGATGAAAAGATTAAAAAACCAGAAAACGAAGAAGAAAAAAAGTTTGGCAAGATGGCTAATTCAAGTACTGCCAAAGGAAGGTACAAGGAAGTATTGAAATCGAGATCGAAAGGAACGTATAAGGATGTATTGAGATCGAAATCGAAAGGAACGTATAGGGATGTATTGAAATTTAAATCGAAATCGAAAGGAACGTATAAGGGCACATTAAAATCGACAGGATCGTATAATGACCTATTAAAATCGGCAGGATTGTATAGGGATATGTTAGAGAGGGGAAGTAGAGAAAACATTATAGAAAAGAAAAAGATGAAAAAAGTGGGAAGCCAACCGGTATTGATGTTATGAAGATGAATCACAGCATTGCAACCGAAGATCAATGATTATTTGACTTTTGGGTGTTTTCTTATGATTTTCCCAGTAATATAATCTTTCAAATATATGAAAAAATACGAAAACTTTTAACTATAAACACTAGTCCTTTTCTGATGTAACTTCACCACAAATAGCATCTAGTGATGCCAAGCATCAATCTTAGAACATGAGATGGTTGAAGTATCAGGAGCATAAGAGGGTTCTGCTTAAACTTGGACCGAGTCGAAGATGTTCGTATTCTTCGATCCCTCAACCGGATAGATTCCGATGCTACGAAAGCACCGATTCCTCTATATGCTTCCGGAATTAGCCATAAGAACAGCTCGCAGCTAGACTTGGTTGCAAGTTAATGGTATAAACTATAAAGTGCCTTTATAGTTCACTTTTCTTTAAAGTTTAGTTTCCTTTAAAAAAAAAAAAGAGAGCAATGCATGTACTTTTGTTTCAAGCCTTGATGAATAAGAGCTGATCTTTTTTTGAATAAATAAGAGCTGATCTAAGCGAGATGTAATTAGGGGGAGAAGTTAAAAATTTATTTAGAGAGTGTTATTTTTTAACGGTATTTTAAAAAATAATTATTTATAAAAGAGTGTCATTTTTATATATTTTTTAAATTTTTTTATATACAAATTATATAAGAAAAAAAATTCAAAAAACTTTGATGTCCTTCTACGTGGCTCCGCCATGTGTGTAATCATGAGCATTCTACTGGTTATGGTGCAAGTGATCCCATTTTATATAGTCTATTTGCTTAGAGTGTAAACAAACTAGAGAGTAAACACAGTGATATTGTTAAAGATAGATTGCCTCTCAAGGAGAGGTTGATTTTCTTTAGTACAAAGATCGATGACAAATGTATATTTCGTTGTAAGAATTAGAAATTAAAAGTCATATCTTTTTTGGATGTGATTTTTCGAAAAATATTTGAAAACGAATTTTAAAATTACTCCAGATTAATAAATTAGTGATGGATTGAGATCAAGAATTGTTGTGGACATGGTCAAAATTGAGAAGTAAATCTTTAATGTTTTCAGCCTTCAAGTTTGTTTGGAACTCTTTTATTTACTTGGTTGGGAGGCAACAAGATACAAAACTGTTTCGAGGCACTCAATTAGCCGATGCTTAAATTGTAGTATATAATATTAAAAAATTAATATTCCAAAAATTGAGGAGAAGAAATACTAAAGTAAGGGTGAAGTTAATAGAAGACTTTGTATAGACTAAGACTTGATTTGATTTTGATTGTGTTAGGATTTTTGTTTTGATATAATAATTAAAAATAGTTTTGGATTAAATTGAAATGATTGTAAAAATGATTTAAAGTCCAAATAACTTAAAAATATGTTTCATGTGTTTTCAAAAGGTTTTGGAAGGTTTCAAAACGTTTTTAAGTAGCTAAATTTGATATTTCTTAAGGCCCGTACCGATATGGACTCAACTATATCGATACGTGTTGGGGTTTCAGCTACAGGAAAATTTCAAAATCGAAAACCCATACAGGTACAGGCTTAGACGTACTGATACGGAGGGGGTCGTACCGATACGCATTGAGGCGTACCGGTACCCATGTGTTCTAACTACCCCAAAGGTTGTTTCCATGATAGATCGTACCGATACGCGTAGACTGATCAGAGCTCAACGGCTATTTCTATAAGAAGGAGCGTACCGATATGCACACCCGCGTACCGATACCGAATACTCCAGAAAAGGAAATTCAGCATGGAAATCAGTCTCCAACGGCTCCAATCCAATCCCAACGGTCTGCAACGGCTAGGAATGTAGCACCCCTTTCCCATATCCGTACACCGGTTACGAGTTGGAAATGTTACGACTTCTTTAATCCAAAAATAAAGGTAATCTAAAATTTTCAGAAAACTTCCCGATGGTCACCCATCCTAAAATTTCTCTAGCCCGGGCACGTTTAACTTTATTTAAACCGACTTAAATTATTTGTTCGAGTTCCAATCATAAATCAATTATCTTAGCATGCAACTCATCACTTAAGGTTATTCTTAACCTTGAATCTTGCCAGAAATGTCACTTATCTTGAAACCATAACGAACTTTAAAGGTCAATCACACTCAAATAAGTTTAGCAAGTATACATGCCACTATAAAAATCAAACCTTAATTAGGATGTCATTACTGTGATTATCTGTTGAGCTTTCCCAAATTGATGCAATGCTCTTCTCACTCTCAACTTGATTTACCTACGTGTGTACAATCAAACACACACTAAGTACGAACTTAGTGAGGCATAAGATGAGAACATATATAAAATACTTTGTAATGCATGATACTTTCAAAAACATGATAATCATTAAATCATATAATCTATAATGCAAGAATATATGATATAAGATCATATAGTTGTACTGTGTAATCATATAGCCCAAGGTAAATATCAAGTGACTAATATACGAGTTGTGTACATTTTAGTACTATCATTTCTATAGACATAATGAAGTATCGGGAACATATCAACACAATGAAGTATTGTGATCATATCAACACAATAAAGTGTTACCATATCAACACAATGAAGTGTTGCAAACTTTCGACGTCGTATACTGTCGACACAATGAAGTGTCAGATACAATTTGACTCTTATGGTATACCACTACATTGTCCAACTCAATATTATACAACCAAGGGCAACTTTAAAAATCAATTACTGTTAAATGGCAAGCAACCCATATCCAATTTATATCATGTAAAACATATCATATTAGAGTAGTTCATACTTCAATATGTTCTATACAATTCACATTATGCATGCCATTTAAAAACTATATAAGTAGCTTGTCATGATATCATGCTATAAACCATTTGCAAGCATAAAGATATTTTATGATCTTTAAATCAGTAAAATAATGTATCATGCAAAACATATTATGCTATATAAAAATATTTACCTTTTAGGCTGACTTATCACAAGTCTCCCTATAAAAATGTATGTCAACTAACATACATTTAAATACATGTACGCACTCACCTGGGCCATTTGTTAGCATGCCTCACTAAATTCTACTCGATCCTTTTCTTTATAAAACCTCGAACCTTCTTTGATTCGGCCTTGACTTCATTAATCACATGAATAAGATAAAATATTTGTTAGATTCAAATCTAACAATACCTTAAACACGCTGTCTAATATAATCATTCGAATATAAAATTTCCAAATATTTTTCCTTTCTTCCTTGTATTGTTCAAAAACTCATTATGGTACCTAGTGACCAATTTGAACTTCCAATAATTCTTCTGATCTTTCTAACTCACATTTAAATACAAAATGTTTCAAATTCCATTTTCTGACAGCTTGCGCTACCTTCAAAGATTTGCTTATACCGGGCAGAATACATACCGGATGTTAATTTTCTTTATACTGGAAAAACTAGATTCGATAAAGATTCTAACGGTATAAGCCACATAAATTAATAAAATCTACAAAAATTATGAAAATTCTTCAAACTCCCGTCACAGTGTTGTTTTGACAGAAACTGCTCTGTAAATTTTCTGACCTTTATTCGATTAAAAATTCATATAATTTAACTCGAAACTCGAAATCAGTTTCTGTTTGTTGGAAACGAAGCTAGACTAACACATCTTTACAACGGTATAAAATTCATCATCCAACCATTTTTGTAGAATTTATGGTGAATTTTCAAATTCACTGCCAAAATTCAATCTTCTTCATAGATTTCCATAATAAACTTCTAATTTCTACTAACTTCTCTTATTTTTCTACTTAGTCCCATCACTTGTTTCAAACTACGAATTCATCATCTTCTTCATCAAATAATTATTCAAAATAATTCCCTCTAGTTTTCTTTCTTTGCCAAAATAGTACTAAAATGCAAAGGTAAGGATTCAAACTTCTTAACTTTGCAATTTAGTCCTCAAATCAACACTACTGCCTTAATTCGATTATTTTAACTAAAAATCGGATTTAATCCCCATCCAAGAATTCATTTCCTATTTGGTCACTTGATTTTGACAATTTGTCAAAATGGTCCCTAATTCAATTCAGCATCGGTTTAGCATTCTAACATCAATTTCACATCTCCAACATCATTAATTACATAAATTCACTCCAACTTCATAAAATTTCAGATTCGGTCCCTTAACTTTGAAGCTTACTGAATTGGTCCTTATAAGTTTTAACTTAGGTTTTTGCTTCCAAACAACAAATCAAGCTTACTAGATCATTAATCCAACATCACAAGCCCTAAGTTAGACTTTAATTCATAAACCCTAATCTTCTCCATACAAACCAAAATATGTAGGGTTTAAATCCTAACTCAAAAACACGAATTTAACAACATATAAGCTTGTTTCCAACTTAAATTCAACCATGGAATCATAAAATCTCAAAAGCCCCAATTTTGTTCATAAACCCTAATTTTCTTCTCATGTAAAATTTCCATCAATCAAGCATGTATTCCATGAACTAAATACATCAAAAGATAGAGCTTGAAGAGTAGAACAACTTTGCAGTTCGAACGATTACCTGAAAATTGAGTTTCGGGGCTTGAATCGAGCTTGGAATTTCCCCCCCTTTTCTACCCATATTTTCGAAAATATGAAAGATAAAGAAGGCTTCATCTTTTTCCTTTTAATTTTAAATCTCTTCAATTATGCCACTTGTAATATATAAATGAATTTTAAATTCATTCAAATAGGGAAATTACAAAAGTGCCATTTTTATCCAACGGTTGAGATTGATTTTATCATCAATCAAGGGCCAAGATTTAAACTTCAAATTTCTTCTTCCAAAAATATCCCTTGTAACTTCAAATATTTCAAAATTGACATCCCTGCCAAATGACCAATTTGACCTCCAACTAGTCTTTATTTACTAGTTTGCTTCAAAATTGCCATTCCATTAAAATCTAACTAAATTAGTTTCTCGTCAACCGGCCACTATTCCATAAATATAATTTTATTATTTTCCATGGATTATGGAATAGCCTCTAAAATTTCAATTCAATCCGATTTCCCGATATTCACAAAATACTTTTACTACGATTTTACCTTTACTGAGCTATCGGATCTATTCCGAAAATTCTATATTTCCATAATATTCCTCATATCATCATCCTACATCAAATGACCTAAATTTAATATGGAATTAGTAGTTTACCAACTTTGCCCTTATGATTTTCCAAAATTACGATCTTACCATTTTTTAACATGGAAAATCAACTTAAATCCAAGGGTTCATATTCTTCCAACACAAAGAAAATATCTTAGACATGTAAAATGAATTAATCAACCTTGGCTTACCATCCTTCAAAATATCCTAGATTTTCGATTCGATCCGATTATCCGAATATTCTTCTGAACTTTATCACTTTATAGCCAATAATACAAACTCTGTACGAAAAATCTGAGTAACACGAAAACGTCATTCCTGGGGGTAAAATATTCATTTACGGGGTTAAAATACACAACTTTTAAGAATTACACTTTGGTCCTTGAACTTTTTCAAAGTTTACACTTTAACCCTTAAACTTTCAAAATTTACATTTTGGTCACTGACCTAAAATTTGGGATATTACAAGGAACTCATTCCACACCATAAAAGAATACTTTGAACACTTGAAGATGGAAAGAGAACATATCAAAGCAAGATGATCAAGAGAATTTGAGTCTAAATCTTATTTGTTCATTTCTCTTGTACATAGTTTAGATAATGCTTCAATTGTATATTTTTTCACTCTTTCTTGTGAGCTCAATTGTGTAAACACCCACCTTGTGAGGTATTTAGTTTACCAAACAAACCTTGTAAAAGGGAGAGGTTATAGTTTAGCCTTAGTAAAAACTAGAGTGGTCTATCTTAGTCAGTAAAAGATAGGGTTGTAAAGGTTTCCTTTTGAGCCTAAAAAAAGGGAAGAAATCTTAGTGAATTGGAAAATTCTTAGTGGTGTGCTAAGGTAGTGGATGTAGACTTAGTTGGGTAGTCAAACCACTCTAAAATCCTTGTACAAACTGTCTACATTTTTATCGGTTTTAGCTAATTCATCAAAGAGCGAAAATCAACTCTCTTGACGGTTTCAAGAGATCGATTCGAGCGTGCTACAAGCCTTTCAGATTGCTTTTGTTTGTTGTTGTTGATACAATTTGTATTATGATAGCAGATCTCCTGTTTTATTTGGTAAATATTATATAAATTTATGAAAAATACTTTGATACATAAGTTTGTGTAAACTAAAGTTCATACAAGCCTTTTAATTTTAGGGTTTAGGGTTTTAGGTTTGGGTTTAGGGTTTAGGGGTTTAGTGTGTAGGTTGTATAATTTAATGTTTGTGGTTAGAATTAAGAGTTTAGAGCTTAGGGTTTAAGGTTTAGGTTTTATGGTGTTAGGGTTTGGGATTTAGATTTTAAATTTTATAGAAGAGTTGTGTAATTTTTTTTAAGATTGTGTATCAAAATATAACCCTAAATTTATATATATATATATAATATGAGTTATATTTTTATATACAAATTGCAAAAAAATTATAAAACCTAATAATAAATCATTTTTATTTAAACTATAAAATCTAAAACTTAAATCTCTAATAATAAAATCTTAAATAGTAAACTCAAAATCATACATTTTAATCTCTAAATTCTAACCCTAAATTTTAAACGATATAACCTAAACTTCTAAGTCTATAAATCTTATCATTAATAAATTTGCATAAAATATATTGTATACAAACTTATATATTAAAGTATTTTTAAAAAAATATTGTTGCAGAAAAGGAAAATGAGAATTGATGTTTGGGATACAAGGGATGGGCGATGGCAAAAATCATCTGCCCTTCAAATTTTATATTATAAATTTTAAATTTAATTTTTTTTATGTGAAAAGGACAGATGGTTTCTATTAGTGGGCGATGGGCCCATGTGCTTCTAAAAAAAATTGAACAAGCAATGAAAGAAAGCTAATGGGGGAGAGAAAAAATATATAAAAATTCAATCAATACCTACGCGATCCCTTTGTTACTAAGCAAAGGCTTCTCCCATCTTTTTCCCACACACAATCTCATGTATGTGTTTACATGGATTTTTTTATTGGGGAATGAGTAGGGTCAATAAAATTTGATTTGTTTTGAAAAAAAATTGGTTTGATTCAAATTGTAATATTATAAATTTGATTTAAAATTTTTTAATAAAATTTAATTTATAAAATGAGACATAAATAACTCAATTTTTTTTAGTAATTAGTTGATTAGTTTTTAAGGTTGAGTCTAGTCCCCCGACTCTACCTAGTATATGTATATCACATATGAAAAAATATAAAAATATATATATGTGCATTGTATATAATTATAAAATTCCATTTAAATTAGAATCACTTACTACCATAACATTGTAAATTTTTACAATTAAATTTAAACAAAAAAACTCGAATAATACTACTAGAAAAAAATTTAAATAAAATTTAAGTTCTAAAATAAAACTCATAAACTCAACCAACTCGAATTTTTTTCTTAAACTGAAAACTCAATCCAATAGTCACCCATAGAAATGTGTGAGGATGAGAATAAATAAGTGTGAAATTGGATACTTGATTTATCTTTTATAAAAATAATTATTCAATACATATATTGTATAAAATTTACACAATCTTACATATTTGGATTCTAATATTTTAATTACAATTCACAATAAATTTAGAGTAAATGAAATAATAATCATGGAATCCATTATTGAAATAAGCTTTATTTCTCTATTAAAAAGAGCTTTACTTTTAATTAAGTAGTATTATAATAATATTTTTAAGATAGATATTTAAGTTCGAATTTATACATAAATAAAACAGATGAACGTTTATAACTCCTAGATCGATTAATAAATCTAAATTTCAATAAAAATAAGCTTTACTCTTACGCACAACGAATTCAAGTTTCAATAATGATATCCGAACCCGTTTTGCTTCTACTAGTATTTTAAAATATTATTGTACTTCTTAACTTTTAATATTCAACGTATTCAGATATTTAGTGAATAGTTTAATTAATTCATATTTAAAGAGTAATATTTAGATTTAATATAAGCTTAATTGTTAAATAAATGCCTAAATTATTTTTTTCATATAAGTGTTCAAAATATTTTTCGAGCTAAATATGTGCCTATCGTTTTTAAAGTTTTAATTTAGGTGTCTTGCCGTAAACAACCGTTTAAAAATTATGTTAACCAATAAAAATATGACACGTGACATGTTTTATTTTCAAAAATACTCTAAAAACTCTCAAAAACCCTCAAAATAGTTCCCAAATTCCTAAATTCTTAAGTCCAAAATCCTTAAAAATATGACGGTGTGCCCACCACTTCCGTCATTGGACCCTACAATCATTTCTCCCATTCTTTTGTTATCGATAGTCGACGGACGACGTGCTTATTTTCGAAATAAAGTTAAAATCGCGAAAAGAAAACGATCAACGACAAATGACAACCGATCGACCGACAAATGATATTCGAGTCTTGCGACAAGATAAGAAAGCTTTATTCCCCCGCCGGCAGCGTGATGAACGACGACGACGACAGTGGCCAAATTTAAGAATCTAAAAATTTTAAGATTATTTTGTGAATTTTGATAAATATAGAAACTTTTTTAAATAAATTAACTGCATAACATCTAAACAGATAACTTTAGAAATAATAGGTACCCAAAAAAATTTAAACACTTATTTAAAAAAATATAATTTAAACATCCTTAATGTAATAATAAAAATATTTAAAATTTTCAAAAATATAGAATTTCAACGTCATACCGTGAACGAGTTGATATAATTATCATTATTATTGATTTGTACAGCCCATGGAATCATGTCACGCCTGAGAAGAGGCGGAGTCATTAATTCTACATCGGAAAGGAAAAGGGAGGTATTGGAATATAAATACGGTGGCGCTGCACATCCTATCAGACATGTTTTTTTGGGAAGAGGGTAATGACCCCGTGACAAGTGGTATCAGAGCGACCCTTTAACTGTCGGATTTCACGCCGAGCGCCCATGAGTGGGGTAGGCAGGGTGGACAACTGTGACAAGGTGGCCCATCACGAGGGCGGAAGCTCGTGACGAGGGCGTCACGAGGTTGAGTGAGGAAGAATGTCACGCCTGAGAAGAGGCGAAGTCATTAATTTCACATCGAAAAGAAAAATGGATGTCTTGGGATATGAATACGGTGGTGCTGCACATCCTATCAGACATGTCTTTTAGGAAGAGGATAATGGCCCCGTGACAATCATTACAGAAGAGAAATAATGAGAGAATAGAAAATGCAGCTTCATCTCACTCTTTCTCTCTCGTCCTTTTGTTCGCTTCTAAGCATGTTTTCATGATTGAAACGGATATACATATAAATCATCATCATCTCCCCATACTTAATCAACCATCCATCCAAAATAAATATAGGTGTTCAGTTATTATTTTTAAGTATGTACATATAATTACGATATTATTTTAAAACCCATTAAAATTTTAAAATATAAATTCCGTACTTATATTATTCATTTTAATAAATTTTATAATTTAATTATGATTTAAATATATTATTTCGTGTCATCCATTTTTTGTTTAAATTATTTTATTAATTATGTTTAAACATAGGGATGAACGTAAAATTTTATGTTAGATATGTAATTTTTTTTAAAAAAATATATTAAAAATTTAACGGGTGCGAAATTATGAAATTTTAAGTGATACAAAATTAAATAATTTATAATGTATATATAATATCTAAAACTATATAAAAATTTAAAATTTTTAAAAGGTAAAAAACTCTGACACTTTCTCTCGTACTATATTTATCTTCTTTTAGATTTAAATTTTATAGTAGGAATGAAATAAAATGATGTAACAATGTTGAAATTCAGTGTGAGAGTGTGATTAAGTGGCGTAGGTTGCACGAAAGAGATGGGCTTTAATGCGCATGAAATTTGCATACTATTACTAATGGAATTTCCTTTGGCTTAGATTATATTGTCCCTTCAAAAAGTTAATGCGAAACATAATGGAACAGACCATTAATGATAACATGGCACAACTAGGGAAGTAGGATGGTCATTTAACCCAAATCTAATTGGTTCTGATCTTATCTTACCTGACTCTTTAAGGTAAGGTTTTTAAGAAAATTTTAGATTTGAGTCAGGTTCGGGTTAAATTTTTGAAGATAAGATTGGGTACAGATTTAATTTTAGGATAAAATTGTTCGATCTGACCTAAAATAATAGTTTGATTTTATTTTAAATATTTAGATATAATTGGTATAATTGTTGTAATACCAATTTCTTTAGATATGTTTTTTTAATTATCTCCTTATTTTGTCTAATAAAAATGAAATAATTATTATAATTCTCTCTTTATTTATATTGTTTTCAATTAACTATCTATTTTATCGAATAAAAAAATTATTTATGTTGGGTAGGATCAGGTCGATGTTGGATTTTTACTCTAAAATTCGAGTTGAATTCAGATAAACGGAATATCAAAAAATGTCATATCAAATTTAGATTGAGGTGTTAAATTTTCAAGTCGAGCGCGAATCGATCAAAAATCTAATCTAATTCGGCCTATGATCATCCCTATGCATAACATTGATGTTAAAGAATTTTCAGGAACGTTGTTTATTTGCCGTTTTTATAATAATAATAATTGTTGTGTGAAATAAATTTTACATAAATCTGTTTTAGAAAATATTTTGACATATAAATTATGTAAATTTTAGTTTAGATAAACTTGTCAATTTTAGAATCTATAGCTTTTATTTATAATTTATGATTTATGAGTCTGTTTATGGCTTTAGCATTCATTGCTCATGATTTTCAAGGTTTATGGTTTATTAATTTTAGATTTTAAGATTTAAATTTAATATAGACAAGTATAAAATAAATTTTCCTTAGATCATGTATCAAAATATTCTATATATATTTTTGTTTAACTATCGATATTTAATTTATTGTTTGATTAATTCGTATCGAGTATTATATAATTTTATTATGAGGGCGATCCTTCTAACCTAATTTATTATATAAATAATATCAATATTTAAACTTTTAACTTTACTTAAAGGATATAGTGTCTCATTTTACTAAATTAACAATTGATTGTCTGTCTATATATTAAATATATATCTGATCAAATTAATATATAAATATATTAAATACTACTAATAATTATAAAAAAGTACTTGGTTTTAAGTCTAACAAATCGGTGGTTGAGGCTTATTTATAGTGTTATGTTGATGTCAACAGCAGTGTTTAAAGTTGGTGATAAGTTACGGGGATTTGTACCATACCCCTTTCGTAGGTCCCCTTCAACCTTCTTAAAATTGTTCCCTGCTCCTCTGCTTTAATATTCTCAAATCAACTCGATCCGATCCGATCCGATCTGATCTGATCGGACAACATATTTATTTACATCATTCTTGAACGATGAGTTAGCTAAATATTTATAAGTATTTTTATAAGAATAAATGTTGAAGTTAGAATATTGAGGGATATTAAAGTTAGTTTAGCATTCTTAATTGCGGCTCCCAAGTAAATAATAAACTAAGTATTATTGGCTAAGTTAGGTACTCAAGATTGCTTGTTTTTTCATTTCTTGCATAATTATGATTTAGTAGTGAACAATTCTGTTAAATATATAATAGAATGCTTCCTTTTCCATCCCCCATTTGAGGAAAGCATAAGCTAACATGATCAATTCTTTTCCCAATTCAAGAAAAAAGTATAATTCCTATTTTTTATAATGGTTGATATTCAATTCATTAATTGAATAATTTAGATCAATACTGTAAAAATTTATTATGAAATTAACTTTTTTTTAATCTTGTTTATTCTATTCACAACGCTAGTTAATTTGTTCTTAAGATATATAATGTATATCCTATTAAACTAACTGACTATTTATATAATCTCTTTTTTTAACATATATTCAATCCATGTCAACTAATTCGAATAAAATATTACAAAAATTTATTATGAGAACGATTTTTTTTAATTTTTTTATTTTATTTACAATAATAAAATTTAAACTTTTATCGAACAAATAACTGAAAAAAATAAAATAAGATACGTTATGATCTCGAAATTTCAATAAAACAAATTTTTTACACTTCAGTAAACTTAAAAAGGGATGAAACTTTTCGGTTTTTTCCCGAACTACAAAAAGAAATTCCATACAATATTACATAAAACAAAACATCACCATCCAAAAATTTTATACTTTCTTTTCAATCAATTTGCTTTTCTTCCACTACAAACAACTCCCACTCAACCTCAACGCACCTGAGCTCCACTTTTTTTTTTTGCGGGATGTTGTGTATAAATGTAATAATTCGTATATTGGCATAAATTTTCACATCATAAACTTATTTGATTTGGGGTATTTTATAAAGGTAATTATTCTATGTATATGGGGCGAAAACATAAAAGTTTTTACAAGCATATTAGTTTTATAGTTTAAGGACTTTGATTAAGATTTAGTGTTCAGGGATTTAAGTGTACGGGTTTTGAATTTAGGAGGTGTAGTTAAAATCTAAGGTTTATATGTTAAATCTTAATCCCTAACTAGGGGTGTAAACGAGTCGAGTCGAGCTCGAGTAGTGTTGAGCTCGACTCGGCTCGTTAAAATTTCGAGTCGAGTTCGAGCTCGAGTAATTTTGAACGAGCTTGAGAAATCTGAGCTCGACTCAGCTCGTTAAAAATTTGAGTCGAGTTCGAGCTTGATTCGAGCCCAATCGAGTCAAGTGTTGACCGATCTTTGACCGTGTCAAACTCGAGCATCTCGCCATCTGTCGCGTCTCAATTAAAACCCTATCAAGAAAAATTTTTGATACACAAGTTGTGTAAACTCAAGCTTGTTAATTTTAGGATTTAGGGTGTTAGTTTAGGGTTTAGAGGTTTAGGTTGTTGGGCTTAAAATTTAGGATTTAGATTTTAAGGACTTATGTTTGGGGTTTATATTTTAAGGTTTTAAGTTTAGGAATTTAGATTTTAAATTATAAAAAATAAAAAATTGGGTATATTATATTTTCGAGTAGCTCACGAGCTTTTCGAGTCGGGTATCAAGTAGCTCGGCTTGGCTCGTTAAGAACTCTAGCCGAGTCTAATCGAGTCGAGCTTTGACCGAGTCGAGCTCGAGTAGCTCGCGATCTGTCTCGTCTCATTTACAACCCTATCCCTAACAATATTACCCTATAATCTAAACCCTAAATTCTAACCCAAGCCTTAAATTCTAAACTCATACACTTAAATCCTTAAACTAAACCCTTAAACCTAAAACTAAGGTAATTGCGAAAACTTTTCATTTTTACCGTTGGCGCATGTGATATTTTCTTATTTTATAAATGATTTATATTCAATACACATGCAGTATAAACAAAAAGTTTTCACAAACACTTTGGTTGTAGGATTTAGGGCTAGATTTTAGTGTTTAAAGGTTATGGATTTAGAATTGATGGGTTCTGGTTAGAATTTAGCGATTGAGATTATAATTTAAGATTTAGTTATCTCAATCGCTAAATTCTAACCGTAACCCATCAATTTTAAACCACTAAACATAAACCCCTAACCTTTAAACCTTAAAATCTAGCCATAAACCCTAAAACTAAAGTTTTTATAAAATTTTTTATTTTCACTGTAGGTATATTGAATAATTATTTTTTTACATAGAATAATAATTACTCTTTTATAAATATAAATTATTGAAAAGTTAATAAATATGTTCATGTGCAGTTGGTATTTTTGTTTGTGTTGTATATTTATTTAATTATTTAATTTCAAGTCTTAAACTACCGCATAGTTGGTGTCTTTTAAAGCCCACATTTTTAATTCAGACCAAGAGAAAGGAAAGAAAAGAGAAAAGTACTCTTTTTTATTGGCCATGAAGAAGCTGCATCTCCTTCAACTCTTCTTTGTCTTCCTCCTCCAAAACTTTAAACCAGCGTTTTCCCTTTCCCCCGACGGTCTTTCTCTTCTCTCTTTGAAATCCGCCGTCGACCAACCTTCTGGTCAGTCAGTTTTCGCCGATTGGAACGAGGACGATGCCACGCCGTGTAATTGGTCCGGCATTTCCTGCAAGAACGTATCAGGCTTCCCCGACCCACGCGTCGTCGGAATCGCCGTTTCCGGGAAGAATCTCCGTGGATATATCCCGTCGGAGCTCGGGAATTTAATCTATCTCAGAAGGTTAAACCTTCACAACAACAACTTCTACGGTTCCATACCGGACCAAGTGTTCAACGCTACGTCACTTCACAGCATGTTCTTGTACGGTAACAATCTGTCCGGTTTGCTGCCTCCTTCGATCTGCAGGCTCCCGAGGTTGCAAAACCTCGACCTCTCCAACAATTCGCTGTCGGGTTCTTTGCCTGAGAACCTCAAGAACTGTAAGCAGTTGCAGAGGTTGATTTTGGCTCAAAACAAATTCTCCGGTGAAATTCCCGACGGAATTTGGCCGGAACTGGACAACCTGATTCAACTCGACCTTTCGTCCAATGAATTCAACGGATCGATCCCTAGTACCATCGGAGAGTTAAACTCACTGTCGGGCACTCTCAATTTATCCTACAATCATTTATCCGGCAATCTCCCGAAAAGCTTGGGCGACTTGCCGGTAACAGTCAGTTTTGATCTCCGGCACAACAATTTTAGCGGGGAAATACCTGAAACGGGGTCGTTTGCTAATCAAGGACCAACCGCATTTCTAAACAATCCTCTTTTATGTGGGTTCCCTCTTCAAAAAGCCTGCAAAAATTCCAGCTCACGTTCTTCAGGGACTCAAAATTCGGGTCATAATTCTGGTGAAACCCAGAAAAAAGGTCTCACCCCAGGCCTGATCTTATTAATCTCAGCGGCGGACGCCGCCGGTGTGGCGCTGATAGGATTGATTATAGTTTACGTTTACTGGAAAAACGAAGATTCTTCAAATGGCTGTAGTTGCACCGGGAAAGCCAAGCTCGGCGATAACAACAAAGGGAAACTCTGTTCCGCTTGTTCATTTGCTTGCATCAATGGGTGTCGAAACGACGACTCGGAATTCGAAGACAATGAAAAGGGGGAGAAACCGGGAAAACCGGAAGGTGAGTTAGTCGCTATTGATAAAGGGTTTAGTTTCGAGTTGGACGAGTTGCTTAGAGCGTCGGCTTACGTGTTGGGTAAGAGCGGGCTTGGGATAGTTTACAAAGTGGTGCTCGGAAATGGGATTCCGGTGGCTGTTCGGAGATTGGGCGGTGAAGGTGGAGAGCAGAGGTATAAGGAGTTCGTGGCGGAAGTTCAAGCCATTGGGAAAGTGAAACATCCGAATGTGGTGAAGTTGAGAGCTTACTATTGGGCTCATGACGAAAAGCTCCTCATCAGTGATTTCATCTCCAATGGCAACTTGGCTAATGCCATGAGAGGTTAGTTTCTTCTTCTTCACGATTCTTTTCGGTTGATCATGTTAAATTACTGTTGCGAAAATATTTTCAATTACGTTGTGTTTATTGCGGTTGCGAGTATGACGAATGTTATTATGGTCATTGTTAGCATAGCGGTAAGAACTTAAGTGGTCCAAAATGGCCGACCCGTTTTGACTGCAATTTACGCACCCCACGAGGACTCGTTAGGCCTCGGCAGTGCAGTCACTTTCGGGGTAATTGCTGCTGCCAACGGAAATGCAATACCTTCACATTGTAATTTGTAGTTATTCTCACACTATAAACAAAGGAAATACCCTATGAGAATGCTGACCTAAAGCTAATGGTTTAGTACAATTTTATATCAGGATTTTGTTTTCTACTATATATTATCTGAATTCAGGTTTAAATATCGGATAAGATATCGGTCTAGTGGGATGAGTCACTAAGTTCTTTAAGCAAGGTTAGGGGTTTGAATATTGCATTGTGAATAAAGAAAACTAAGTTGAGAGATCTCTTTATATTAGACCTTTATAAAACCTGATATGGATTTAGTCGATTAATAAATTGAATATCATTAGTTAAAGAAATATGGATATATAACTTTTTTAAGATAACTATATCTATACAAAATGGTATTTAATGTTGTGGGGGTAGGTTACGGAGTTGGTTGGTTGAATAGGTTTTAAATGAATACTACCAAATGGTAGGTCCATGCATCATATGATGAAATAGAAAATGAGCATTGACAGCTGAGAGGGAATACTTTAGCTTTAAGGCTCAGTATTTCTAAAGGTTAAAGTTAAAATCACACAACTCTAGAATATGGCTGACTTGATCCATGTAGTGTGGGTTATTTATGATAGGGGTTTAATCAAAATATAAAATGATGTGCAGCCTTCCATTGCATGCTTTTAAATTGTCACCATTTTAGTATATAGTTTTCAGCCTTTCTAGATCAAACAACAATCTTGGGACCATAAAGAAATCAAATCTAAAACTTTACTTAAAGTGGCTTTAGTCCTTTTTCATAAGTTCTATTTATGGTATTAGAATTCGAACTATTGATATTGTTTAAAAGATCTGATGCTTCATCTCGTTACACCAACTGATAATTGATCGAAAGTCTCATGTTTTGTGTAGTAAAAATCACATTTTTTTGGATCTGCTAAGATCATTTTGTTAGTTTATGGTTAATGAGATTTATTTTTTACAGGCAGAAATGGTCAACCATCAACGAGCCTCTCATGGTCTATAAGGCTAAAAATTGCAAAGGGAGCAGCCCGTGGCTTGGCCTATCTCCATGAATGCAGTCCAAGAAAATTTGTTCATGGGGACGTCAAGCCTTCAAACATCCTCCTCGACAAAGAATTCCAGCCTTACATCTCTGATTTCGGCCTCAACAGGCTCATTACCATCACCGGAAGTAACCATGATTCTTCATCCGGCGGCTTCATAGGCGGACTCCCTTACAAATCGGTCCAAACGGAACGGACCAACAGTTATCGAGCACCGGAGGCTCGAGTCCCTGGCAACCGAGCGACCCAAAAATGTGATGTTTATTCGTTCGGAGTCGTTATACTCGAGATGATTACGGGGAAATCTCCGGAGCTATCGCCGACCACCTCGTCCTCCATCGAGGTCCCGGACCTCGTAAGGTGGGTGAAGAAAGGTTTTGAAGAAGAACAGCTGTTGTCGGACATGGTTGATCCCATGCTACTACAAGAAGTGCATGCCAAGAAAGAAGTGTTGGCTGTTTTTCAGGTTGCTCTTGCATGCACTGAAGCAGACCCCGAGGGTCGACCGAGGATGAAAACTGTTTTGGAAAATCTCGAGAGAATCGGAACATAATTAAGAACATACATGATTATTGTCTGGGGAGGAAAAGAAAACATGTCCATCGTGTAGGAAGTTCAGAGTTTTCTGATTTTTGCCATGGTAATTTTTTGCATTGCTGTAAAAGCATTTACATCCCTTCCCTTAAAATGTTGTTCCGAATTTGGCCCAATTTTCATAAGTTTTTATTTAAATTTCTGTTTCATTATATTCATATGATTGTAATAAAATTATTCTCTTTCTTATTTCCATTATGAAATCCATTCGTAGCATATAAACCATGGAGATAGAGAAAGATGTTAAAAAATGACGTGGGCTGTTGATGTAGAAATAAAATGACGTGGAAAACAATAAATAATAATAAATTTAACTTAGTATTTCTGTTAAAAATTAACTATCGGCGATTAAAACATAAAAAATTAATTATTTAATAATCAATGGTATAATTTATCCTAAAGTTAAATATTTATTTTGTACCAGCTAAATGTTTGTAAGGTTCAATAACATTTTTTTACATACAAATGTATATACTATTAATACCCTTCTTCACCGTAAACTAAAAATATTAAACGTTTAAATATGCACGATTCTATATCTTTCTGTATATTAACTACCAGGGGCGAATCTAGAAATTTAATATTGGTAGTTCACCGACCAATATAATAATTTAAAATTAGTTTATACAATTATAATAATGTATTGACAAAGGATAATTGTTGTGCATGAAACGATCCGAATTTTCGCAATGCAAGTAAACATGGTTCATAGTCAGAGACATATTGTAATTATTTTGAAAATTTTAAATCCAAGTTTTAGCTAAATTATTTGACATAAGTCAATGTATTTAACCAATATTTTTTAGGGGACTAACAGATATATTTAAAATAGTTATAGAGTGATAGTTTAGATGCTTGCTTTGACAAAAAAAAAATAGTTTATGAGCTCAAAGAAAAAAACTAAAATAATTTAAAAGTTGATTTTTCATTTAAACAAAAAATACTTAATATTTTTAGGGTCAACTACACTGGTAGTCACTAAACTTTTAAGACGTTTTTACTTTGGTCAATGAAATTGAAAATCTTTCATTACAATCAATAAACTTTTAATTCAATTTCATTACGGCCACTACTGTTAGAAAATGCTGACATGGTACGCTAAAGTCTCTTTGCACAAAAGAAACCTAATTTTTCAAACTTACAACCGTCATCAAGGTCAAAATTTCGATGAACGAAGACATCACCGATCAATTCCAAGTCCCAACGGTGGGAAGGATTCGTTTGGCCGAAAGGTTAATATAGTTTGATTTCAAGCTGATTTAACGGTTAACAATGAAAGATCGAAATGTTAATTTTTAACTTCAATTGAGATTTTTTAGTTCTAATTCACCAATGTTAATCGTCAGATCAACTTGAAACTAAACTATGTTAAAATTTTGGCAAAACGATTTTTTCTCATCGTTGGGATTGATTGACGATCGGTTCGTTAATCAAAATTTTGGGATTGATAATAACTGTAAATTTAAACATTACGGTTCTTTTTTAGAAGAAGACTTTAACATGGCACACATCAGGATTTCTTAATAAGATTAACGACAGTGATCATAATGAAACTAAATTAAAAATTTAGTGACTGTAATGAAAAAATTTCGATTTCAATGACCGAAGTGAATACACCCAAAAATTTAGGTGATTATCAATGTAGTTTATCTTATTTTTTAATGGACCTACCATGCACAAGAGTGCATCCGCTCATGTTAATTACAATATCAACTGAGTTAAACTCAATCGAAGAAAGTAAAATTTTTTTAATCGAATAAATTGAACTACAGATGACGAATATCTCGTCTATTCGCATCTAGAGTTTGAAATTGAATAAAGAACTTAATTTTAAGATATTAAACTCTTTCATCAAATATATAATATATTAAATTCTCAAAAACTCCAAATCAAAATTTTAATTAAACAGATACTACTAAGACTGTAAACGAACCAAACGTTCAGTAAACTGTTCGTGAAACGCTCGGCGGAAAGTTTGTTTATGTTCATTTATTTATTAAGCGTACAAATATAAACAAGATTTTTTGTTCATTTAATTAAATGAACGAACACAAACAAAGAGTTTGTTCGTTCATTTATGTTCGTGAACGTTAGGTAATCCGTTCATTTATGTTCGCTCGTTTATGCTCGTTTAAATTTATTCACTTATATCCATTTATATTTATTATTTTTCATAACAAAAGTATTATATTTTAAAAAATTAAATTTATTCACATATGTTCGTTCATTTATGTTTGCTTAAAATTTTCACATGTGTCCTTTTATGTTCGTTCGTTTGTATTCTTTTACGTTCGTTTATCATTTTAGCGAACGAATATAAACGAACACGAACAAGCTACATTCTTTAATAAACGAACATGAACAAGAAATTATGTTCGTTTAGTTGTTCGTGTGTGTAAATTTGTTCGATTAAAATTAAACGAACGAACATGAATATATCTTCGTTCGTATTTGTTGGATTCGTTTATATACTTAAATATTACCTTGTAATCGCACTAGTATATTAAAAAAATAATTAAACAAACCCGTAAGTGGTCCGAAGGGGAAAAGCAGTTTCTTGCCTTTGTTTGATTGTTTTGGTTTTCTTTAGACTCTTGTGGAATTTATAATTCCCAAAATCTCCGAATCCTCACTAGCAGGAAAATCCGTACCTCCTCTGTCTTTCTATACAAATTCAATTTTGATTTCGATCCAAAGCCCATTTTGTGTTTCATATTGAGCATTTGAAGTGGGAAAATCAATCAATCCAAGAAGGATCTCAAAACCATGGTAAGAAAAACCCTAGCTTTCTAATTTCCCAAATTTAAGAGATCGCTTTCTTCTTCTTTTAATTTTTCGAAGTCGGTAGAAAGTTAACATGGTTATGATGTGTGGTTTCAGTCGGCACTCTTCAATTTCCATTCATTCTTAACGGTAGTGCTTTTGGGCATCTGCACCTGCACTTACTTGAAGATGCAGTTTCCAGCAATTCTCGAACAGAGAACTGGGGGTACGTCCTCTCGCTCTCTTTATAATTTTCTTACATTGTATTTCTTCATTTATTGTTGAATATTTGTAGTTGAATTAAGCTTACATTTTTGTTTAATGACTGGTTTTGGTAAGTGAACGCTAGATTTGTAGCTTGGCATAACCATCGTATTATAGCTGTTTTAGCTTTGTAATTTGAAATAACTACCTTTGAGCTGGAAAATTTCAAGACTCTGGATGTTGGGGTGGTTGCATTAGAGCCAAGGTGTACGTGTTTATATCATGCAGTTTGTGGAGTTCGTGTTGGATGTTTTAGCTTTGTAATTTGGAATAGCTACGCTTGAACTAAAAGTTGATATTGTAACCAACCGTCGCTCAGAAGAAGTGAAAAAGAGAAAGGAAAACATATGATCTCTAACTAGGCTATTTTGGATTTTGCCTTCTCTCATCTTTGAGCATTGAAAAATACTTTATCTTGTGTCTTGATATTGATGTAATTTTGCAAATTAAATTGACTGTTTTGGGTGTTACTGGCAAGGCAATAAATGTCAACTTTGGGAGTGGAGTTCTCAATCTTAACAAGAGAAACTTCTGTTTTTTTTCTTAATCTTGTGCATTTCCTTGGATAACTTCGACTTCTTGATTTCCCTCTCTATGAAGAGCTTAATTAAATTAAGCTGCGTGACACCACTTAATCTTGGTCCTCTTTGTCTTTTATCTTCTTTTCTATATTGGTTTATGGTATTGTTTATATGTCTAGCATTTATGTACTCTACTTTGGCATCACAATTCATTTGTATGAAGTGGTGAGAATTGGAGCTAATATGGTATTATGCTTGTATGACAGGTTCCGTGGTTTCTTTTGGAAGGAGGCTAGAATAGGTGGGTCTCCTTTTCTGCTTGGTTTACTTCTTTCTGATCTCATTGAAAATCTGGAATAGTCATGCCTGTCTTATCCCCCTTGTGAATCTTCTTTGGACATATAATGTGAATCTAAAATGATGCTGGAAATGAGACTAAAAATGAAAGACAACATAGATCTATCATTTTTAAATAAAGGAAGTACATAGCATAGAAAACTTGTGCTTTATTTTAGAATTTAAAATCTCATAAACTCCTGAGTTGGAATTGGACTGAGATGATATTTTGAAATGGGGGTTTAGATCACTTATTTTAACTAAAGAATAAGGAATTGAGTTTGATGCTCCATCCATATATTAGTTGTCTCTTGTGCTATTTATCTAATGCTGTTGCTGTTGCAACCTGCCATTTTATTTCAAGAACATGTAACTGCAAATTGGCATGTTAATGTAAATGATTGGCCACCAAATATCTCATTTATACCTCAGAATTTTTTTGCATAAAACAAAGATATATTTTTCATTTCCTGAATCCTGACCATTATTAGTAAAGTTGCGTCACAAGCATTCGTCTTAGTAGTTTGTGTCCCGACCATAATAATTATACAGGTATTTTGGATTCAATTAGTGAATCGAAACGATATTGAACTTTAGTGGAACCATTTCGGAATGTAGGTTACAGGAGAACAACTTATTTGTGGTTACCCTTTTATTTGCAGTGCATTACAATCTGTGGGACTAACTAGTAGTATATTTCTTGCATCAGGTGAAAGGTTAAGTCCCTGGGTGGCTGTAGGTTGCTTCACCATGGGTGTCTCAATAATATTTTTCTGAACAAGGAGCACATCGTCTAATCGTTCAGAAGAGGGATCCAGTCTTTTGCCATGTGAACAAATGTGCCTGTTTTTGAAATTTAACATGTTTAAAGTGTTTGGATGATGGAAAGAGTTTTGATATCACTGTTGAAAAAGCCATATGAAAACTTATTTCAGAAGTCCCCGAGCATTCTTTGGCTGATTGTTGCTTATTGATTATTTTTCCATTCACATTGTCTTCTAACATTACCTGTGGTGTACCTAAAGCTTATGGTGAATTAATTCATTTCCTTTCGTTTATATTGTCAAACACACAAACGTACTTGTCTTCCTTCATCTTCCAGCTGTTTTACTGAAACCCTTCCGTTTTTAGCTTTGGTACAAACGAGGCTGTAGTTCGAGAACAGAGAAAATGATTGCAGATGGCAAGATTTGTGATTTAGAATGGATATATGAACTAATTGAGTTAAATCCAAGGTTTAGAGGATACCTGTACCATCATGCATGATATTGAAATCTGGAATTTGGAATAAAGATGAGTAATATAGAAGAATCAAACTGAATTCAGTGCAACAGAGGTGACTTAAAGCGGATTGGGAGACAAGCAACGGCATAAACGGTAAGCTTATCCTTGAATCTCCTCAAAATCACGACCTTTTCACCACTCCAATGATATACAAATTGCACAATCTTCTTCATAGGCTTCTTTCCGGTACCAAGTCCATGGGTGACCGTCACCGTTTCATCTTCATCTTCACCCCATTGAAGAGGATAGCTCCGCAGAAAGGCTCTTCTATTATTGTAGTCTTCGTAGCGAAAGCTCCTATTTCTTGTCGCATCCACGACATCTATCTTTTTGCAATCCATACCATAGAACTCGTTTTACTTAATGCCTGAGCCTGAGAATTCTGGGATTAAGTTGGCTTTTATACGTGTAAGGACAAGAAAATTATTAACATGATTTTGTTTATCTGCAATGCTACCATGTTGGGGTTTCATTTCTTTTTCTTTATGAAATTATTTTTCATTTCAGATTTATTATTATCTAAATGCTTTTGATTATCTGCAATGTTTTTGATTAACTTGCCGTTGAGGGACTGTAGATACCCAAAGCATGTTAAGGGGAAACTTGGGATATCTAAACACTTGAGCAACCAACATCGGCAGCTAAGGCACGTTAAGCTGAAAGTATAGTTTATAAACAAGGAATAATATCATGGATTTTTATTATTTGTTGACTACCGCCACGATTGTTTGTGAGATACATCTAAACTAGGGTGATCAAAACTTCATTCTTTTTTATTCCACTCGAAGAAAGTTTGATTCACTTAATTTAAATCGTAATTTATAAATTTGATTCGAAAAATTTTCAAATAAAATTTAAATTATAAAATGAAAATTCAACTGACTCAAAATTTTAATAACCAGTGGATTAATTTTTAAATTCGAGTCGAGTCTCGTAACTTTAATTGATATATGTACATCGCATATGAAAAAAATATATAAAGAAATATATATATATATATATATATATATATATATATCGCAGACAGTTATAAAAAGCCGTTTAAGTTGAAACCAATTACTATCATATCATTATAAATATCTACAGTTAAATTTTTAAAAAAAAACTCAAACTTGACTCAACTCAAATTTTATAAACTTGACTCAAGTAAAAAAATTTAATAAAATTTGAGTTATAAAATCAATCAGTTCAAAAATTTTTTACTCAATCTAATCTCAGTGATTAAACTATGAAAAAATCCAAAAATATCCATAAAAATATTACAAAATTCTTTTAAAAATCTAAAATTTTCAAAATTATTTTTTTCTAATCACCTTTTAAATGTAATTAAGCTTGATTACTTTGAAAAAAAAATAATTAAAAATCATAAAATTTAAAGAAAAATCCTTAAAATGTATAGGGAAAAAACTTGGAAACTAAATTCTGAAATTTTATGAAATTTTAAAGCAACCAAAAAAATAGTAAAATGAACAAACCCTAAATTTTAATATGGTGCATAGGTCAAAATAAGTATCAACCATTTTATTATTATGAGACTTAAGGGTAAACCCAAATCAACAATGCTATCCCTACATTTTATTTACATCAATTTTACACTCGAAATAATTTAATTGTATCAATTTTGTCTATGAAATAAAATCTATCATGAACATAAAGCATTTCTGATTTTAAGATGAAACTTAAATGATTTTTCAAATAACAATGTATTAACTCCAGGCTAGGCCAAGCTTTACAACTTTGAAATCTCGATTCAAGTTTGGCCTGAAAGAGGTTAGGCTTGTAGGCCTGGGGAGTCACCCAGCCGATACCAGTAGGATAATTATATCATAGAATTGACCATGCCACACTTGCTTCACTTAACATTGGTGAGAACCGTCTAAAAGCCAATTCAAATTCATGTCCAATCCACATACAAAACTTTAAAATAAAAAAGAAAATTATTGCAAAGAACCCACAGTCTAATTCACACTGTCCGTCATATCTGTGTCTTCGGCCATTATTATCTCCATATCCCTGATATCTCGCTTCAAAACATTGCCAAGCCTTGCAATGGCCTCCGTTTGCTGTTGTAATACCTATTCCACCAGGAAAAAAAAGATCATTCATACTCAACTCACAAATATCTTGATGCAATATGCACATTATGGTTGTTAGTGGAATCTAATAATCATTACAAAATAAAATGTACGGTACAGAAAAGCTTAGATTGCTCGGTCATACCTCCTGCATATCGGCAAGACTCTGCTCATGTATTTTAGTTGATTCTGGAAGATAAAGAGAACCTCCAGCACCAATAGCATTTGCTTGAACACGGGATACGGTTAGTAGGTTTTGAACCCTCCTAGAAAGTTCTGCTCCAGATCCTTTCAACTGTTATTGCATTTCCTTGTCAATAAAAGATCTTGATGATAGTATAGAAAATGCAGAAGCAAAGGATCAGAGGATAGTAAGACTAGCCTGTCTGGTTATTGCAGCCAACTTCTCAGCCAATTCAACTTCCCCTTTCATTAAAGGCACACGGCAACCCTTACCCTCTAATGCCTCTACTATTCTCATCATCTTTATGGCCAATATACAACAATTAAAATTCATTATAAGTACACTGAAAAGATGCACAAGTTCTTGCAGAAAACATATAAAATTCTCCATATATATATATATATATATATATGGGTTAGGATCCACTTATATTGTGTAAAACTCAAATACTTTTACATTTTTTTTGAACCGTTGGATGAGAGTAAATAAAATTATATTCTTATCTTTTTTTCCTGTGATGATCTTCTTATTTCCTCCCGTTAATCTCAACCATCCATTTACCTTCATCTAATGGTCCTCTCTCTCTATCCAGTCTGACCACACTCCTAAGGCAGTGGTAATTACTAGCATTTAATTGAGCACATTCTCTTTTCCTTTTTCCTCGTTATTTATTTACATGAGTTTTGGGAGTTGGGGAGGCGAGAGTATCAAGTAAAAAAGAAACATAAAAATTCAACTTCTCAACAAAATCTATGTTTCAGATCAGCTCCTAGGTTCAGGCCAGTCATTTCTAATGGATGCTAAAAAATAATTCAGATTTTGTTCACCTTTAAGAGGCGTCTTTGGAGGATTTGCTCCTTTTGTCTCATTCTCTGTATCCATGGAAGAGTTTCAGCTTGAAAATGCCTTTGAAGCTACAAAAAGAAATAGAATGTGAAAAACATGCTCCAGAGAGTAATCTATTGAAACTAATAGAGAATACAATACCATTTTCACATTGCTCTGGGTCATTCGCAACCTTTCAGCATCTGAAAGGATTACTTCATCTTGTAGCTATGCAATAATCAGCAAAACAAAAGGTCAAATAGTTCAGCCTAATAGAACTCAAACTCTCAAAATAAAATTGACTTAAAAATGGAAAAGCATTATCACTGGTAAGTGGTAAGACCAAGCCTTCCGGTACATTTAAGTACCCGTAAAATTTCAGAAGCACAAAAATTGTGTACATTTGGCCACATTCATTATTGTTTCTTCCAAAAGCTTGCAACAAAACTTATAACATACTAACAGTACTGTTCAGCCAAATCTCTCCCATTTCAATAGCAAGATTTTCTTTGTTTTATCCTTATCCAATAACTTTCAAGGTTCCATGCCATTTCTAACAGCCGGAGGTACTGACAAACAAAATTCACCATTTTGGAAACTCAAACACAGAATAGCACATGAGATTCTTCCCATTAATTAATTAGATCGGGACAAGTTCTTCCCATACCAGTATCAAAATGTTACAGAAATCCATACAGTAGGACCATATCTGATGAAGATTTTCCAGACAATAACAATAGTTTAAAAAGACAACAAAGACAATTCCCTCCACATGCCTCAAATATAAGCAATTATTACCTTTAACCGCTGCGAAAGATCCTTAAAACCCTGAACAAGCTGAGGCCAGAGTCTTTCCCGATCAGAACTCTCCATACCCTCCAGTTTCGCCATTGCTTCCGCCCACATTATCTACAAATGTAAACTATCATCCAACATTGGTGAAAGTATAACTCCATGAACCCAACCAAAATGAAGAGAAAAGTAGCAAGAAAAGTTTACATAATGCTAGCAAACTTACATCCGATACACCAGCCGGCTTTCCCCTGAACTGCGGGTCAATTACACTAAACAACAAATGCTGCATAAACATTAACTTAGCCATCAATAGACATGCAAACCATCTAAAACCTCATTCTGAGTCTTTATCTAATTGCATGGATTGAAAAAGAAAATCATCAGAATAAATTATTCCAGATATTGCATTTCTCATAATTAGATAACCACATTAAATAGAAACAATGTAGCTTCAGGGTACCATATCTACAACTGTTCTTCCTCTTGATTTGAATCAATAAATCAATTCAAAGTAAAATCAAGCATTGGGACAAAAACAAACCTTTAAAGCATACTTAGGGTTCCCAGGCTCCTCTTTGTAAGCATCCACAATCGCCTGGCAATCAAACAAAAAATCAAGAATCGAACAGCTGTTACCTAGGGTTAGGGTTTAACGCATTCAAAAGAGAAAAAAATTACTTGAATGTCACGATCGGCGAGAGAGAAGGGGAGAGGAGCGACGGGAGCCATTTGTGTTGTCATTTGAGCATTGGGGAAAGGATTGGCGGATAACGAAGTCTGGAATCCGAAACCAGTAGAAGGTGCAGCGATGGTTGGCTGTTGTTGCTGAAACAACGAAGTCTGTTGCTGTTGCGTTTGAGAAGAGTAAGGAGATGAGAAAAGAGAGGAGCCGCCAAAGCCTGTAGCGAAAGATGCTGTCGAAGGAGTTCCAAACGCCGGTGTCGAGGATGGAGTCCCAAACGGCGGTGTCGTAGACGGAGTCCCAAACGCCGGCGTCGAGGACGGAGTCCCAAACGCAGGCGTCGAGGACGGAGTCCCAAACGCCGGAGTGGAGGAAGGAGTGCCGAAGGCGGAAGTAGAACCTGGAGCTCCGAACATTTTGGATTGGCTTGATTGTGGAGACTAATGAGTTCTTTTTCAAGGTGAAGGCGCCATTCAAGAATGAGGCCACTCTCTCTCGCTTCAGTTTTCCCACGGGAGTACTTTCAAAATTATTAGTGCAATTTTAGAATTGAAGTGTTGAGATTAATTGTACCACACTTTTTCAAACTATGAACTTCATTTTAAATTAGTCCTTAAACTTTTAAATATTTTAATTTCATCCTCAAACTATGACATTCATTTTAAATTGGTCCCCAAACTTTTGAGCATTTCAGTTCCATCCTCAAACTATAACTCTCATTCTAAATTGGTCCTCAACTTTTTGAACATTATAATTTCATCCTCAAATTATCGTTTATATCACATCATATTATTACATGATACACATAAGTGTTTCATGACAATTAACAATTTTTGTAACGGTTTTATTAACAAAAGATATGATTAGCATAAATTAATAATTTGGGGATGAAATTAGAACGTTCAAAAAGTTTGAGGACCAATTTAAAATGAGAGTCAAAGTTTAAGGATGAAACTGGAATGCTCAAAAGTTTGGGGACTAATTTAGAATGTAGGTAATAGTTTGAGGATGAAATTGAAATGTTTTAAAGTTTAGGGACCAATTTAAAATGAGTGTTATAGTTTGGGGACGTGTGGTGCAATTAACTCGGTGAGATGTGATTAGTTGTGACTATTAATTAAAAAGCATAATGTCAAAAATGCCTCTAATATTTGACTAAATAATCATTTTGGCCTTTATTTTTTTGAAGCAATTTAACCCTCAACATTTCATTTTAGGTCAAAATGGCCCCTCTGCGAATGAAAACTATTAATCAACTGACATAAACAACTTGGAATGATTTGAAATAATAACAAGTAGAAGATAAAATATTTTGAATTTTATATAATTTTATAAAATTATTTTTTGACTGGTATGTCTTTTGTAAAGTCAGCATATTTCACTATATGATAGTGATATCGCGGCGTGCACTGCCATGTAGGTTTGACACGTCATTTTAAGCCATTTAACGTGGAGATGGGCATGGGCCAGGTCGGGTAGGGTTTTTGGCCCACCCGAACCCGACCCGAAAATAAATACCCTATACCCGCACCCAACCCGAACTTATTCTCTAAAAAATCCAATTCGCCTGACCCGAAAATAAATATACTAAACTCGACCCCGATCTGACCTATATAAAAAAATAAATTTAGGGACCTAATTGTAAAAAAATAATTTTAGGGGACTTAATCGTAAAATATTATAATTTGAATAACTAAATTGTAAATAAAAAATTTAATTTTAGGGACCTAATTATAAAAAAATATATAAGGGGTATTATTATAAATATCCTTAAAAAATAAGGGAAAATTACATAATTAGTCTCAGGTCGGGTCGGATATTTTCCACTCAAAACTCGCACCCGACCCGAATTTCTTGCATATTCCACTCGACCCGACCTGAACCCGATTTTTTTAAAAAAAATCTAATCCTATCGGGTCGGGTCGAAACTCGTCGGATTCGGGTTCCATGCCCATCCCTAATTTAACGTCAGTTGACTAACAATTTTCATCCGCAGTGGGACCATTTTGACAAAAATAAAACGTTGAGAGTTAAATTGCTTCAAAAAATAGGGGCCAAAATAATTATTCAGCCAAATGTTATGGGCATTTTTTAGCATTAGGCCTAATTAAAACTGAGCAACAAAAATAGAAAAATCAAAAATAGATTTGAACGGTTTATGATTTATAAGTTTAAAAATTATAAAAGTGAATTACTTGAATTATCATTGAACTGTATTCCGAACCCTATTTTAATCACTAAAGTTTCAAAGCTTCAGCTTCAATTTACTTACTAAAGTTTAGACAATAAACTTTTTTGTTACTGAAGTTTAGATAATGAACGTTTTTTGTCACTTATTGTAACACCCTCGACCCGGATGTCACAATTGGGCCTTAAGCCCAAACTAAAACCATAAAATTTCTTAAACTGAGTTTAGCTCAAACAAGTTAGTTCCAAAACATTTAGATCCAATAGTTGAAATTATAGATAAACAATTTTTAAATTGTTACAAATGAGCTCCACTTTAATTTAAAACATTTAAACAATTGACTTGATTAATACAATTTCAAAAGTAAGAATTACAGACTTGACCACGTAAGGTCCTATGAATACGTAACCCAATAAACACAAGTATCGTACTCTAAAAACCTTCACATGCTGGAATCTCGTACTGATAGTGCTCTTTGATCTCACAATCCAACGATCAACCTATGCACGAAAACAACAATTTCGAGCTCTAAGCTTACAAAGCTCAGCGGTACGCATCTACTCTACTATACTTTATGCTAATTATAAACATAAGTATGCAATATAGTACGAGCAACAATGATAGATAAATAAACACATGGCGCTACCACTAGTCGCCCAAACATGCTTTCATCAAAGCAATCATCATCATACATGGCATACAAGGCCCAACCATAATTGGGATCTCTCTAGATTATCCGAGCAAAAGCATACAAGTCATACCAAAAACCTAGAGTGATGCCCGCGTCCACTAAGCATCCAGATCATACACTCCGAGTGAGGCTCGCGTCCACAAAGCATCGGGATCCTACACTCTATGCTCGGAATCTCTCATCAAGCATCTTCGAATAAAGCCCCCGTCAACTAAACATCAAGATCCTACATTTTGAATGAGGCCCGCGTCTATAAAGTATGGGATCCTACACTCTATGGGGTGCGACCCGTGACCACTAAGCATCGAGATAATACACTCAAGCTTGGAATCTCTCATCGAGCCTTCGAACGAGGCCCGCGTCCACTAAGCATTGTGATCCTACATTCGAGAATCTTTAACCACGATGTTGCAACACACTCTTTCTCTCACTGGGTATTCAGATCCCATTAATCAAGAAGACTCAACCAATCAAACGTCTATTCAGCTTACAAGCAACGCGATCCCAATGGGTCCCCATTGTTGCTAATCATCATCACATCATTTATTTTACATTATCAAGTTGTTAACACATTATGGAGAAGTATATAATTAATTCATTCATTATCTCCATTAATCAATGTTATCACATTATTCAAGACATAATTCAACTATTAATATTCACATCAATTTCTATCATTAAATTGTATTTATATATTATTTATCATATCGGTTATCGGTACTCGTACCCGCGTATTGATACGGTACCATTGAGTATTGGTACTCACACGCGTACCGATACTAAAATTGCTTACTGGAATTCTTTAATTTCCACAAGTACTAGTAAGGTCGACCCGTACAGATACGACCCTCGATCTTATACTAATACGGCTAAAGCTCGTACCGATACCCTATTATCATATTCATACAATTTCCTCGAATTACGATATTACCCCGCTTTATCCGATCTTTAAAGCTTGTGAACGTCATTAGAGTTGGTTTACTAACGCATTCATTCAATTAATATTAATTACCGGTTTCATAATCATTTATTTGAGTATTACCAATTATCAGTCCATTAAGTGTAATTTCCACCGAACATGTCAAATTCATATTTCAGACACTCAAGCAACACAACATCTAAATCAACCAATCAGATAAATATACAAGTATTCAGACAACCCTACGCGGTCTCTCAGGCCCTCACAAGTCCCGAATATTCTCAACTCATCATACATCTCAAACATATAAATCTCATAAATATTAGTCCCATGATTACCGATCTCTAAACATGCTTATTTATCGTCTACCTATTTTGCAGATAATAACACGCAAAGCAATCACATTTATGATGCTCACGAAGCAATAGGAGTTCGAGGTGTACTAACATTAAGCCAAAATGATAAATCCTCATCCTAGCTCCTTCAAACATCTCTTTAACTGGGGGTAAGCAAAACTTGACTCGACTCGAAAAAACTGAATAACTCGACTCGCTTTAACTCGACTCGACTCAAAAAAATTTCAAATAAAGTTTGAGTTGTAAAATAGAAACTCGAATAACTTGAAATTTTTAGTAATTAATGGATTTATTTTTAAGTTCGAGACGAGTCTCTCAATTTCTTATTATATATATACCGATATATACAAATATGAAGAAATATTGCAACATATAAACAATATGAAGAAATATATATATATATATATGCATATCTTATATGATTAGAGAAGTGATTTAAATTGGAATCAAACCGTACTATAACATGATAAATAATTACAATTAAAATTTTATAGGAACTCGAAAACTCGACTCGACTCAAATTTCTTAAACTCGAATCGAATAAAAAAAAATTTAAATAAAGTTTGAGTTGTAAAATATGACGTGTCAACTCGAATAACTCGAAATTTTTTGACTCGACTCGATCGAACGCTCACCCCTATCATTAACCCCAATACTCGAATCCACAAATTCCTTAGATAAAACAAATACGATTGCATAAGCTATTTCATATTAACGGACTATTTTAAGGGATACAAAACGAAAAAAATAGCTTACCAGGTTCAAATTTGGCGAAACAGACTGTGCCAACAGACTCAGAAAGTCGAGAAACCATCGGTTAAAGTCTCCCAAAAAGTCAACGCCAATAAGCGGTCAACGACAGTCAACAACGACGGTGGCACGGTCAACGACGGCTGGCGGCGCGATCAAGGGCAGCTCGACTCGAAAGGTGACTTGGTAGACAGGCCCGGGCTCAGCTCAACAGGCCAGCTTGGCGGCTTAGCCCACCCGTCTGGATGGCTCTCTAGCGAGCTAAAGCACGCGTGGCGGTACGTGAGGGCTACTTCAGTGGTCAGACAACAACAACGAGCTCCAGACCCATTGTCCCGACGCTAAAAAACATGCTAGTGCCTCCAGCTTTTGGTTTTGACCACTGGAGCCACCCTATTCTAAAACGCCAGAAACTTATAACTCTTTACCTCCCTCTACGGTGGCTTCGCCAGCGACGCCCTGACCATCGGCGAACTTGCCTCAATGATATAAACACAGTGGCAGTGGAGGTGTCGACAACAGACGGTACGATCTTCGTAAACTAGAATTTAAAACTTTCCCCTGACTTTCTCTCTCCCTTTTCCCATTTCTCTCTCCAACATAATATCTCCTTCTTTTCTCCTATCCTCGTCATTTTTTAAAATTCAAACCTCTCCCACCAACTAGGGGTGTGCATTATTCGGTTTTAACCGAATTAACCGACCTTTATTCCGGTTAATTTAAGTTTGGTTAAGTTAACAATTAATTTTTTTTGAAAATTCGGTTATCGGTTAATTCGGTTCGAATTCGGTTAATTAACCGAATTAACCAAAATTATTATATATTAAATATTATATATATTATATATATTTATTTTTTGTCATTGAACTTTTAAAAATTATAAAATAACCATTAAATTTTTTGATATATTATAAAATGTTCATTAAACTTTTATCAAATTAGTATAGAATGAAAGTTCAATGACTAAAAAGGTTATTTTACCATAATTTACTGACCAATTGTGTAATTTACCCAAAATTTCATAACAAATTTCGGTTAATTCGGAAACCAACCGAATTAACCGAAATAATTTCGGTTCGGTTAATTCGGTTCGATTAACGGTTAAAGTTGTAAAAAATCGGTTAATTCGATTATGGCTAATTCGGTTCGGCCACCGACCGAATTAACCGAATGCACACCCCTACCACCAACGACATCCACTCTTTCAACTTGGATAAACATATCCAATTTCCTTAATTGGGTTCCCAACATAAATGACCAATACTCAGATTCGAGACTCGATTCGCTTACCCGAAATTGGGTCGTTACACTAGAGTTTAGAAACTGAATGTTTTTTTGTCACTCTACCGTTCACGTCGTCAGAGCACACTGTAGATGGTGATCGTTCAGTACCAAATTTCACTAACCGCTTTGTCTCGCCCTTTGAGTTTGAATTCGATCTCAATTTCGCAGGAAAATGCCACAAAGCCCATGAATCTAACAAAAACCTTTTTAGTTTCTCTCATGCCGATCTTTGTCCTTCGTCGGTGGATGGAGCATGTTTCTCAATATATTGCTTCTCTCGTGCCGATGAAGCTTTTCACCAGTCGAATCTTGGAGAAGTTTCTTTGTTCGCCGATAAATGGACGTCGTTAAAAAGCTAACGAAAGAGTGACTAAAAGCGTTTAAATTAAATGTTTTGAAACTTCCATGGCCAAAATAGATTTGAGAATAAAATTTAGTGATGATTTACGTAATATAACCAAATTATAATTATCATATTCAAACCATATTTAATTTTTTATTTAATTTTTAATCAATATAAATTATTTTATAATGTAAAACAATTATTCTTATATTTCAAAATACTGAAATAACTTAAAATGTCATATATTAATTATTAATTATTTTTTATTTACTTAAAATATTAATTTTTTAAGAAATATATATAAGAAATCATTATTTTAGAAGTTACAAATTAGAGAAAAAAAGTATACACAATTTGTATTTACAGTTTAGAATTTAAGATTTAGACTTATAGTTTAAAGTTTAAATTTTAGGATATTAGGGTTACGTTTTTAAGTTTTAAATTTTAAAGAATAAATTGTGTAAAAAAAATTACACGTGTTGTGTATAAAAAATATAAACCTATTAATTAAAGGTTTAAATTTGATACACAAGTGTAAAATAAATTTTACATAAGCATGCTTATTTATATTATAAATCAAAATTAAACATACACCCTAAAAAACTAAATCTTAAACTCTAAACCCTAAATTGTAAACACTACAACCCAAATCCGTCAACTCTAAACTAAATCACTAAACCCTTAAAATTAAAAAGATTGTGTAAACTTAAAATGAAGGGCTCGACTAAAACTTAAAAATAAATCCACTAATTACTAAATTCCTTACAAAGGATTACAAAATGTAGCATCATTTACTGAACCTTCAGGCACCAGTATAATCCAGAGGTTCACCCAAGAACAATGCACAAGTAATTTTCCTGAGGTTTACGAGAGCCTTGTTCACTAAAGGCAACAAGGCCCTGCTTTTTTCATCAGGTTTAAGAATCCAAATACTCAGTACAAACATAATCGATGCATCATAAAAGGTTATAAAATCACAATAACAGTCCACTCTCAAGCAAAAAACTAAACACAGAAGTTCAACGACAGTTTTTCATCGTCAAATATGTTAGCTTATGAAACTATACGTGCTTTGAAAAAAAAGCTACTGTACCAAGCAAATATAATCTAATTTAAAAATCATCTAATACTCTCAAATGATTTATTTGGGTTAAGTCAAATTATATCAAATAATGAGAAAGGCAAACAGCATTAGTTTCCATCCAAAAAATCTGGGTTCGTAATAAAAAGAATTGAAAAGCTCAAAGATGGAAAAGAAATGGGATTATCAGGCTCATTCGAATACTTCACCCGGAAAGAAAAGGGTTCAAAACAAAATCGAGTTCAGTATCGTATAATCTCAGAAAACAAGGAAGTGGCTTCAAAATACAAAATGGGAAAACAATTTTAAGAGAATGAAACCCTGGCGGACAATCTCGTTGCTGCTTCTGCTGCCTAAGGTTTATTGCTTCTGCGGGTAACCCCCAGCAGAAGTAGAAAGCGGCGAAGAATACAACAATTTCGGACAAATATATTGTTTCTGATTAGGGTTTTGGATTTTTTTAGGGTTGGGTTTGGGCTGAGAAATCTGAAGTTAAGAAAACGAGGAGAAAAACATATTGTTTCTGTGGTCCAACCCAAAATCATTTTTATGGTTCAAACATAGGCATATCAGGGACATGCTAAGGTGCGGGATCTTATAGTGTGGCTGAAATGAGATCCTATACAAATTATGATTATTTTAGTAAAAATTATATAAAATTAGATAATAATTTAGGTTGAATAGAATTTCTTACTAATTATATAAGAATTTATGTAAGTACATAAATGCTTATGAACTGGGGAAAATTTTGTATAGATTTTGCCTTAGGTAAGAATTTGTGTAACTACACAAATTCTTATATTATAACCTAAATTTTTACTATTTGAGTAAGAATTTATGTAAGACCGCTTTATTTTAACCGCATTTTAAGGGTATCGTACGACAGAACTTCTCAAGCATATCATCTCGTACATAAGCGTAACTGAACTTGCCTCTATGAACTAAATTCTGTAACCAAAGAGGAATGTTATCAACCAAATGAATATCAAAACCATTGAAAATTATTGAAAATCGAGTTTTATGTGTGTTACATTAAATTGTCAAACTAACCTTTATTTTTTTAATCTTTATCCGTTTTAAAACATCTGAAATCTCATTTAACTTTTTAACTTGAAACATAAATCATAATAAATCAACGTGTTATATATGAAACATAAATTTTGGAGCTCGGCTAATAATCCAAGTTTATATTATGAACAAAATGTAAGAAAATTGAAGTTTGAACAATTTTACGGATTTAATCCCTTAAGATTCGAATATTTGTATGCGTAACGTGTTTACACCATCAATAGACTGGACATTCGAATATTTTTCACATCTCAAAAGTCGTATATAGTAGTAGTAGTACGAGTACCGCTAAAGTCAAATAACAATGCGTATATAATACGAGTGTCACCAAGACTGTATAATAATGTTGTACTACATAATATGAACACCACCAAGGACGTATCTAAACTGGGATGGGTTAAATTATTAAATTTAAAAAATATAAATGTTTATAATTTGAGGTGTCTGACCGTTAAGGGGTATTAAAAAAATTGTCAACCAATCAATGTTTGACATGTGACACTAATTTTAATTTTTTTAAAAAAAAATTAAGAAAAAAACCCAAAATTTTTAATAATTTAGAAAACCCCCAAAATTTTCTATTTTTACAAAACAGTCCCAGATCCCTAAAATTATCCAAACCCAAACCCCCCAAATTGTCGCCGCTGATCGTCGCCCCTGAGCACCCCCTTTGGTTGCAAGACCAAGGCGGTCATTTCCCCCAACACGACGTCTCCAAAAACGTCGAACGCGAAATTAACGTTCGGCTGGCACACCGTTCAAAGTTTCCGGCGACGCTATGTTGGGGGAAATGACCATCTTAGTCCGGTGACTAAAGTGGTGTGCTTAGTGGCTGCGATCGGCGGCGATTTGGGGGTTTGGGTAATTTTCGGGATTTTGGGACTGATTTTTAAAAATTGAAACATTTTGGGATTTTTTGAAAAAATTGAAAATTCTGGTTCTTTTCTTAAAAAATTAAAATGAAATTCAAATCAGTGTCACGTGTCAAGCATTGATTGGTTGACAAATTTTTTTAATACCCCTTAACGGCCAAACACTTAAAATTGTAACATTATAACCTTTAGACACTTAAAATTATAACGGTATAAATTTAAGCACCTATTTTTAGCAAAGAATACTTTAAGCACCTAAAGTTCAAAATATATATACTTTAAACACTTATTTTTCATTTAAGTCAATTTTTAAAAATTAAACCAGAAAAAGAATATGAAAAATATCTAAAAGTATATGATTATACAAATTTTGCAACATTCAAAATACAATCATGAAATGCACTAATATATATGGCAGGAGCAGCAATTTCTACCCTTCTCTTTTTAATGTATCATCATTAAGTTACCGTTATTTTCGAGTCGTTTTTTTTAATATTTTAGTCTAATTATAAGATATTATATGTATTTTACAGAACAAGAGTACAGGCAGATTATGACTTTAATTTCTAGAATGATCGTGGAGTTTCATTATAATTAATTAAACAACACAATCATTTCCGAATGTACAACTGAAAAATGATTGGTTCGTAAAATTAAAATCTGCATCATTCGAAAACTATCCATTGATTACTTTAAATAATAAATTTAATGTAACCAAAATTAACCAATAATCTTATTTGATTGAACATGGGAAAATCCTTGGGTTGAGGTTTGAGCCTTGACATTGCAAGATATCATTAGCCCAGTGAGCCGAGAAGGCAGGTGAGGCGTAGGGCCGCAGCGTGGGTGACATCATGATTGGTGTTGGCTTATTGCCCTGCAGGCTCAGAAGAAAAAATCACCACCAAAGACAAGGCCCTCCTCTTTTTCTTTTGCATTTTTGCTCAATCCCAACCTGCAAGCCACGTGTCAGTCATATCAAGTCGTAAATTCAGAGCACCCGTTTATAAAAGACATCACACTCAAATACATGCAGGGCTCCCACTTTTATTAATCGCATTAGTCCCCACCTGACTCACTCACCCACGCATCAGTTTTCTTCGATGCGTTGGAACCCGACACCTTGGAAGAGAGTGGGATGGATTTGAGTCCTAAAACTTTTATTGTTGGGAAAAGTTTCGCCGACTTACATCTGCCCACGGTCGGTCTGAAGATTGGAGGACCAGCCATGTGGGAGATCTAATAGTCATCAACCGATCCATACAAACTTCATAGATAAGACTTCCAAGCTTTTTATTGGATAAGACGACAACACCCTATATTATATTCTTAACAGTAAGCTATTGACTTTTATGGAATTATATAATGATCAATTAAACCTTAAATTTTAATTACACGTCTCATTGATTATTTATTTCAAAGTTCAGAAATTTATTCAATCATAAATACTCCAATTAAAATTATGTTTTATTCAAATATTTAATTGTCTCTATTTCAATCCTACTAATCGGGGAAACAAAAAAATATACTAATTTACTATATAAGTCTTAATAGTATTCTTCTATTTTCCTTAAAGTTAAGGGTAAACATTCAATCGAGCTAAATTAAAAAATTTAAATTAGTTGAGTTGAGTTGATTAATTTTATTTTATTTTATAATTTAATTTTTTTAATTTTTTAGTCAGGTCGAGTTGTTTGAATTTTTATTCAGATGTAATTATAAAACTTTATAATGTTATGATATTAATTAGTTGCAATTTAAATAGTTTTTTATAATCATATATATGCCATATTTGAAAATTAGCAGATAATTGGTAGCATATTACATTAGCCGATAGATGATTGCATTAGATGATTTGACTAGCGGATTGTATTAGCTGATTGTATAAAAGTGTTTGATAAAATTAGCTGATAGCTGTTTGATTATTTAAACATGTAAAATGACATATAAGGACATGATTATATTCTATACTTATTTAATTAATTTGATTATGAAAAATAATTTTTTAAAATAATATTACTAAGCATATTTGAGGGGTCTATATATTGATTTATTATTTATATAATTATTTTTAATAAAATTAAATATAAATATAAATGTGTGAGAATAAAAAGAAAAAAAATAAAAGAACTAGTTTACAAATGTCACAATGTAAATGTGTATGGGTGAATAACTAAAATAGAAAATGTTAAATTTAGGTTATTTGGATATTTTTTTTATAATTATTAAGGATAAAATGATCTTTATAACTCTTATGTCAAAACTTATAATTTCAAAAAGCTCATATTAGCAGTTTTTTTTTTTAAAATTAGAGTTTTGACTTGTCAAAAACTCTAATATTAGATCAAATCTCTAATTTTGACTCAAATCGTTGTTTACCAAACATGGCCATAATATACGAGTTATGATCCACTTACACTGCGTAAAACTCAACTAGTTTACACATTGATTGAACCGTTAGTCGAGGTAAATAAATGGATACGATTATTTCCTTATATGTTTTTTATGCGATAATCTTCTAATTTCTTACTATTAATCTCGGCCATTCTAATTTCTTACTATTAATTTCAGTTATCAATTTATCTTCATCAACGATCCAAAAAATTATAAAATTATAAAATTTTATTTAATGTAGGAAGGTCATATCTCATGATACACATATATATATATTCATATTTTTCATATTAAATATATATATGTGTGTGAGGCAAAGTAGAAGAACTGGACTCGAACTTAAAAATATAATAACTAATTACTAAATTTTTAATTTTTTAATAGTTTAAAAGTAATTATAAAATAATATTTATTCAAATATATTATTATCTGTTAAAAAAATTCAATATTCCAAATCAAGTCGCTCGCTCTAACAAAAACAAAATAAAGAATCAGGGTAGTTTTGACTTTTAATTTATCCCACTTTCCATCACTCGCTCGCATAAGAACAACGCTAGTCCCAACAGAAACAGAGGAAGCTACCTTCCCTTTTATATCGTTTATACTCTCAATATATATCATCATCACAATAAAGATCGAGAAGGTACTAAAAGGCGTTTTGCTGAGATTAGAAAAATGAGTAGCGTAGTTAGGAATCAAGGAAGCTGCGTTGCAGTCCGCGCTTTCTCCCCTTCCTCTTCCTTTAACCGTTGCTCTCACGGCTCTGCTTCTTCAGGTATTTATCTCTCGGCCTCTGTAATTCCATGCTCGATTTGCAGATGGTATTTGCAGAGATTCTTACTTCTCTAATGCTCCCAACACAACAATGGCGTTGATTACATACTTTTCCTGTTAGATTTATGATTTTGTAAAATTGAATTTCTTTATTTTCATTTGCGATAGAGAAATAATAGAGGAAAAGGTGAGTAAATACTACAATCCTAGCGAATCTGCTGTTTTAATGGTGGACGATTCGCTTCCTATAATCAGAATCTGGAAAAGTTGAGCTCATTTTGATTTCAAGCCCAAAAAAGAACAAAAATCCTGATCAATCTCCGTTTGCCGTGCGAGAAATAGGATCGATTGCTGCAATCATTTTTGGCGGAATCATGCCGGATTTGTCGCAATCTAGGGTTTCTGTCAGTGGCCTGTGATTAGTTTCTAGGTTCGTCCTTATCGGACACATTATAGTGTCACCCGCACATGAGCATAACCCACTCCTTATCCTGTGATTAGTTGCGTCTGTTAAATAAATTTTCATTTTGTTTTTGCTTCAGCTAGGTCGCTAAGCGCCAAAATGGTCTTTGTTTTTGCTTGTATCTTGAAATTTCTTTTGTTTTTTACTTTACATTTTTATTTTAAAAAAAGAAGCTTTGGGTTTGAAGCTGTGATTGTAAATAGAGTTTGGATGGGAAATGCGAAAAAGAAAGAGGTCCAATGGTTGTAACAATGCATGCAGATGGTACATGTGGAAAGCCAGCTTGGATTGGTAAGGGCCTTACTTGTGTTTGTTTCAAGCGAAAGGGAGTTTATGAAGGGATCTACATTAACTTGACACCCAAACAGGCAAGTACACGATGATGATTTTCAATTTTAACGTTGGATTGGAAATGTGAAAAAGAAAGAGGTCCAGTTTTTCGTTTTTCTAATTTATGTAACTTCCTTATATGTGATAGCCCCGTTAGCAAATTGCAGGAAGAAAGATTGAAGAGGTTGAGGCACCGGATGAAGGTGTACTTTGATGGTTCCAGGCCTGATCATCAGGTTGGATTCTGCATTTTCATTTTGTTCTTCACATTAACATGTGAAGGTGGTCATTTGATTTACAATTTAATGTTTTCCACTGAAAGCAATCAAATCTTCCATATTCATTAGAATACACTGATGCAATAATTATACCCGAGGACAACATAATTTAAATTATTAGCTCCATGTTCTTTTCTTTCAGTCAACTTACCTACAATTTTGACGGCGACAGGAAGCATTGAGGGCACTGTGGTATGCTACATACCCTGGAAAGGAACTGCATGGCTTGATATCCGATCAGTGGAAAGAAATGGGATGGCAGGGAAGGGATCCGTCTACTGATTTCAGGTTGGCATTAATTTACTGCTCTTATTTTCCTTTTTGTTTTCTAACTTATTTTCCTTGCGAAACAGAGGTGCAGGATTCATTTCTTTGGAGAACCTGTTATTTTTTGCCAAGACATTCTCGGCAAGTATATCATTCTCGCGAACATTGTTGGATATGCATTTCTCTTTTTCAAGTCATTTGCACTTATGACTTAATCACCTATGTTGTTCTGTCCATTTTTTTTAAAGCATCCATGTCTAACAGTTGTATATTTGAACTTATAAAAACCTAAGCATGCATACCCATATCTGATACTCCATTCTAGTGAGGTAATCCAATTGTATATGGTTTAGTAGCCTTGGCTGGCAAGTAAATAAGCACTATCATTGTCCTGCATTAATCATTCTTGAGACACGTGACTTGTTACTGCAGATGTCATTCCAACGCTTATTACAAAAGCAAGGTGGAAAGCGATCTGTGTGGGAGTACCCATTTGCTGTTGCTGGTGTAAATATCACGTTCATGATCATGCAAATGCTTGACCTTGATGCCAGTAAGTGGATAATGAATACCTTAACTATGTTATTTTCAACTATTAAATATATCCTATCAAATCATTTAAGTTTTGAAGTACCGTCCATTACCCTGACTGTATCGCTAATGCCAAATTTATGGGGATTCACAGCGAAACCTCGGACATTTATCAGATCAGTTTTTTTACAGATATTATCAGGTAAGAACCTGCAACTGATGTCAGTAAAACAACAAGGCATGACAAGTACTCATGTGATAGTTATTTTTCAGAGAATGAATGGGCGTTTGACTTGCTCTACTGCGTGGCATTCGTAGTTATGGACAAGCAATGGCTGGAGAGAAATGCGACGTACATGGAGTTCAATGTAAGAATAGAATCCCCAACATCCTTAATTTTCGCAATGATACTAGTAAGTTGCTTTTAATTTATTGCTGGAACTAATAATATACATTGGTGGGTAATTGGTAAAACAAAACAGGATGTATTGAAATCAACAAGGGCACAGTTGGAAAGAGAACTCCTAATGGATGATGTGTTGCGGATTGAAGACATGCCTTCTTATAGCCTTCTGTGTTAGCCATCACTTATTACTATTAGTCAAATTTTGCCTATGTTCAGGTTCTTCCCTATTACATGTATTTATTTTTTAATTTCAAAGTTTGTCTCGCCTATGTTCAGGTTCTTCCCTATTACATATATTTATTTTTAATTTCAAAGTTTGTCTTTCTTTTTTGGGTAAATTATTTTCTTTTGATACAATAGAACAACATTTACGTTCTCAATGTAAATATTGAGATTCGAATCTGCATAAGGTCGAAAATGAATGAACATCCTTTATCACTCGACCAATTAAAGGTTGTCTTTAGGATCCAAAGTATTTTGATGCAAGTTAACTTTGTTTTAATGGAGTTATCCGTATTCCAGGTCTCCACATTATAATTCGATGAGCATCCATGTACCTTAGATTTTATAAAAGATACAATCATTAATTTAATAAAATATAATAATCTATATATACATATTTAAATTACTAATGTGATTCATTAACTGCCACATAGACATGTCATGTTATCATTTTAGTCCACATTTATTTAGGTAGTAAGATGTGTTGGTCGTTAATTAATTAATGTTGTTGTGCCACATCGACATGTCATGTTATTATTTTCGTCCACATATTTCTTTAGTTAGTAAGACGTGTTGGTTGTTAATTAATTAACGTTTTTCGTCAAATAAAGGATCATTTTATTCAAAAATAAATGTTTTGGGGTTAAAGTGTTTTTAAAAAATAAGACTAAAGTGACGAGTTTGTGAAATATTAGGGACATATTTAGACATTATGTCTATATTATCCTTATACGAAAATGTTTTATGCATTGGTAGTCAGGGACGGAGCCAAGATTTGGGTTGAGGGGGCAAATTATAAATGTTTAAAAGTGGGGGACAAATTCATAAATAAATTATTTTTTTAAATTTAAATAGGAGAACAAATGTGAAAAAAAAATCTTCGGGGTAGGGGCGATTGCCCCTCCCCACCTCACATAGTTTCGTCTCTGTTGGTAGTGAAAAAATTATTTTCCACAAACGAGTTTGATTTAGAGTTTAAGAGTTTAGTTTAAGGTTTAAGAGTTTAGGTCGTATGTTTGGAATTTATGATTTATTGTTAGAGTTTAGGATTTAGGAGTTAGAGATTAAAGTTTAGGATTTAGGGTTTTAAGGCTAAAGTTTGAGATTTCAATTTATAAAGTGATAGTTATCATGCTTGTAAAAAAAAATGCCACTATCCGTGTATGGAATAATTACCCTTATATACATATATGTTTATAATTTCTTCAACCATGATAAATTTATTTTATTAGTGATTTTATTATAAATACTTATTTAAATATTTGTAAAAAATATAGTAATTAATATAACCAAACATGATACGAAAAGTTAAGATATAATTGTAATTTTTTGCCAAACATGCTTAGGTAATTAAAATTGATTCTTAGTAATTACTGAGGTACTAATTATATTTTGGGTTTTATTTTGATACACAGTCCGTGTAAAATATTTTTATACAACTCTTTTATAAAATTCAAAGTCTAAAATCCTAACCCTAACATATTAGATTCTAAACCCTAAACCCTAAATACTAAACCATAAACTCTAACCCTAACCCTTAAATTATAAACATTGCAACCTAAACCCCTAAACTTTAAACCCTAAACTAAACTCTTAACCCCTAAATTTGAAAAGCACGTGAAACTTTAATTCACATGGACTGTGTATCAAACTTTTTCTCTTATATTTTTATGCAATTAAGATATGATGTTTAAATATGGCGTTGTGGATAAAAAAGATATGGTGTTAGTCAAATCCGATTCAAATTAATTTTTAGGGTTAAATTTATTGAATTATTTTGAATTTAGTAGAATATATAAGTTTTGAAGACTAGAATTTTCACTATACCAAACTCTGTTAGAAGTCCGATTCTATTTTAATAGAGGAGTGATTCGGTCGTAACTAAAACTTCAATTAAGTGACTCAATTATAACTTTTAATAATTGAGTGACTCAATAATAAATTTACTAATAATTGAATGACCTCCAATGTAATAATTGAGTGACCTTTAATTGAATTTACTAATAAATTTACTAATAACTGAGTGACCTCTAATGTAATTTACCCTAAAAATGCAAATAAAGGTTGAACGGGAGACCTTCGGTGTCCGCGACGTGGAAGTGAAGTAAAAAAAGCAAAGGGAGCGCCAAATATCGAGGGCCATCACGGCCTCTTTGTCGGACTCCACATCGCTCATATCAGATGAGCCCTTCCCTACAATTCTCGAATATTATACATAAAACCCTAGCGACTACACTCATCGGTTTCTAAACCAAAAGAAGAAAACATTAACGGAAAATGGAGTTCTCTCAAGCTGACTTCGATTGCCTATTAGTCGCCGAACACACTCGAAAAACCGCTGAAGTCACCTACGCCAACGACCCTCTTGACGCCGAGGTTCTTTCTTTTCTCATTGCTTTATTCCTTCTCTCTCTCTCTTTTTTTTTTTCCTTTAAAAATGTATTTTTTATTATTATCCTATAACGACTGAAAAAAAAGTTTCTACAAGCGGATTATTCAAGGGTTTAAGGGTTTAGTTTAGGATTTAAATTTTAAGCCATAGAGTTTAGAATTTAGGGTTTAATGTTAGAATTTTGGGTTTTAGGATTAGGAATTTAGATTTTATATTTTAGCTTGAAAATAGATATGCTTATGTAATTCTTTTACACTGACAATATATCAAATATTCACTTTTTTTTTGTTTGTGATTGTTTTCCTCTGTTAATTTATGGGTTGAAATGTGTGTCTTTTTCTTTTCTTTCAAATTTTGCTTTAATTTTCTTTTTGACCTGTTAAATTTTGGTTGCAGAATTTAACCCAATGGGGAGGGGCTTTACTCGAATTAGCACAGTATCAGACTGTTGCGGATGCAAAGAAGATGATAAATGGTATTCTATCATGATCTTGAATTTATTCCTATCATCCTATGCTATCTCTTCCCCTTTTATTATTTTTTTTGCTTTTGCTATTAATATTGATCATTTAGATGCAATTTCGAAACTGGATGAGGCCTTGATGATAAATCCTTCAAAGCACGAAACTTTATGGTGCATGGGAAACGCCCTCTCCACTACTGCATTTATGACTACCGATTCTGATGAGGCGAAGGTTTCTTTTGATAAGGCAGCTCTGTTTTTCCAAAAAGCAGTTGATGTGGTAACACCTTTGTTTTTCTCTTATGCACGTTTTGAAAATCCCAAATCGAGGGTTTTGGAAGCTAATTTGGAGAATTTTGGGGTTGTAGGATCCGGGCAATGAGATTTACCTGAAGTCTTTGGAAGTTGCAGCTAAGGTAAACTTGATTTTCTTTGTTATACAACTAGAAATTTTCCTTATCGTGGGAAAAATGAATTTCATCAATGATAAATTTGTGGTTTGTGCTTAACTATATAATCAGATAGTTTATTACTATACCGGGTTAGTGGGATCGATGTTTTCCTTTTGTTTTACCGACGTCAAGCTGGTTTGAATTTTTTAATCTCCTTACATATCAAATGGATATGTTTATTTTCTTGGGAAAGTGAAGAAAGAGTATCTAAAGGAGCGTGGGTTGAGCAGTGGGCGTCTTGCTGAACTGCCTAGGTTTTTAATAAGGGTGATATCTTTTCTATCTGATGGTGTGAGTTGCCTAAACTTTCTAATAATGCTTGGATTTTGTTCGACTTCTTAGGCTCCAGAGCTACATATGGATTTCCAAAAGGCTGCAGCTAGCCAACAGGCTATGGGTGGGGCATCTTCGGCTTCTTCAACTTCAACTGTGACTTTCTTTTCTTTTTAATCATGTTCCTCTTTGGCTTCCAAGCCTTCCCTTCTTGTTCCCATATGCTTCTTTTTGCCATGGAAGTGCTTGCTTGCATTATCCTTTCTTATCACACGATCTAAGTTTGCTGTTACTATGTTGTATGCATAAGTTCATTATGTATTATTAGATGTGAATGAATAATTCCTATAATTATATGAAAGCCTTGATTATGTTATTGTTGGTTTCAAATCATTAATCCCCGGACTCAAATAAGTATTTCCACATCAGTGTAAAATTGCATCTAAATCGTATATAAATTGTACATGTTCTGATTGATCCACGAGGCATGACTGCCTCCTCAATAACAGTTAAATCGCACATTCCTTGGGTTTTGTGTTCCTCCCTCCCATAACAACAGTTGTAACAGGATGTTGAAAACTTGGCCCCTTGTCCTTGCACACGGTTGTTCCAGGGGCTGGCAATAATTTTCTATTGAAAAGGATTTCTTTTTGTCGACTTAGACGTTCATTAGAATCTTGATGATGTTTTTTTTGAGGTTTAGGTAATAAAATAGTCCTGCTTAGAGTAGGAATGAATTCTAGCTCAAGGAGCTGTAATTGATAAGGAAAGGAAGTGTTCTTATCACTCCTAGTTTTTCTCAGACATCTAGCTCAAAAGATTGTTTGGCTTGTTAAAATGACTTCAAATTTGCTGCTATTTTTTTAGTAACTGTTTTTCTATCAATGGACACAATAAAAATATTTCTGCATGGGTTCTTCATTCTTGCAGTTTGGACATCGGAGCCGAAAGAAACTTTACAATAAACAGTGTGAATCACTTTGCTCCAAGTTCATGGAAGATTTTTGCTGATTTATTTGTTTATTTGTCGGGCTGCCAAGAAGAAGAGCAGTGATTTAAGGTATGACATATTTGGATGGGTAATCCTTGCTGTCGGAATCGTTACATGGGTGGGAATGGCAAAATCCCATGTTCCCCCACCTCCTCCATTATAAAGGTGTCTGCTTTAGTAATCGGTACATGTGGATTCTTCAGACATTTTGGTGATTTTGTTTTCCCCTGCTATTATTACAATCTGATTAGGGTGGCAATCTTGGATATTTGTCATGTATATAATGATAATAAGCATTTTATTTTCCAATATTCCAATCCAATTTTGGAGGGTTATACGTTGTTTGTAACAATAATATTTCAGTGATTCATGCTTGACATTGCAAAAAGTAGCATCTTTTTGTATAATTTTATGGTTTCAATCCTCGGGTATTCCAGTGTGAATATCAGAGAACTTACGTCCAATATTTATTATATGGGAAGTTAACTCCTTTACGAAGATCACATTTCAAGACTACTTGATGCAATCTTTTAGTTCCTTATTAACCATTTTTTTTAATTTTTCTCTTAAATAAATTTTACTTTTTGAAAAAAAAAGGTTTTCATTATGAGCTCTAATTTGGAAGTTCGTTAGATTGTTAACTATTTAAGTTCTTTTAAATTAATTTAAAAAATATTCAACTTAAATTAATTCTAATTTTATTTTATTAGATTAAAAAAATAAATTTAATTGATAAAATAAGACTAGTCAATTTGAGTAATTTAATTTTATTCGCTCGGTTTGATTCTATCCAATTGAATACTTCTCTAAGTTTAATGAAAATCAACTAAATCTTTTGAATTTTATTTACTATGTAATTTTTAAGTAAAAAAATAATTACATCCTTGTTATTAAAACTAATGTATTTTCTATTTGTGTTTACGCATTTTTTTTATTTTAAATTAATTAAAAATAAAATTACATTAAAGTACCGTAAAAAGATGGTTATATTCTAAGATCTAATAATAGTCGAGTGATTAAAGATGTTTATGTTATTCTATTTTTTATGGGTTTAATGTTCCTGCCGGGTATTAATATTATGATTGTTTGAAAAATTGGAATATTATAATTTGAGTTGTTTAAGGAATTGAAGGGTTTAATTTAAAATTATATCAATATCAACCACTCTTATATTCTTTCTTGAAGAATTATATATCTAAAAGTAAAAATCAATAAATCTAAGTAAATAACTCGTCTCACTTTTTAAATGAATTTTATTTTTCAAATATCTTAAAATATTAGTGGTTTTCTGAGCTTAAATGAATAACCCATTTTAAAGGAAATTTTGAGAGAGGATTGTTAAAAAAATATTTTCGAAGATGAATTATCATTTAGTTTAATAAAAAGATGTTTTAAAATTTTTAAATGACGTCTAGAGTTTTAGATTTTGACATTGCAAGTGAAACAAAATAAATTGAGAGAGCGCCACCAAAAGTCTAAGCTTTAAAGATATCCGCTTTGAATTAGTCGATCAATGAACCATATACCAATAGTTATAAAAAGAAAATATTTTAAATAAAATTACAGATGAAGAAATTTTTGAAAATTAGGAGTATGTTCTTTGGCGGACGTGTACTTTTCATGTATCCGTTTCTCGTATTCTCGAGGCGTTGTTCATTGGGAAAGTGGCTACTCCGCTTCAACAGACCTCCAGTTCCGGCATGAGTGCTTTGTGATGACCAAAACGTTCTTAGTATTCATGTAAAATAGCAATTTTATCCCTCGCCATACTTCACAGTTCAACACACCATTTGCATGTGTAACTTAACCGTGGTTAAATTCCATATACCGACCTATCTATAAATTTCGACTCCCCAACTCTCCAAGCTCATTTCTCTCCCGCCATTACTTACGGTGATTCAAAATTCCAAGCGAAACACACTCTGGTTTTCTCTACAAAATTCTCCTTCTCTTCTCTTTCTGCTTTTGGAATTCTCAGTTTTCTCAAAAATTCTCCAACAATGGTGAGCTCTGAAATTGCTTTGCATCAACTCGTTTCCAGTCCATCTTCGTGATTTCACGTTTTCTTCACATTCTCTCTACTCCAATGTTTTTTTTAGCTTTTACCGATTTATCGTTTCAGGTTGTTGCACAGAAAATTAAAGAAGCGGAGATCACCGAGCAGGATTCCCTCCTCCTGGTAAAAAAACTTAAACTATCCGGTTTTAGCTCGTTTCCTGTTTTTTTTTTTTTTTTTGCTTTCGTTGCATTGATTTGATGGCTTGGTACTTGGTAGTTGGTATAGCGTCGAGTTTGCTTGTTCGCTGTTTCTATACTTGGTTCCATTCCTGGTTATCCTTTTGCTTTGTTTATGCCTGTTTGATCTGATTATAGTTCCTGCTTTTTATCTTCAAATTTTCAGTGCGTCGATAAATCTAGGTCTTATAAACGTACGCAGAGACCAAAATCTCCTTTCTCGTTGTTTTTCTCTGAAATTTAACCTATAGGAAACTCGGATCTTAAAAGCTTTATATGCACCAAATACACTTCAGATCTGAACATTTTGATTTTGCTTTGTAGTTTCGAATTTCATGAAAATTTTGTGCCGTAGATGATAATGCATGGCAATTCTGAGTCAAATTTTCAGTAATTTATGACTTGAGCTGCATAGTAAAGTCCTCCTGTTAAAGTTTTATAAGTACCGATTTCCTATATTTCGTCGCAACTTTGCCAGAAAATTTGCTCTGTATTTCTTTTTTTTTTCTCGTGAACTTTTCTGCTAAATGGATCAGAGTTTTTTTTTTTACTTTTATTGTCAAATAGTTAGAGCTAGAAGCGTTGATTAAAGATTTTCAAGTTGGTCTTATCTTTTTTGATTGATTTTTTCTTTGAACAGACGAGGAACTTGCTTCGTATTGCTATTTTCAACATTAGCTATATCAGAGGCCTTTTTCCAGAAAACTATTTCAACGATAAATCTGTTCCTGCTTTAGGTTAGCTTCTTCTTCTACGACTTTCTCAAATTTCTTTTCAAAATTTCCAAAATCTGTTTGACTCATTTCTTCAAAAATTGCGACAATTATAAATAGAGATGAAGATCAAGAAGCTAATGCCGTTGGATGCAATGTCTCATAGACTGATTGATTGGATGGAGAAAGGCAAGTTGTTTTCATTTCATTCTTAACCATTTTTTCTCTGTTTTCGCCTCCTTGACTTTAATTATTTGGTAATTTATCTCCTTCCCAGGTGTGTATGATGCATTACAGAAAAAGTACCTAAAAACACTGTTGTTCTGCATATGCGAATCGGTAGATGGAGCAATGATTGAGGAATACTCATGTATAGTTTCTGAATCACCGCTTTTACAATCATATTCAAAGCTTTAGTGATTTGATTTTCGATTTGAAAAATTGAGTATCCCTTCTCTTTGCAGTCTCTTTTAGTTATTCTAATTCTGATTCCCAAGAGGTTTCAATGAATATTAATCGCACTGGAAACAAGAAGCAAGGCAAAGCATTCAACTGTAACTCCACCTCTGAAGTTACTCCCAATCAAATGAGGTGATTTAAATCCGAGTCAATTAAATCAGGATAATTTTCTGTCCCTTTTTGTTCAGAGCCGGCATTTTTATGTTAAAATTCTGTGATAATTTAAATTTTCAGGAGTTCTGCCTGTAAAATGGTCCGTACTCTGGTTCAACTGATGAGAACTCTGGATAAGATGCCAGAAGAGGTAAATCTTAGCAACTAAGCCTTTAAAGTATTTATTTTACATTCAAGTACAGAGGTATTGTTCATTGTGACATTTATTTTATCTTCTGTTTCAGCGTACTATACTGATGAAACTTCTCTACTATGATGATGTAACGGTATGCCTTCTTATTTTCCCCGTGAAGACTTTGTTTCCACTACCTGAAGTTTGAGAGTAATTTAGTTTAAAATATTCCCTATTGTTTAATAAAATATGGGATATTAATTGTGAAATTCTTACCATCCATGTATGAGTATTTGATATTGGTTGTCATGTGTTTTCTTCTCTGGATATTGAACTCAAGCAATTTGTTACTTGTTTGCCTATGTTGTGATTTTCCTGTTTTAACAGAACTTTTTTGGCGAAGTTTTTTTTTAGATTCAACGTTAACAAATATGGTATTTTATGGTAATGCATTAATTTCAACCACGCACAGCCAGTGGACTATGAGCCTCCCTTCTTTAGAGGATGTACGGAAGATGAAGCTCATAATTCATGGACCAAAAATCCTTTAAGGATGGAAGTTGGAAATGTCAACAGCAAGCACTTGGTGTTAGCTCTCACGGTAATGTTTTGAAGGCTTTTTGTCTGCTGGATCAGATTTGTGGTTCACACATTAATAAAAGTTTTCATTACTGGTAACTTTGTACAGGTGAAAAGTGTACTTGATCCTTGTGGCGATGAAAATGATGACATTCAAGACGAAGAAGTAAGCCTCTGCGTTGACTCTGTTCAAAGAGATGAATCTTCTGGTTCTGATAGTGAGGTAAAAAACTGTATCCTTTGTTCAGTCTATGTATCCTTGCCCTTGAACACATGTTCCTGCTATATAACATCAAATAGTACCCCATTATCCGAATAATATGTGTTGACGTCTTCGACTTTTTACTACTGATTTCAGGTTAGTGAATCTCAAGAAGAAGAATTTATCCTGGCACCAGTAGGTAATTAAATTGTTTCACAAGACCTTATTTGCCACTTCCATCTCATTTTTATAAGCTTTTGTCGGGAGAATCTGATTGCAAGTAATAGCACTGGTTGTTCTGCCAGGTAAGCAACGACCAGAAGAAGAAAATAGCGTGGTGGATGAAGGTAACATTTTAAAGTTATCAGAACAGAAAAAAAATATCATTAATTTTTTTAAGAAAAATTCCTCCTATCTTACCTCTTTCCCTATGAGATTTTTTCTCTGGATTAGTTTGTTTGCAACTACTTATCTGTTAACTGCTGCACAGATGATACTCAAGATCCCATGGAAGATGAACAACAATTGGAAAGGGTGAAGAATTGGATCAGTAATCTTCACCTTGACACTGTAGGAGTTACTGATGTGCTCGCAAATTTTCCAGATATCTCGGTGGTAAATGCGCTATATTATTTTCCTAATTTATTTTTTATCAATAGGGCAGAAATTAGTTAAGAGTGGTTTGCTTTTAACATCCTGATTCCTACAGGGTTTTTTTCATAATAGTTCTGGTTTTAATCTTACTATTTCGCACAAATACAGGTTTTGACAGAAGGTAATGAAATATTTGGTGAAATTGAAGTTTAAACATAAAGGGAGTACTCTACAGTCAACTTCTGTTTAGTTTTCTATTTTTACATGTTAATACTTTAATGTCTTTGGATTGATTTCAGAAATAATGGACAAACTTGTAAAGGAAGGTGTTTTATCAAGCAGTGGAAAAGACAGTTACACCATAAACAAGCATAAGGTTATTTCTTCTAAATTAAAATTTGTATGCTCATTACCTGCTTTTAGTCCACTCTCCTAAATGTCATGAAAAATAATACTAGAGATCTGAGTACGAGTTTCCGGTTAAAGAAGAAATGGATGGCCAAGTTCACATTGTTCAGAAATCTCCAAAGGTTGAAGATCACATGTATATGAAGGTATTCAAGTTCGATTCTATTCCGTTTTCTGAATTAGCAAAATGAATATTCTATGTCCTGTTACATGTAAAACATATTATACTGCACTGTTTTGCTTCTCTTTACCTTTTATCTCTGTATGTTTATGAGCTTTTTTCACATTTCGTAACTAAAACCTTAACTTGCACGAGGCTTTTCAATTTCAAGTCACTGCAATGAAAAAGATTCTGTTGTTTTCTGGTCCTTTCAATAAAGAGGTCATAAGGAGTATTTCTTACACATTGTTAGGGTTGCCTGGTTGCTGTCTTTTCAGTTTGCAAATTCTGACTTCATTTTTGTGACTCTAGGCTTTGTACCATGCTCTTCCAATGACATATGTGTCGGCTGCAAAGCTTCAGAAGAAGTTGGATGGACAAGTAAATCAGAATGTTGTTCGAATGATTATAAATAAGATGACGCGAGATGGTTTTGTCCAAGCTAAAAGCAACCGTAGGCTAGGTATGTGTTGCCACTCTTGTAACCATTTCATCCACATGGTCTTATATGTTAAATCCTGGTAATTTACTTTGTGATTGATCTGTTGTTAACACAGGCAAACGCGTAATCCGCTCCAAACTGACAGAGAAAAAGCTACTGGAAGTCAAGAGAGCTTTAAACAATGACCCCATGGTGATGCTTGTAGTTTTATTACTTGTGCAACAATGCATCTTCCGCATAATGTTTAATTAGTCTCTAAATCTTCCTACTGAGCAGGATATGGATACCAATGAACCACATAGCAAGACCAATCATCCGGAAATGCACACACCTGGTACTCAAATCAACCTTTTTACTATTATGTTACGCAGGAAGTTTCGAACTGAGAACATATTTCTCTTTTTTATCAGGAAGCAACCTCAGGGATATGTCTACATGCGGTGCCCTCCACTCCATTGGTTCAGATCTCACACGCATGAGAGGCCGATCCGACATGAACCAAAGTGAGCAGTCTATCTCAAAGGCCAGGGACAGTGGAAACACCCCCATAAGCATGGGTCAGGTTAGTGTCAAATTGAAGGCATCATTCCTCTTTCCCACTAGATAGCAATCCTTTACTCTGATTTCACAGCTTTATTCGGATTTCGGAAAGAGGGTTGGATACGGTTATCTGTCTAAAATGTGCATGCTCGATTTTAGAATATTGTTTCCGTTTGTAATTATTCAGCCTATAGCTTCAAGAGAGAGCTTTGTCCCGGGATGTGAGAAGGACCGGGTCAATGGAAACTGCGATGAGATAGACCATGTTGTTTGTAGTAGGGCATCACAAGATAAGCGAGGCAGGAAGGCAAGCATGGTATGCTTTAAATTCCTTCTAGTTTGCTTAAATCATGAAGATCCATCGGTGGTTAAAATTCTATCCTCTCTCATACGTTGTTTCCTGCTCTTTCATTCTTTGGCAGGTGAAGGAGCCTATCCTTCCCTACCTGAAGCGCCAGAAATCTCTGGCTGTTTGAACAGAATGGAGAAATGCGAGGTCAATCCGTGAACCAAACTCATAACTGTTTGGTAATTTTTCCTTTTGAAGTATATGTAATAGAAGTTACTTATAGCTGCTTTTTCCTTCTCATCGACAGTGATAAAAAGACATGTTAATTACCATTTTTATCCCTGTACTAAATGTGAATTTACGTATGAAGCCTTTCTAGAACTTTCTTTTGTGATTTGCAGTAATTGTAAGCTCTCCTGAATAACAACGAGTGATTTGAAATGCACAAACTCTCTAACTCCGTACCATTTTAACGATAAACTTCTCTTTCTCTCTCATAAAAATGTAATCTTCCAACTCTAAAAACAATATCTATAATTCATTTGTTCCCTTCCTTGCTAGGATTAAAGGAGTAATGTTTCATTGAGAATAAATCAAGGACGTATATTGACGTTATTTTAAATTTTCCGTAAGTCAACATTTATAGATTAATTCTAACAACACAAAAGGATAATTTAAGATGAAAACTATATAAAAACTATATGTTTTTTTTTATAATTTAATACTATATATTTTTTCAAGTTCTTATAATTTATATAAGATATTTGGGTTTTTTATATTTTGAAAGATTTTTTGTTTTGGCTATTTTCTTTTATATGGACCAATTTGCATATTTTTGAATATATCAATGACTCAAGTGATAATTATAGAAATTTGTTATTTGATCATTTGAATTAATTAAATTATAAAATTCAACTTGACTTAAACTCAAAAAATCAAATAATTCAAAAAAAATAATTTAAAATTTAAATTCTCTTTAATTATTTTTAATTTAAATCGAATTTTAGTACGAGTGACTACGGGAGGACCTCAACGGACCTACAATATGGACAAAGGTAGGTTAAGATATTTTTCCAACTCCAACAAGTAAGATCCTTCCACGTGCCATTCGGAAAGCCTCTATTTTCTCCCAGAAAAGGTAAAACTGAAATTCGAGAAACTACTCATATAGGGCCCACTCTGCTACTCTCACTTCTTTACATCCCAATATAAGCCGTTGGATCTCATCAACCGCCCATATCAATTCATCTATAAAATAAATTGCACTCCCTTAATTTCCCCGTAGAGAATTGAAGTTCTATTTGCGATCGGATCTATTTTCTCTTGCAAGCACTCGCCTCGAGCGTATTGGAAAACTGAAAAACTCAAGCAAAAGAATCTTTCATTCATATCAATGGTAACCGTGGATAAGGTATTTTCTCTTTCTTCCTTTATTGGATCTTCTTCTTCTTTCCTCTGCTTTGAAAGTTAAGCATATGGCTTCATCTTTTCTGCCTTAATTTTAGGAGGTAGAGTTCGAAAACAAGAATCTAGGCCTCAAGCACCTAAAGTTCGTCCGGGTAGCTGCGATCCACGCGTTGGTTTGCGTCTCGAATCTCTACGACTACTCCAACGAAACTCCGGGCCGTTGAGATCCACCGTTGACAACGTCGAGAGTGCCGTTACAACCGTCGTCGGTCCCGTCTACCAGAAATGCAAGGACGTTCCCGATCATTTTCTTGGCTTTATTGATAACAAGGTATTCGTCCGTTCCTTTTCTGTTTCCCGGTCTTTAATGGTGTGATACTGATTATCGTATGGATTAAATTTAATTGCTGGATTCATTTATTGGTGTGTCTAAATGTTAATTTAGTGTTTTTTTAAGTTTACTGTAATTAATGTGAATAAAATTGTAGTACTAACTAAAAGAAAGAGCTGTAGGTAGATGAAGCTTCACACAAACTGGATGCGCATGTTCCAGAATCAGCCAAGCAAGTGGCTAGCCAAGCCCACGATTTGGTTCAAAAGGCAACCCAAAAGGCTCAGAAACTAGTAGACGAGGCTCGAATCAATGGGCCTCGAGGAGCGCTGCACTACGCTGCAGCTGAGTACAAGAACTTCTTGGCGGTAAACTCAACGAAGTTGTGGGTTAAACTGAATCACGACTCAACTTTCAACTCGGTGGCAGAAAGGGTTGTTCCCAAAGCAGCTGAGTTGTCGGAGAAATACAACGGTTTGGTGAAGGAGATAAGTGGGAAAGGCTATCCTGTGTTTGGGTATCTGCCATTGATTCCTGTTGACGAGCTCCGTAGGGCCGAAAAGAAAGCTGAAGCCAAGGGTAAAGCACATGAAGCCAAGGGTAAAGCACACGAAGATGATCATAAATCCGATTCCGATTCTTGGTCAGATTAGAGAGTCAATATATCCTTAGATTGTGTTTGGTTTGGAGGAATCTTGAAGTGATTTCTCTGTAAGTGTATGTTGGTTGTGGCAATGCTCTGTCATTGTGAATTAGCTGAAGTGTAAACGCTTTGCAATTTGAATCGAAGTATTGAGCTGTTGATTTAGGAATAAACGACCCAAAATGTACAACTATCAACACACTGCATTTACGAAGAGTAACTGAGAAAACTCTTAATGAACCATAAATTCACCGACACAAAGCATTTATTTTTCTTGCAAGTCTTACCCATTGAGTCTCCATTTCTCAAATGTACACTACAAAATAAGCTGACACTTCAACTCCTTGATCAAACCAGTAAAACCCAAATCTAGAAACAGATATACAATTATCAAAATCCAATGCCCGTCAGCAATTTACTGCAATTTTTTTATTTAAAAAGAGGCATAAATAAAATCCCAGAAATCGTTGAATAATTATACCTCAGTTTCGTTTGGAGGACTGTCTTGAAGCAGGTCGTCATAAGGATCCCTACGGCCGGTGACTTGGCTAATCTGAGGATCCCACCGGAGCTGAGCATTGTGGCGCTCAAATGTCCAAAACCCGTAAGGCCGCAACGAATAACTCCACATCTCCTTGGTCTTTTCGCATCGTTCCTTCGTGGAGTAAACGTGTTCCCTGAATTTCCTGTCCCTCTCTTTTGTATCCTCCATTAACCTCAACACCAAATTCTCTGCGAATTCCATAACAAATCCCATTTTCTTCTGAAACAAACAAACCCAATAAAAAATATAAGAAATAGGTGATCAAGAAGAATTTATCTTCGAAATAAATAGCCATTTTGGGAAACCTGTGATGTAGAATGTAGAGTAATTGAAGAGCCTAACTCGGGCTAAAGCTCAACAACTGGGCCCAGTTTCTTTGGGGTGAAAAAAAATAGTATCATTGCCCTTACAAGGTTGGACTAAACCCTGTACACTCTAACTTAGGATAAGGCCCAACTGTTAATCATTAAACTTCAAATTAAAAAAGATATGTATTATTATCACATGAAGTGAAGCAAAAGTTTTTTATTCTTTTTAACTTAAAGTTCACGAAATTATCAGAAAGATTTGTAAATTAATTTGCCATATCGTCGTATTTGGTCATCGAAAACTATTTTTTGTGAGAAGTTTAATATGGAGAGAATAATAAATAAAATAATAAAAAAAATGTACGCTCTTTTATTGCAGTCAAACAGATAAGATTGTGTGTTCAATTCTCCTTTGGATGAAGTTTTACGTATTTTACATGATGATAATAGTGTCATGTTTCAACTACGAACTTCTTATTCTGTTTTTCTTTCCCTCGTAACCGAAAAACCTTAAATTTTATCGAGTCGAAGCAAAACGAGAAAGTCCACAAATACAAGCGAAAGATAGCTTAAACCCAGAAAATGGGGGAATTTGGTTTGAGAAATGCATCAAAGGGTGCGTGGTCATGGTTTTGATTTTGAAATTCCATGTTTTTAAATATTTTTGGTTGGTCAGATGTGACAATCTAAAGTCTAAAATATTTGCTGTTTAGACTTAACAATAACCCAAATTATATGATCTTAGAACCCCATCTAATCATTTAAGGATAGAAACAAGTTTGATCATCTTTAGTTAAGAAATTTGGATCCATGATGAAGAACAAATGTAGAATGTTGGTACGTTGGATCTTAGTTTTTTGCTTCAATTATTATAAATTGTGTTTTCGAACATTTTAAGTGGATTGGGCTTGGTTGGACCATCACCATAAATCTTTAATAATAATGACAATATAAAATGAAACTTCAAATATATATTCCTGCAGTACCTCATTTTTCCCATTTAAAAAGTTGGTATTCTAAAAAGAAGTTAAGGTTTTGAAATTGGAATTGGAATTGGAATTTAAAACTATTAGATGTATCTCTGAAACATAGTTTGGTCGATCAATTAAACTAAATGTTCAAAAGGTTCTACTAAATTTTATTATGTCATTGAAAATTAAATATATAATAAGTTTGTAAAATAAAAATTATTTCCAAATCAAATTTTTTTATTGTCCTCATTATCTTCGATGATTTTTTAACTAATCTGGACTGATTTGCATTACACAACTATTTGGTGGGTGAATTTTCTGGCATGAATTTTTTTATATACACAAAATCACGAACTCAAAATTTATTTAAACGATACTAAATTGTTTATCATTTGGAGAAACCCATTGATTTTCGAATCAAAATTTTAATGTAGTTGAAAACTAAAACCGAAAAAAAAAATCCCCATTACCCACAATACCCTCCACCTTGCGAAGAATGCATGTCCCTCCCACCACTTCCCTAAATTCCATCTCCTTTTCATATCTAATCTTTCTTTGGGTAAAATACACAAATGGTCACTAAATTATCTAAAATACAAAATAATCACCAAACTTTCAAAAATTATATAATGGTCATTAAACTTTAGTTTTTATTATAAAATAGTCACACTGAAAGACGTGGCAGTTACGATATATAATAACATATTTAATCCTCAATATTTATACATTCAATCAATTTAGACATCAATAATGAGGGTTAAATTATGAATAAATTGATTAAATGTGTCAATATAAAAGATTAAATGTTATATTATTTAAATTTTTGTAACTGACACGTCACCCAATTAATAGCTTAATGACCATAACTAAAGTTTAATGCTTATTATATATCATTTAAAAGTTTAACGATTATTTTTTATTTTTAGAGATAATTTAGTGATAATTTGTGAACTTTACTTCTTTTTTTCCAACACACCCCATGACTTTTTGGTGGTCAAAAAAGCCTCAAAACACACGAAGAATCCCCGTATTTCTCTTTGGAAAATGAACATTGTAATTCATCTAATCTCATCTTTCATTCCATTTTATTTTTTTAAAATCTGAATTTGACATTAAAAAGACAATGAATTCCACTACCTTTACCCTAAAGTTAAGCTGATTAGTAACATGTAAACCAAAATTTTATGGTAGTTTGGTTATTCATCCCATCCACCTAATTTTGTTTTATTTGTTATTAATACTAAACCTTTCTTCAATATACAGAGTTGGAATTTAAATTTCCAATAAAAATTACATATTTGCTATAATATGTGATTATTCACTCAGTCGTTAATTGAAAATCTAATATGGATTAAAATCCTGCTTGTTTTTAATATACAATTTGATATAGTAATTTTTATATCGAAAAATATTACAATTTAAACAAGTTTGATACTACGTTATGTGACGTATTAAACTAAATTCAATTGGCTAAAATTTGCTAGTTAATTGTGCTCTGTTGTATAATTAATTATCAAAAGATTGATCAAAGTGTTTTGTAAGCTGTTTATACGCTTAGGCCTTGAAGATAATAAAAGGAAAATTATCCAAAATAAAAAAGAAAGAAAAATATGGCCTCATTTTTACTTTCTTTTTTTGATTTTTTACGGCCTTAAAAACTGAAATGTTACCGTGACCCTTTTTTTTTAACTTTCGGCAATGACTTCATCCATTCCGTCGCCACCAACGCCTTCTTCATCGAGCCAACGTTCGACCGGCGAACACTCCGCTTTGTGCCGGAGTTTCCAATCAAGCGCCTGGCAAGCGCGTGAACAGTAATTCACAGCACCACAAACCGAGCACCGGCGGAACTCGTGTCTTCTTGTCTCCGGTCTCCCGCAACCAACGTGCGAGCATAGCCTCAAACCCGGTCCAGGAATCCCGTCGCGAGAACTGAACCACTCCGTTAAGAATTTGTTCGCCGGATGAGCCTCCGGCGCCTGCACATTGCACCCGAAATCACTCAGCAACGGGCATCCCGGCACGGTCGGATGACGGTTGTTAGGGTGCGGGATCGGGTGTGGACTCCATGTGAGCCAAGAGCGCGTAGCGATGTTAGAAACGGACGCTGATGATAAACCCGCCGCAAGCTCTCGGGCGTTGGCTTGGACGAGGAACCGACGGCCCTCGGTGATGTTTTGTCGGACGCCGTACCCGTCTTGCAGGCAGTGACCGAGCTCACGCAGGGCGTCGACGTGGCCGAGAAAAGCAGCTCGGGCGCACAGAGCCACGCCGGCCCTAAGGTCCTTATCGTTCTTAGAACCGCCGCTTCCGTTGAACTGAATTACAGCCAAGGAGTAAAGCGCCGGCGAGTGGGAACTAATTGCTGCCTTAGCCATAAGAGAAGCTCCACTCCCTCGATTTTGCAAACAGTAGAAACGAATCTGATGCAAATCATAAAACAGTTAACCATTTAGAGAATGTTCAAATTCTTCCAAAAAAATAAAACAAAATCTTTCCCCCCGAGTTAACTCACCATGCCAAGGGTATAACAAGCTTCAACATTTCCGGCATCGGCGCAAAACTTTAAGAACCGGTGCGCCGACTCCGACCAGTTTTCAGCTTTAACGGCGAACAATTTTGGAGAGGCTTTTGACAAAACCAAAGGCAGAAGTGCAAAACTATTTAATCTCTTGCATCTGTTTAACAAAAAGAACCAAATCAAAATCCAAAATGAAACAAAACTTTCCCCTCAGAAAAATGAAACCCAGAGAAAGAAAACTAAAAACAACATACGTAATCAAAACGTTGAAGAAATCGGAAGGGCAAGAAGCGGAAGAGCTGAGCTTGGAGAGTATAGAAATGACAAGATCATCAGGTAAAGCATCAAACATATCACTCTTTCCGGCAACCACCGGCGAGAATCTCTGCCGTTTCCGGCAACCCATATTACACCCGGCGAAATCTCTCCGTTTAACTCCCATCTCATCAACACAGACATCTTCTCTAGGATAAAAAATCCCTCTCCTCGTTCTCATTTCTCTCTGTCCCTATAAAACTACAAATCTACCCAAGAATATATCTACTTGTATCTCTAATCTGTGTATGTTTTTTTTATTTTTCTTTCTTTTGCCTTAGCGGCGGAAAGAGAAGAACGAAAAAAAAAAGAAAACTGAAGGGGAAAAGCACGAAACAAGGCCTTAAAATGAAGAGAGAAGCAAATAAACAATAATTCTGAGAAACTCAGACAGATATAGATAGCTGAGTTTAACAGCAAAACAGCTCGTGGGGACCGGGGGGTTGGGTATGGTTAATTACATTTTAGCCTTGTTTAGGAACCGTTTTTACGGTCTGTTGCTGTTGACACAAATCCTGCCTGCGTCTGAGGGGAGCGCTCTTTTGTCCTTTCCTTTACTTTTTTTACCTGCTTTTTTTAAAATTTACGAGAGAGAGGTTTATGAAACAGTAAAAGAGTATTTTTACCGTTTCAGTTTTTTTACTTATCCGCTATTTGTTTGCTGCTGGTGAAAAACGCTTTGTGGGTTTGTTTTGGAAGCATTTAAATTTGTTGCCAGTAAAACAACTAACTACGGTTATTTTTTTGGAATTTTCATTCAAATATAACTTTAGGATTTTTTTCCTAAATTATGGTACTTCCTATTTTAATTTTTAAAATATTATATTTGCTACAGTATTTAAAAGAATAAAATTTGACTATGAATAATGTTTTTCTAAAAAAATTCTTAAAAATTACCTGAAATTAGATCTTTCTAAATTAATTTTTAATTTTTTTTAAAAATTATTATTTAAAATTTAATTTTAAAATACCGTAACAAATATAATATTTTAGTATTTAAAATGAAAAGTTCCATATTTTAAGAAAAAAACTAAAGCAATATGTTTTTTCAGATAATTCAGCTTCACTTTGAAGTTTATATAAGAAAATAAATAAAGTAACGAAAATCCGTTTGGTCTATTGTTTAGGGAGTGATGGCCACGCTCTTTGATTGCGGAAGGGGAAATTAACAATCTGATTAACCAACTCGGGGTAAACTCAGTTTAGTGAATTCTGAGTAACTCGTTCGACCAGACAACTGATCAAAAGGTCAAACGGATGAATCAGCATTCAGCATCCACAAGTGTTCAGGTACTCTTCTTTGTTTTATTTTTGGTTATTAATTTAAGCACTTTCCCTTTTAAATTAATTAAAAAATATTAGTTGATAATTTCTGGAGTGGGAATATTTTTTTATGAAAAGAGGGGGAATATTTTTTATTTTTTCATATATTCACAAGAGTAAGTCTAGTCACTAATCATTAATGTTTTGTTATTTCATAAACTTTATAAAATAGATGTTAACCACAAGTTTTAAAATTACTCTATGTTTAGATGAGAATCGAACCTTTAACCACAAATTAAGATAAAATATATATTTTAGAAAAATAAGAATACACTAACTATTAAGTTCACTATTTAAACTGAAAATTATTAACATGAAGCCGAGATTGGAGGTTGGAGAAAAATCATAAATATTTAAAAAGTGAAAGGGTAAATGTATAATTAATTCATTTTAAAAGAAAATCTATGTAACATAGGTAAAAATATTTGAGGGTTGGGAGAGCATGAGCGCCTCCCGGGCCTTAGTTCTTCTGTCTCTGGCTACTCGTAAAATTAGTTTTTAGTAACAAATATTATATCAAATATATTTATGAGTTAATTATGATTAAAAGTGCAAGTATATCCGCAGTGAGAGGATGATGATAGAGGATCTTTTTTTTGTTGTTCAATTGCGCTCGTTTTATTGGGTGAAGGCGAGGTCAAAGGGTGAATATGTTGAGGAGGCGTAATGGTGGACATGTCCTTGGCAAATTGCAAGGTCGTTGATTGGGAGACCGGTGCAACATGGGATTGTATGGTGCTCTCCACCTACGAGGGTCTTAAAATTTAATGTTGACGGATCGGCGAAGGGAAAGCTAGGACCAAGGGGTTGTGGAGGGGTCTTGCGTGGTGCGGGAGGATACATTTTGACACTTTTTTCAGGCACCTTGGGCGTGGTTGACTCAAATGTGGTGGAACTTAGGGCGATTGAGTATGCATTAGACATGGTTTGCTCTTCGCGTTGGGGTCGTGACGAGTCCGTGATTATCGAGTCGGATTCGTGTGTTGCTATATCATGGGTTTTACATCATAAAAGACGATCGCGGAGGTTGGGACATTGATTTCGAAGGATTGATGCCGCATGTCGTAGCCTCTCGTGCGTATATTTCTCTATTATTCTGAGGGAGGCGAGCAGTATAGCCCATGCTATTGCTAAAGGAGGTGTGGATCAAGAGGATTGGATGTGTGTTTTTTCTTGATTTTAGAGCGATCCTCTTTGTGTGGTTCTGTTGTGGTTGGTTCTTTTATTGTCACACTTTCATGTTGTACTCTTTTCCCCCATTTAAGATTAGGGGGATTTTTAACGAGGCACATGGTAGTATTTTTTTGAATGATTTTCACGTTGAATAAAATTATACTTTTTGATAAAAAAAAGTGTTAAGTATATGAAAATTTGTGAGGATGTTAAGGTGGAAATACAAAAAAAATAATGAAATTTATAATTAAGAATGGAATATATATAAAAACAATCTAATTAAAGCCCTAACCTGAATATTAGGTTTGGTCCATAAATTTTATTATAGGAAAATAATAGGAACCGAACACAAAAACCCTAATCTAAATATGTTCCAAATATAAAAAGAAAGAAGATCTAACCTAAAGGCTAAGGCATAGGATCCCACTCCACTTTCATTCACTTTATTATTATAAAGAGTCTTTACAACTGTAAATAATATTTATTTTTAGTAGCTAATAAATAATTACTTTTATATGTTAAAACAGCCAATAAATTCAAAATATAGTTCTGAAAAGTCAGCAATGAAAAATAGGAGTAGTGGGGTAGCTTAAAGATATTGTTGAAGTTATTTGATTTTTATTGAATTAAACGTTGAATATAAATATATTGTTTCATAAATTTAAATTTAAAATATAAATCCTTCCCAACCCGATGTAATTGAAATTTTTTAATATAAAAAATTAAGGGATGTAAAAAATAAATCAAGACGAGAATGCATGGTCGAAATGAAGAAGAGCACCCACTAGACTGAAGCAGCAAAACTAAAAAAAAAAAAATAGAACACTTCTAAACTAAAAAAGGGTGATTATTGGATAAATCTTTACAAGCTAAAAATCATTTTTAGTTACATCATTAGAAAAAAAATTAGAAAGTATGATGGTATTAATTAGAAAATTTTACATTTATTAGGCATAAAACAATTAGATTTTATAAGTAATACATAATTTTACAATATTTTTTGGTGAACAACGGAATACTATTACCTATAAAACGTTAGTGTCACGGGGCCATTAAATTCTTTCCAAAAGACATATCTAATAGGACATGCAGCGTCACCGTATTTTTATCCCAAGACTTCCCTTTTCTTTTCCGATGTGAGATTAATGACTCTGCCTCTTCTCAAGCGTGACATTCTCCTCCACTCACAATTGTCCACCCTGCCTACCCCACTCATGGGCGCTCGGCGTGAAATCAGACAGTTAAAGGGTCGCTCTGATACCACTTGTCATGGGGCCATTACCCTCTTCCCAAAAGACATGTCTAATAGGACGTGCAGCGCCATCGTATTTATATCCCAAGACCTCCATTTTCATTTTCGATGTGGGATTAATGATCTCGCCTCTTCTCAGGCGTGACATTAGCCACAGACTGCAAACAATCCAAAATAAAAAGGTGGTGGTTCAATAAAAACTCTATAATATAAAGAACCTCAATTAACAGACTTAGATAACCTATCAGCAACACTATTTGATTCCCTAAAAACATGATTTATAGACACAATCCATCTTCGACTCAAAAGCTCGAAGATATGTTGTAGTATTGTCATTGGAGTTATTCCCTTTTTGTATGAACGCAAAAGATTTGACACCTTCTTGTTATCCACCTCGAGTTGTACCTGTTTTTCACCAATCGCCCATGCATGTGAGTTGTGACAATCCCTTATAGATTACCCACAATTCTGCCTCAAGGGAAGAACACATGCCCACTGAACGAGCAAATCCCCGTAACCATATACCTCCATGTCCGCGGATTACTCCGCCACAGGACGTAAATCCCAATGTATGATCCCGAGCTCCATCGACATTTAGTTTGCACCAACCAGCATGGGGATGACCACATTGCTTGAGATCTCGACTGAGTTGATTTCCCCCAATCCCAAAGCTCGTGGCTGCAATAGCATCTGAAACTACGTTCCAGAACAGGGTCGAACACGATAGTTTTGCGGTTCTTCTACAAAAACCACACCACTGCGTCGAAAAGGAGATCCCAGTCTTCTAAAATTTGAGCAAAATAGAACTGGTTCGTTAAGTTAATCTTTATCCATTCCTTTTGTCTCCGTAGTCCTAAACTCACTCTATTTTTTTCTGTTTGATGAGTCCCCTCTAGGGATTTAAAAAGCGGACCGCGACCTCGATATCGGCCGCGATATAGCGGTTGCGTCGCCGTCTAAAACGGCGATTAGGGTAAAAAAACGGTTCAAGATCGCCGTAATTCGGCTGCTTTTGTCCAAAATCGCGATATAACATCGCAACCGCGATTTAAAACCCTGGTCCCCTCCATACGTTGGACGTTATGGGGCAGTCCCCTCCAATTGAGTTGAACTCGTTGATATAATAAATAAAAGAATATAAAATTAAATATATTTAAATATTTAGTATCTTATGATCTATGAATTGAGAGAGATCTGCCGTATAGACGTTATATAAAAAAAAATACAGTAACATTTGGCATATTCTGGTAGGTCACATTGTTCTCTTTGATTTGTTTGACAAAAATTTAAGATTTTATTTTTTATCGATAAAATGAAGAATCATTTAGAACACGTTTATAAAATTATCATTATAATTTTATATTATCAACCCAATATTTTTTTTTATCTAAACATGAAAATGCGATCATGAAATATGAGACAAAATATTGATAAATTTATAAAAAAAATCGGATACGGCAAAAATTCCGTGCATGATAATAATGTAGAAGGCAAAATGAAAAAAAAATTATTAGATAAATTTAACTCATAACGTTACTTATAATGTCATTTAATAATAATTTTTATCTTATTTTTTAAAATAAATTTTTATCTTTTTCTTAGATGTTAAAAATAATAATTATTTAAATATTATGCTGAAATTAATAAATTTTATTAAATTAAGTCTTAATAATTTCTCTAAAACGAGGATAGGAAAGGATAAGTTGGGGGATGACGTGGAGGGGAAGTCGACCAGTCGTGTCATGACATCGGTGACCCACATGTCTCCCTCTCCAACTGGACAAATCACACCTCGTTTTTCGGAGTACTAATCAGCGTCAACCTTCCTCTCTGTCTTCCATTTGTTTTTTCTTTAATAGTATTTATTTATTATTTTCCCTTTTGAAATAAAATGCGTGCGCCGTACCTGTCTTTGTTTCGTAAAATTTGGATGTCAAATTCTCAGTGCTTACTTGCGGATACGGAAACGCCGTCAGCCTCCCCCTTTTCCCCGGTTATTTATATATCAACGTCTGTTTTCCACTCAAATTTAAGATTAATTTTATCGAAGATATAATATATTAATATAACTAAGGGTAATCTTTCGATATCAAGTCGGGTTGAGTCAAATTTTTTTAAATTATTTGAGTTGACGCATTTTATTTTATAACTCAAATTTAATTTAAAAATTTTTTGATTCGAATCGAGTTTATGAAACTTGACTCGAGTTTTTGAGTTCCTATACAAATTTAATTATAATTATTTATCATGTTATAGTACAGTTTGATTCTAATTTAAAAAAATTTCTCTAATCATATAAGATATGCATATGTATTTTTTCATATTGTTTTTCACATGTATAAGTAAGATATGTAATATTATTTAATAAAAAATATCATCTAAACTTTTAAAATATATTTATCATATTATTTTTAAATATGAAACTTTTGGGAATAAAGTATTGATGTGATTATAAATGAGTTAAGAATTGATTTGAAAAAAAATTACAAAAAAATTCAATTGAATGATCATATTGAATAAAATGTAAATTTAAATGACTAAATTGTAAAAAGAATATATTTTAAAAAAATATGAATTGAAGTTATATAGATGTTACATAGTGTTAGTGAATCATGTTGTTTAATTTTGATCAAAAATAGACTTGAAACGAAAGGGGAATTAAATAAATGGAAAATCATTCAAAGTTGAGGGGCTAAATAGCAAAAGTAGGAAATTTAATTTAAAAAATATGAATTGAAGCTAAATAGGTATTATATAGTGGTTTAGGAGCATGCAGTTCAAATTTGGTCAAAAATTGACTTAAACGAATGAGGGATTGAAGAAATGAGAAAATCATACAAAGTTAAGGGGCTAAATTGAAAGATACAAAATTTATTTTCAAAAATATGAATTGAAGCTAAATAAGTATTCTACATTGGTTTAAGAAGATGTGGTTCAAATTTGGTCAAAAATGGACTTAAAATGAAGGAGAAATTGAAAAAAAAATGAAACTATAGACTAAATCGCAAAACTGTAAAATTTGGTTTTTCGTTTTTTCGAGTTGGGCAGATTTCAACTTGACTCGAACTCAAAACCTTTTTGAATAACTCGAACAACTCGACTCGAATAACTCGAAATTGAAAAAAAATCAAATTTTTCGAGTCGAGTTTTGCTCACCCCTAAATGTAACGAGATCTATTGATTTATCGAGTAATCAACAATGTTTATGTTCTTTCAGTTTGTATAGGTTTAAATCATAACATCTATTTTAAGAATGTAATTATCTGTCTACACAATCAAAAAAAATATTAAAACAACAATTTATTCCACATTTTTATATAATTGGAAAGAGATTTTAATTCAATATTTTAGAACATCACGAGGGGTCCTAGTAAAAAAAAAGTGTATTTTAGGAGATCCAAGTTCGAGTAATTTTATTATAGTTGAACGCATTATCAAAATGTTAAAAAAATACAAATATATACTATCTTGTAATATAAAAATATTTTATTATTAAAAACTCAACATTTTACGTTTAAAAATTTAAATTTTATTTGATAATAATCGAGTTGAATTTAAATTCTATATCTGTTAGTACCTACAAATATCTACCGCCACGTGTCAAAGTCATACAGTCAAAGACGGACAAACGAGGTTGCGAACGGACTCACACAGAGAATGTCCAACGATTGCATGCCGTCGACCATGATCTGACTATCACCTTTCATAGCACAGTGTGAACGAGTAAGATCGCAAACAACATCCCGCCCAATGATCATGTGACAGTGTATGAGACCGCTGGGCGTAACAATATGAACCTGTGACGTCACATCATAGCCGGCCCAATCAATGCGTCACGACTACTTGATCGTGACATCTGTCCCAACATTATAAAAAGGACATGCACGGGGGACACCGAGAGACAAAATACACTATCAGTCACTAGAGAAGGTCAACAAACACCCTATCATTAAGAACCACCATCGATAAGACTTACATTCCATAGCACATGACGAACGAGTAAGACCGCAAACAACATCCCACACAGCCTGATCTCCCTTCAATATTTTTAAAATTTTATTATGGCTCCGCAAAAAAAGTTAATTTCATGTATGACCTCCCTTTATAAATTTCTAGTTTCATCCTGATCTGGCTAGAATTACTCGCGAGTATAATTAAACTTTTATTAATACACGCTTTTATATAATTAGTTTATTTTTGTTTTGTAGTCTATATTCGTTTTGATGGGATGATTTTTGGTCATGGCCACGGCTCTTATAATTTTGAGATAACTATTTTCACGTTCTTGGGAGGACATAATCATATTTCTTTTGGTCAATAGCTCATTATAAACGACAAAGCCTTTATATTTTAACATTTAATGAGTAGGATTTGGATTATAAATTGATAATTAAGTATTTTTAAACTAAAAAAATAATTATGAGCGGATAAGGTTTCAGCAACCATGTTAAACGATTTCTTGTTCAATTATCTCATATTGAATCTTAATTTTTATTATACTTCAACTTTATTTAAATGTACGTTGCAATGTGAATTTTACAATAATGAGAGATATTATCTGTCATTTGCAGTCTCTTAGAGCACAACTATGGGATCGCATAAGGCAAGATGAACGGGAGTGACTTCAAAAATCAAGACTTAAATGGTTCGAAGCTGGTGATAGAAATTCAAGGTACTTTCATATAAGTCCTCAGTGATATAATTGGCGAGTCTCAGTTCGCATTTTGCACCAGTAAATAAATTCTTGATTGTTCATTGATTTCCAACGAGATCATAGATTATTTGAAAAGAGAGAGTTATGATTAATTTACACTCAGTAAAATTCGTAAAATTTTACACTAATTTAGGATCATTTAATAAAGGTAAACCTTTTTTCTTTTTTTTCTTAAAATTTTCTATATTTTCAACTTTTAATCTCAATTATTAATTTACATTTATTTAATAATTTTAAATTATAAAATTAAATAGTTTTTATGTAGTGTAACAGGAAAAGAAACAGGTGACTTTCAAAAGAGCTAAATGGCAACCCACTTGATACCTTCTCCTAAATAGAGATAAAGAGAATATGAATCAAAACAAACTTCATTTTCACGAATAAGATTACTAAATTGTTTAATGAATAAAAACAGTTGAGAGAAAGGGGAAAAAACTCCTAGTAATGGTTTCGTGCATCATTTATACATATGGATCTTTTGAGAGATTCTCATAATTATGAATATTAAAAATTGGTTAAATTTCATTGAAATCAATTTATATTTAAATTGATTGTGATTTGAAACGATGATAATCCGAATTAAATATGATATTAATCCAAATCTAAATTAGATCCAACTATTTTAGATTTGAATTTAGAGTGTCTTAGACTCTGTTTTGCATTGTTTTTCAAATCAGCTTTTGGCTAGCTTGAGACTAAAAGCAATGAAAAATATGTAACTTTTTAATTTGGTTTGAAAAGTGTTTTTTAAAAGTTAAAATTTTTAACTTTTAACTTTTTCAAAAATATTTTTAAATAAATTTACTTATATATCATCGTTTATATCATCAATCTTTTTATATTTTTAAAAAGAATGTCTAAAATAGATATTTTATCTACCTAAAAGTAATGTTAACAATTTTTAGAGTAAGTGGTTAGAAGCTCTCAGTTGACACTTCTCCTCCCCTTAGGTTGCGAGTTCTAAACCCAATAAGAGTAAATTTTCGCTTCCCCTCTTCTAGGTAAAATTTCTTAAAAAAAATAATTTTTGACAGCAATATTAATTATTCTTATTTTAAACCAAACAATCTAAAAATATTTTTCAAAATTACTTATTAAAATCACTTTCTTATTGTATTTTTAAAAAACAATGTGAAAATCAGCTTAAGGTTGTGTTTGGCTTCACAAACTAGTTTTTTCACAAAAAAATTTTAAAAACAACAAAAACACTCAATTTTTAAGTATAAAAAATTTAATTTACCTCCAAAACTAGCTTTTCAAATAGCTTGCTAAAAGGTAATTTTTATAGCTTTTACAAAACTTTTATTTAGCCCCAAACTTTAATTTTTCCGCTCCAACTAAAAATAAATCCTACGTCATCAACTGTAATCCGTGCTACGTGTTTTAGTACTCGCCCTGTCTCAAACGTGGTAAAGTTTGCTTCTTCAAAGAGCATAGGCATGACTAACTTTTTATGCTAAATTTGGTGAGAATCTGTTAAAGGAGACTGTTAAGGGTGGGACCCACTTTTGTTTCTATGTTTAGAGACACGTGGCTCTCTGATCCGCCATATTCCCCTCTGCGTTGGCGAATCTGATAAACTACCACGTCAGACTAAGTATGAGTAAGAGAGTAGAGCCAACCTCCATTTTCCCATTGTTTTAGTATGGTAAAATTGACACATTTAGTAACTTGGATTTTAGCTGTTTTGTTGTGTTTTTTAATTATAAGATCGGATATAAAATTATTAAATTTATATACAAATAATTTATCACTCAGCCTGTAACCATTCGTTAAATAAACATTGTTTACATAAAATATTTTATTTCATCCTTCAAATAACATAAGATTTCCGATTTAAGAGTTGGAGGTTATGGATAGTTTAACCGTTATAATTTATATATTAAGAACTACATTTACTATAAAATTATGATTATAAATAATATAAAACTTTTTAAAATTACCTTTTAGGCCTTGAAAGTAATTCTTTGATGTCACAAATTTTGTTTTAACATATATGGCAAAAATCAGGTGTACCAATGAATATTTACTTCAAATCCAAGACGTGTGTGGTTGAGAGATGTGGGGTATTTATCCATTGAAGAACCTTATCAAAGGTATCTGCCAAACAAACCTTTCTATTTTTTCCTACCCATTTCTTGCTAATTTTAAGGTGGAAACTAATGGCATTGCTTGAAGAATTGGGTTCGTAGTAGTTTGGTGCACCATACTTATATCTAGGGCGGACGCATGATTTTGTATCAGTAGTACGAACTGTTAGAAAATTATATTAAAACTTTAGAAGGTGCGAGATTACAAAATTTTAGGGGGTGCGAACATCGATAGTCGATAGAAAATAAAAAAATCTAAAGAAAACACATAAACTATATAGAAGTTTGAAATATATAAAGGGTGCGAATGCCCCTCCAGTACCCCTCCGTCCATCCCTAATTACATTAACTTAAAGATTTTACTCAATAGAGTGAAAAGAAAATTTGAAGGATAAAAAATAAACAAGTACATAAGTAAAATTTTAAAAATATTTTTTTATTAATTTGCTTCGTAAGAAGAATGAGAGAAGAAAAATTAAACTTTGAAAAATATGGAAGGCTTTTTTTAAAAATTATTATCCTTCTCTTTTCTCTTTCCTTATTTTTTTTATCAAACACAATCAAAATAGTATATTTTATTTGCGATTCGAATAAATAACTAAAATTGGAATAAACTAAAGCAACATATTTTTTAGAAAAAAAAGATTATTATTAGTTTGGCAACAAGTCCTTGGGACTGGTTAACGTAGAATTATATCAATCACATTTCCAAAATCTAACGCATAAAAAAACAAGAAAAAAGAAGAAGGAAGAGACATATGAATCCTCGTACCTTACGTTGGGATTTGAAATTGAAAGCATTACAACAAAACATTAACCAAACATGTTTTTTTCCTAAACTTCACGTCTTAATATATACACAAAACAATAAGAGAAGCCGACTTAAATGAGACAAATCCAGAGGATGTTGCTTAACGCTTTTGCCATTCATTACAGTCCTTCTCAGTCTCCCTCGTAACTACTGTAAAAATATATGGTGAAGTTTGCATGCGTATGGTTGAAGCTAATTTTGATTTCATTGTGTTATTATTTTATTATATTCTTTGCTTTACAAAAACATCGAGTACGGTTGTTCTTTTGACCAAGTATTACATTTGGTCTGAAAAAGAAAGACAACAATAATTGTACAGGAGTCAGATTTTTGGTCAACGTGCATTGATTTTGGAATCCTGGGTTGGTCGAAGCCACATTCAAAAGAGTATTGTAAGAACCCACCAGGAACAAAGAAATACTCCAATTTCTTGTTTTATTTTTTCTTGGACAAAATATTTGAAGAAAAACAACAACAACCAAAAGTGAAGCAAGTCTGGACTTGGGCATCAGCATAGTCATATCTGAAAAGAATCTAAAGCGTTTCAGGTAAACATTCATCAATCTTTTTGGTTTAATCGTTTTTTTTTATTCGTTGAACGATTAATTCAGATACAATTTTATAAAAAATTAGTACTAGCTATATTGCTAATTCAATTTTTCTTATTCTTAATATTAAAATTTGAATATTTAATTTTATTTAAAAAATTTAATATCTTATTTTGCCAGACTAACTAATTTTCCTTTAATTACACTTGACACTGTTTAAAAGATCAAATATCTCAGATCTGGATTTTTTTTTTGGTTAAAAACTTATCAGTCTTCTGATTACACGTAAACTGAGTTTGGACAGATGTTTGAACTTGGAACGGTCTTTTTCAAACATCAGCCCCTGTCCGTCTTCTTGACACGCCATCTCAGGCACCGTACCTTGAGTTGACTGCCAAGTTTTTAACTGTTTTTTTGATGTCACTGTTCATCGCCAGTGAAAGGGAGAAGAAAAAAGGTTATGTTAGGCTGCCTGGTGTTTCTTTTTGGGGTTTCAGCGGATGACAGGAAATGAACATGTCCCTGGGAACAGCTGTTTGGAGCTGAGAAATTGAAATAGGTGGGGGGATTTTGTTGGTGAACTTGAAGCTTCTAAGTTGAAACAAGGACTAAGGGCGGCCGATATGGGGGTCAGCGGTGGCATTTTCCTGAAGTAGCAATCACCTCATTTTAACGACTTTAACTTTTTAATGCCAATTGGAATACGATACTCTGAAATTTTAAGTCTACATTGAGGAACACTCGTTAATTCTTTCATTATTGGTATTCTCGAAGAAGTAAACCATTATTCATAAAATGTAGTACTTAATTATTCCAGGGGATTAGAATTCGAATAACTTTATTTGTAAGTTTTGAATTCAAATTCGAATTCTTTCATTTTAGGACTAAGAACCGTGGTTGCCAGTTTTGACCCCAAAACAAGAACAATTGTCTTACAGAGATGAAAAACAAACAGAAAGAAAACAATAGAACACGCTTAATAATAGTAGTTCTGCATAAATTGCAGCAATAACAACCACAAAATAGAGCATAAATTGCGGCATTAGTAAAGCCTGAAACAGCAGCAGAACGCTGAATAACAAGATACAACACCGAAACATAATGATTGACAAAGATACTATTTAAGTAAATTGTGATTGGTAATAATGCTTTTATGAAAAATATAGTTTTGCATAATCATGCAATTTAAAAACTAAAATAGATCTTGAATCCACCAAGTGATCCCATTAGAAAGGAAGTGTTGTTATTCCTGAGTAATTTAAGTTCGAACAAATTGTCTGCATAGTATTTACGCACGTTATTAAAAAATTAAAATTAATAAACATATACTATTATTATAATCCCACTAAAAAACAAAATAAATTTTAGTTTGTTATTTAAGGAAAACCATGTGATTGACAAACCCAGTTATTGCTGTAGCAGCAATGGATGCCACAACTTCAATCTTATCTGTTTTTTGTCGAAATCATATCCCCAATTTTGTGTAAATCTGGAAGTAGATAAAGCAAAGGCCCACAGCCTTTGATTCTATATGTAATGTCTCCTTCCATATCAACTTGCTTCCATCTTTATCCCCAAAGCAAAGATTTCCCTTTGGATACATCCAAGTATTGCGATTTCCTCTTCCTTACTATAACACTCACACGGTAAATTTTCATGGGACACTCGATTGAACTCGGCTCGAGTTCTTAACGAGCCGAGCTACTTGATACTCGACTCGAAAAGCTCGCGAGCTACTAAAAAATGTAATATACTAAACTCCTAAACTTAAAACCCTAAACATAATTCTTAAACTCTAAAATCTAAATCCTAAATCCTAAACCCAACAACCTAAACCTCTAAACCCTAAAATTAACAAGCTTGAGTTTACAAGACTTGTGTATCAAAGTTTTTTCTTGATAGGGCTTTAAATGAGACGGGACAAATGGCGAGCTACTCGAGTCCAATACGGTCAAAGATCGGTCAGCACTTGACTCGATTGGGCTCAAATCAAGCTCAAACTCGACTCGAGTTCTTAATGAGCCGAGTCAAGCTCAGATTTCTCAGGCTCGTTAAAAATTACTCAAGCTCGTTAAAAATTACTCAAGCTCGAACTCGACTCAAAATCTTAACGAGTCGAGTCGAGCTCAGCACTACTCGAGCTCAACTCGGCTCGTTTACACCCCTAATACTCGTAATTAAAATAAGATAAATAGATGACATCAAAAGTATCCAAAATCAAAATTTAATTAGAGATTGATCAAAGTTCTTGTTATCATTTAATTAAAATTTTAATGTGACGTGATTCTATTGTCCGAAGATTATTTGTTAGTTAAGTTTATTTAACGTAGAAGTCTTGTAAATAGAGAATATGTTTAGCATTTAGAATTAAGAGGATGTAAAGAGATGTAATCTCAAGGGATTTATTTGTAAGTAGGGTTTGTAATTTCGTACGTACAAAAGTTACACATCGAGATGTGAGTATTGCTTGTAGTTTTATCTGTGCAAAAGATACAAGTTATTGTGAGGAGAGTTTGTAACTTTACCCATACAAATGTTACAAAATTAGTGGAATAATATTTTTTATCATTTTAAAATCGTAGAAACAGACCAGAATAAGTGAACTGTGTGATATAATCTGTAGTTAGATTTTATTCTACCCTCAAATTCTCAGCAAATCCGTAATCCATAGGCATCATTGACTTGTAAGGGGGGAAAGAACAACACTCATTGCTTAGTTCTTTATTTCTGAAAGTACTAAATCATGGGACATTTGGTTGTTATAATGACCAAAACAACTTTGCCAAACCCTCTTACAAGAAAAGTGGGGTTGTTGTGTCGGATTCTTTCCCATTTGTTTGGTCCCAAAATAGATCATGTTGTTTCTTTCACCACCTTATTATGTTTGTGACACTCATTGTATTTCCACATGCCACCAACATTATTATTAGTGTTAGATGAAAATTACTACATAAATTTGGAAACCTAATTTCCTTTTCTTTTTAACCAATTGAATGCCACTGCTGACCAATTGATACGGTTGATGAGTGTTTTGCAAGTACTGCTAGAAATGGAATCAATGCTTTTGTATTTCAGGTGTCGGCTGAGACACTCCATGTTCTTAAGAAAATTTCCCATGACCTATTTTGAACCATAGCTTTGAGGAGACATCTTTTAATATCATCTCCAAATTGTTGGATACCGTTAAAAGCGGATTCGATTATACTATTAAACTAAAAATCGATATTATTTCAGTACTGAACTTTAGTTTAGGCTTCAATTACACCATTGGACTCTCTACGTCATCTCACACGGCCACCTCACCGATTTTAATGGTCCAATGGTATAATTGAAGCCTAAACTAAAATTCAGTGCTAAAATAGTATCAATTTTTACTTCACTTGTATAATATATACTACACTTAAAGTTTAGTAGTATTTGATGTAGTTTACTCCTCCATATTTATCTCTCTTTTAAGTGCAATGGTTGGACTTTATTTTGGTAAAAGGAATTCTATCAGTTAACTACTTAGCAAAAAAAAAAAAAGTTAACTACTTTCTTAGCAACCAATTTATTTTGCTTACAAAAGTTCAGACCTTAGTCCTATTGATTCAAATGGTCAAATTGCTCTATAGTCCTTTTATAATTTTAAAAAAATCAGTTTAGATCTTTTTAATGGAAATTTTGTCTTCGACTCCCAAGAATCTAATTTTATTTTGATCCCTAAAACGAAATCGTGGGTTTGTCCCTGAGAACCAATCAAGAATAACCAAAATCCAAAAGGGTAGCTTACGGCCTTCTCTTTAATTGATATGAATAGCGCTTGGCATTCTTCAACTTCCCTTTTTTCCTTTGCTAATAATCAAGCGTTAATGGTAGGTAATATGATTCGATAAGGGATTAGATGCCGACCAAGCATCATGTCTTTTGTTTCTAACACTGTCTGATGCGAACATTTGCTGTCTAAATTTACCTAATCCAACCTTTCCAGGTTATATATATATATATGCTGAATCAGAGTCAACACTTTTAGTCATTAATTATATCTTACAGCTAACAAAACGATTCTCTCGTTTATAGATGATTGCTAGCTAAACATAATCAAACATATGAAGTTAGATTACATGAAGCTCTCAATGGTGACGTTCAATTAGCTTACATACACAGCAATGTTCATGCACACACACATATAAATAAATAGAGAGAGCGAGAGAGATCAGTATGCTTCCAATGGCTAAAACCCTAAACCAAACCGGTGCGCTTTTCCTTTATTTACGACTTCTAACTGAGGTTTTAAAAAAAGAAAAACCATGTATTTGCTGATTTATGGTATTTTTGGAATATTGGGGCGGGAAAAACTATTAGAAATATAAGGTATGCTAGAGTTTATTTAGCAAATTAGGACTTTTGCTACAGTGACAAGGGAACTTGTTAGACACATACGACGAGTTTCCCCATCACTATAGCAAATGACCTAATTTGCTAAATAAATTCCAACATGCTTTATATCTCTAATATTTTTTCCACCCTAGTATTCTCCTAAAAAAGTCATGTTTTTTTAATGTTTAACGTCCAATTGACCTTTTTCTTTTATTAATTTATTATAAATTAACATTTGTCAATATTTAATGTATTTAGAACATATAATTTTATGTATTATTTGTAAATAAGATAATAATACATTATTAAAATTTAATTTTATTTTAAATGTTTATAATGACATGTCATTATCTTATTTACTATCGGCGCAAAAAATAATACACCATTAAAGCATCAAATTTGATCCATTTAAGATATCTCGTCGTCCGTTCATGTTTACGGCGGCAGAATGTAAGCAGGACTTGAGTGGTCGTGCACCCCATATTTTGAAATTTTATTAATAAACTTCTATTTTTAAAAAGATTATTTGTCCTCTCAAATTATTTTATTTTTTATTTTTTAAAGATTATGTTTAATATATGTTCATATTAAATTAAAGTGGCACCTTTAAAATTTAAATTTTTATATATCTGACACAAATTGTCATAAAGATAAATAACATGATGTTAATCCAATTCAGTGCAAGTCCAATTAAATTAGGGCTTTGGGGATTTTTCGCCGTTGCCTACATGATGTTAATAATTATATAATAATTAGAAAAAAATAAAAAAGAAATTACTAATCACTTAAACCCTGTTTCATCCCGATTTCATCTAATGTGATTTTCTTAATGAAAAAATGTTGAAAATGATAAGTAGATATATTTATCACTTAAACCCTATTTTGCATTGGTTTTCAAATCAGTTTTTGGAGCCAAAAGTTACTTTGATACCAAAAGTAATAAAAACACTTGTAGTTTTTCAAGCTAAAAGTGCTCTTTAGTTTGGTTTGAAAAAAATGTTTTTTAAAAGCTAAATTTTTTAGCTTTTAGCTTTTTCAAGAATACTTTTAAATAAAATTATTTATATATCCCCGTTTATATCATCAATTCTTTTATATTTTCAAAAATAATGTCTAAAATAGACATTTTGAGCTCGTCAACACAGCTTTTGAAACTGCTGTTGGAGTGCCAAACGGAAAAATAGTGCTGAACAGCCTCTCCAACGCCGCATTGCCACCATTTTTTCCTGATTTTGAGCTTCAAACGGACGTTCTTTCATAACCCATTTTCCAGCTTATCTGAAATGGCTGATTAGCAAAATCCATGCTAAACGAGCCCTTTATCTATTTTAAAGTACTTTTTGACAGCAATATCAAACACTCTTATTTTAAACCAAATAATTCAAAAACACTTTTCACAATCACTTTCCCTCTGCATTTTCTAAAAGCAATGCAAAATTGACCTTTAATGGAGAATATATTCAACGCCTTATATTTTATTTTTTATTTTTATATTAAAAAGTTAGATATCAAACACATTTTTATTTTTGAAAACAAATTTTCATACATATTAACCAAGCATGTTTTCCAATTTTTAAAAAACTGAAAATGAAAACTATTTTTTGAAAATTAAAAAAAATTCTAGAACCAAACATACTCTTATATTTTCCCTAGTATTGTATTAATCCAATGTCACTTAAATTAACAAAAACTATAAATTTAGTAATTAGTCTGAATCACCTTAGGTACTACTCGTGCCTAGTGGGAATTTTCGGGCGCCTGAATAATTTAAATTATAAATATATCGAGAGTTAATTGCACCACATGACCCTAAAGTATGACACTTATTTTAAATTAGTCCTTAAATTTTAAACTATTCAATTTCATTCTCAAACTATGACCTTCATTTTAAATTGGTCCTTAAACTTTTTGAATGCTCTAATTTCATCCCCATATTATCAATATATGCTAATAATATCTTATGTTAATAAAATCGTTATAAAAATTGTTAACTGTCATGAAACCCTGATGTGTATTATGTAATAATATGATGAAATTAGATTATTCAAAAATTTTGGGGACTAATTTAGAATGAGAACCATAGTTTAAGGAGGGAAATGGAACATTCAAAAGCTTGGGACTAATTTAAAATGAGAACCATAGTTTGGGGATGAAATTGAAACATTTAAAAGTTTAGAAACCAATTAAAAATGAGAATCATAATTTGGAGACTTGTGGTGCAATTTAACTCATATATATATATATAATTCTAAATCAAATTGTATCTATTTGGATTACTGATAGGATTGTAAATGACCAGAGAGTTCGATGAACTATTCGTATAATATTTGTTTATTAAGTTAAATAAATGAGCATGAACAAAATTTTTATGTTCATTTAATAAAAGAACATGTTTGCGAACGTTAAATGAACATGTTCACGAACACTAAACAAACGAACAAGGACACCTTCAAAAATAAAGAAATGAATATGAACACCTTAAAAAATAAATGAACACAAACACAACTTTATTCGTTCAAGTTCGATTCATTTGCGCCCCTAATTACTAACATATTAACACATACCACTTTTGGTCACGGAAGACATACAATCAACTCAAATGAAAATCAAATAAATTGAATACGAGTGCAAGAAAATGCCAAAAGAAATTAAAACAGGTTGTCTATGGTGATTACAAGGTTTTTATGTCAAATTTTTTTAATTTTCTTATGTGGTGACAAGAGATGAGATTAATTTTTTTATTAAGAGAACCGATAAATCTTTAAATGTTGAAATGATAGAAGTGAATTTTTCTTGTATTGAACTAATTTATGATTACATATTTTCTTAACAGATTAATTTTTTTTTCTATTTTAGTATGATCAAGTTATTACCCCCTTCGTCCTATTAAAATCGTCACATGTTGATATTTTTCTGGTCAACCTTTTTAACTTTAATTTTAATTTATTTAAATATTTTAATTAATTAAAATTTATAAAAATATATATTTAAAACTACTTGATTAAAATTTTTTAAAAACATATTTTTATATTTTTATCAATAATAAATTTTAAATTATAAGAAGTCAAAGTTAAAAATATTTAACCACATAAATGTTAACATGTAACAATTCTTAATAGACAAAAGAAGTACTTATCATCTTTAGTTTCATCCCTAATTACAACTCATGGTACAAAAGTTATTCCGCGTATGGTTTTTACCACATAAAAAATTCAAAACCTATAAAAAACATCACAAAATCTTATTATACTAAAAATATAATTAAAGAATATAATAATTTAATAAAGATACTAAAAATAAGAACAAAACCGACGGAAATGCGAAATATCTAAAATGTAATTATGAAATAAAACATAAACCTAAATGATAATAAAACATGCACAAACTACTTAAAAAATCTAGCAAAATGCAAGTGAAAATATTTTGGCATAATACCAAAAAAAACCCTAACGTTCGACTGAATTGCTATTTTAGCTCATATTCTTTTTTGAAGCAATTTAACTCTCAACGTTTCATTTTGGGTCAAAATGGTCTCTCTGCGGATGAAAACTGTTAGTCAACCAACAGTAAATGACTTGAAATGATATGAAAAACCTATATGGCAGTGATCATCACGATAGCAGTGTCATATAGACAAATATACTAACTTTACATAATGACATATCAATCAAAAATAATTTTATAAAATTTTTATAAAATATAAAACATTTTTCTTCCGACATGTCATTCTGCCAAGTCATTTCAAGTTTTTTATCGTCAGTTGACTTACAGTTTTCATTCGCAGATGGGCTATTTTAACCCAAATTAAAATGTTGAGGGCTAAATTGCTTCAAAAAAAATAGGGGCCAAATTGACAATTCAGTCAAACACTATGAGCATTTTGTAGTATTATGTCAAATATTTATAATTTATCTATGATAAAGTGAGAAGAGATAATAGATGAAAACATAACAAAAGTTATAATAAAATATAGGAAAAACTACATATTTAGTACTTTAACTATACCCGTGATACTGTTTAGTGCCCCAATTATTATTTTTGGCAAAATAGTACATAATGTTACGTTTTTGTTCTGTTTTGGCGCCTCGGTCGTTAAAAATTAACGGAGATGATGACGTGGCTTGGTATAATCACAGTTTCTGTAGGGATGGCTACGGGGCGGGGTGGATTTTTTACCGCCCTGACTCCGACCCGAAATAAAGTAGTCTCAACCCGACCCCGCCTTCCCCCGATAAATATTATACTTTTACCCACCTCAAACCCGTCCTGAGGTTTGACATGTAAACCTGTCCCCGATCCTACTCGAATTTTCAAATTTTCTTGTGTTTTTCCCATCAATTTCAGATTTTCTCACCAACCAAACAAAACAAAGTGAAAAATCTGGATATCTTTAAAAGAAAAATAACATAAAATAAAATGCCCATGAAAAACATACATTTTTCTCATGTTTACTATTGTTGAAGAACAATAATACTTTTTTATAAAAAAATACTCCTAAAATACCATAATAAAAAGTAAAAAATTACTTAGAAAGCATCGATCATAATAAGAAAAAACATGAAAGAAATATCTAAAAAAATACTTTTAACAACGAAATGATAAATGAAGGATAGTTATCGCGTTCACGCTTGAATGATTAAGGAAGAACATGCAATGAAAAAAAATTATAAATGAAAAAGAGAAGAAATAAAAGAAAATTGAAGGGAAAAAAAAGAAAGAAAAAGTTTAGAGAATAGAGGTGAGAGGCGGCAGAAAGCAAAAAAAAAAAAATGAAAAGGTATGACTTAAAATAGGTATATATGCATAGTGGCAATATTGTAAATATGATAAGAATATTTATACAATTAAAATATTTTAGGTCAGGTCGAATCGGGGATTTTTTTATCCTAAACCGGACCTTGCCTCGCCCCAACTTTTTTATTCCTAAAACTCGCCCCGACCCATCCCAAACTTGATTTTTAAGGGGAAAACCCATCCCTATATAGTTGGGTCGGGACTCGTCAAATTAGGGTTTTTTTTTTTGCCATCCCTAAGTTTCAGTCCAATACACTTATATATATTATCAATTTAGTCCAAAATCCATCAATTTAAATCATCTTAATTTTGATTGAATTTTTTTCCATCCCTTTCCAGCCCACTCGTATTCTCGTTAGTATCCCGATCGTGGAGTTTGAGTCATCCAATGGACCCCGCATTAGCCCCCCATTGATATGTAAATCCTTAAGTTTTTATTGTCCCTAGCGTGTTTTTTAACTCCAAAACCCAAAAAAGTGTTTGACCAAAAGAAGAAGAAAAATGAGGAATTTACAATTTTAATCTAAAAATTAAAATAATGTTTAAATTGTAGAATTTTAGACTAAATTGATAGATTGTATAAGTTTTTGGACTAAAACTGTTATTGACCCAAGCCATGTCACCATTTCCGTTAATTTTAAACGGCGGAAGTACCAAAAAATAGAACAAAAACATAACGTTAGGTACTATTTTATTAAGAATAATAGTTGGGGTACCAAAACAGTAATACGGACATAGTTAGGGTACTAAATATGTAATTTTTCTTAAAATATACTTCATCCGTCTCACAAATCTTGTCAATTGTTGACTTTTTACATAGTTTTAGAAAAAAGTTTGGGTAAGATATTTGTTGTAAAATAATTAAAATGATTATTTCATCATTCAAAAGTTAAAGTTTGTTTTGTTAGAAAACTAAAAAGAGAGTAGAAAATGAATTGTATCTAATAAAAATAGTTGGGTTTTTCAATGAGACAATTTAAATAGAACAATTTTAAAACATAAAAGAAAAAAAATTTATGAGACAAAAAGAATAAGTTACGGTCATTCGTAAAAAATCGTGACATCATACTCCTAAATAATTAAAAAAGAAATATCAAAGTTTATGCAAAATAAAGCATCTTTAATATAAATAAAATGACGAGTACATAGTACTGTTTCTTTCCACATTCTTTTACTTCACTGGTCGAGACTAAAAGAGTTAGGCGTCCAGTCCAAATCAATGTTGTAATCAAAATTTAATTATTAGATAGTTCGGTTAACCAAAACTGCTTATTTTTGTGTCATCATTTTTTTTTCAAGTTATAAATTTTAAAACTATTAGGAGTACTTTTTTTTCTTCTTCTAAAATTTCTTTCTCTTTTTTCTCTAAATAAAATAAAATTAAGATTTGCTAAAAGAAATATTAGATAGACTAGAAGTCACGAGATTATAAGCCAAACCCTATGCAATTATTATTATTAGGTAAGCTTTTTTTTTCTCAAGTCACTTAATTTAAAATAAATAAACAAGGAATCAAATCCGTAATTTAGATCGCCTTTTCCATGAAATTGAAACTACTGGTTTTATTACATTATTTCTTTTGGTTGGGTTTAGTTGTCTGCAAGTCTCAGTCAGCTGGAGTTTACGGGCTAAATTGAAGCAGTTGATTTAAAAGCAATTCCACATATTGTGGGAGACACAAGTGTTGTCATTTGACGGCGTTTTCTTCTTGTTATTAAACCTTTTAGTCCTTTAATATCGATTCCAGTCCAACCCTTGCACTAAAAAAAACCTTACAAATAACATAAGGCTAACCTCTTACATCTTGTCATAAAACTTGCTCTCTTTGCCTGTTTTCTGGGTTTTTCTCCTTAGCTTTTGTCTACTTATGTCACAAGGAACATAGGCAGCATCATGGACAGAAACTTGGAACAAGAATCTAAGGTTTTTGGCTTTCCTTTTTCATTTGTTTTTTACTTTTAGGTTGATTTGATATTGGTTCTGATATGGGTTTTAATCTGATTGTTATTAGGACATGGCAGACAGTGAATTTGATCAATCAACCTTGCTTTCGATGCCGAATTCACCGAGCCAAAACGGCAGACCGAGCAGCATGGTTCTCAAGGCAAGTTCTTTTGCATGTTCTGTTGTTTGTGTTTTGTTTTGATGGTGACATTGGACTTTTGATAAACAGAAAGCACAGAGTGTAATCCCAGCTCATTTGCTAGCTGAAGCGATTTCGACATTGCAAGGCCTTGATCTGAGATGGTCCGGTCCAATAACACCGACCGAGATGCAATACGTCGAGCAGTATGTGTTTGCAAAATACCCCCAGTATTGCAATGGACTCCTTGAAGACGTCGATAATCTATTCAACAGCGATGAATCCTTCGAGACCATCACCGTTGACAAGCAAAAGGTCCCCAAGGTTGTAGGCAGCAGGGAGTATTTTTCGTCTTCGTCGACTGCCGGTATGGTGGATATCGACAACACTCAATTGGAGCCTTCGAGGCTTTTCGATATCATCACTAGGAAAAGTTCTTTCCAAGGGAACTTCATTTCGATACCCGAAATTCAAGCTCAAAACAGGGCGTTGAAACATTGTGGGCTAAGTGAAGATGAGTATTTAGTTCTTTTCCTGCCGAATTACAAGGAGGCTATGGTGTTGATCGGTGAAAGTTACCCTTTCTTTAAAGGGAACTATTATTTGACAATTATCGGAGAAGAATCGGATTACATAAGGGAATTCGCCGGCCAGAGAGAATCGAAGGTAATTTCAGCACCGGAAACATGGTTGGATTTGAGGATCAAAGGGTCTCAACTTAGCCAAAACTTTAGAAGAAAATGTAAACATAGTCCCAAAGGGCTTTTCGCTTATCCGGCTGATGTAAACGAGACGACTAGGCATTCGATGCATTGGATCTCGGAGGCACATCGAAACTCATGGCACGTCCTCCTCGATGCAACGAGGTTGGTTCTCAGTGAGGGTCAGCGGCTGCCGCTCGCGCTCCACCGACCGGACTTTGTGTTATGCACGGTTGATAACACCCATTCTCAGCCTTCCAAAATTACCTGCCTCCTTGTTAGGAAAAGATCATTTGATACCAGTTCTTGTTCTCCCTAGATTTGCGTTTTCTTATTTCAGTTCATAATGTTGTAAAGAACCATCTATGTTTTTGAACATAAATTCGATCGAATCTGAATTACTGATTAATTACTCATTTAAATTGAGTACTTTAAAGGTTCATTAAAAGCAACCGTTCCAACTCAATTTATTTCATTCGCACTATTAAAATTCAAACTCAAATCATCAGATTTATAATGTTTCTGATAATAAATGTTATTTTAGAAATAATAAATGAAATGGTTAACGATTAGAAATAATGGTTAACCATTATCGGCATTGGCCCCAAATGCATGAATCTGGAAACAAAGAGACATCACTATCGAATGACCTATCTATCCTTTCTTCTATATGGACCACCTCCTCCTTCAACTACAAGCTTTTCCACAATAGTTAATTTAAATTTTAAACGCCATCATCAACAACAACAACAACAAAAAATTTAAACACCATCAATTTCCTTGAGCAAAATAAATGCATTAATAATTTATTTTTCCTCAACGCTTTGAATCCATTATTCAACTAAACTTGTGATATCATTATAAAAAAATATAGGGCATGTTTGGTAAATAGCGGTTTGAACTAAAAGTAGAGATTTGAACTAATATTAGAGGTTTGACCGGTTAAATTCGCTAATTTGAATGTTTGGTGAATAGCGGACTGGGGTAAAACCTCTTATTTTAAAAAATCTACTAATATGATCTTTTTGAAATTAGCGGTTTAACATAATAGTTACAAAGACTCTTTACCCTTAACAATTATAAAAAATCTCCAAATAACTTAAATTTAACATTTTCTATTTTAATTTTTCACCCTCACGTATTTATATTGTGGCATTTGTAAAGTAATACTTTTTTTATTCTCACATATTTATATTTTTATTTAAATTTAATACTTAATTAATTTATATTAAAAATAATTATATAAATAATAAATTAATATATAGATCTTTCAAATATGCTTAGTATTGTTACATCAAAAAATTATTTTTTTATAATCTAATTAATATCAATAGATACAAAATAATTTTTTGAACGGTAATAGATACAAAATATTGATAACTAATAAACTATTCAAACAAGCATCGATTATAATCATGTCTTTATATGTCACGTTGCTTGTTTAAATAATCAAACAACTATCATTGAATTTTTTCAAACACTTTTATACAACCAGCTAATACAATTCGCTAGTCAAATCAGCTATTAGCTAATGTAAACCGCTATCAACTATCATCTATCCGCTAATTGCCAAACAGGGCCATAGTACAATAAAATTTTAATCGACATTAAATCTAAGGTCCAATCTATTCTTTCCTTATTCTTTATAAAAGAAAGAAGAAAAAAATATTTTAAATCGAATAGAAATCATCTATTATTTTTTGTACCCTTACCTATGTTCTAATAAAAAAACATGGTTTAGGGTTGAATTTTAGAGTTAGAATTTAAGGTTTAGAGTTTAGAAATTAATATTAAGTGTATGGTTTAGTTTTGGGTAAATTGCATCACCCAACTTTATTCTCAAGCCTATTTTGGTCACTGAAGTTTCGAAACATTTAATTTATTCAGTGAAGTTTAGACACTGAACGTTTCGGTCACTCATCCGTTAATTTTTTACGGCATTACATCGTGGCCATTTACCAGCGAATGAAGAAATTTCTCCAAGATCTCAACAATAAAAAACTTCATCAGTACGAGAGAAGTAACATAATGAAAAAACGACAGAAAAGAGAGATCGACGAGAGAGAAACTATAAAGTTTTTAGTCGATTCGTAGACTTCAGAGTACTTTTGAAAAATAGAGTTTTGATTCGGACTCAACAGGCTGAAATGAAGAGGTTGGTAAAATTTGAGATCGAACAACTACTATCTACGAATGTCGACGATGGAGTCCAACGGCGGTGAACCGTGGACAATGTGGTAGAGAGTAACACTGTCAAAAAGTTAACAGATTAATGACAAGAAATATTTAATATCTAAATTTTAGTGAGTTAATTGAATGTTTTAAAATTTTAGTGATCAGAATAAATTTGAGAATAAAATTGAGTTATACTATATGTAATTTATCCTTTAATTTGCTTGGTGTTTGAGTATAAATAAGGTGGAGAAAAAAGAAATAAATAATTTTTGTTCTTTTGAATCCACTCGAAGTTAATAACGATTCTAAAAAAACGCATTGGATAATCAATCGTGAAATTTGTCTTCCTCTCTGCAACATTCATTTCACCGCGAGAAGCTTTGTCTTTATATTTGTCTAAATTCATGACTAACCCTGACAGTTGGCGTGTTGTATATGTTCTCTAAGGGGTGTTTTGTTTGCCTACAAGTGGTACAAATGTCTCAAAATTTAATCCTCAAATCACAAAGTTGGAGATATTTATTAGTGCCTTGCCTGCAATGGTAATCAAGCGGCGGGGGACAGACCAACCCGCTTTTGTCCATAAGTCAAATACAGACCCCATGACATTGAGAAGGGAGACCTACAAATACAATGTCACACTATTAAAAGGATTACAAATAAAAAATTATTTAATTTAAATTTTAAAAATCAGATATATGTTAATTGATCTAATAACTAAAAATACTCACTTATATTATTTTAAATCATGACATTAAAATATAATACCTCTTTATTTAATAATAAAATTAAAAATCACTTTCTCCCTATAATTTATAAAAAGATTTTAAACTTATTTATGAAATCACCATTATAGATCCGAAAGTTATAACATTTACTCAACTAGGCTTCTGTTCAAATGAAACAAGACAAGGAAAAGTATAAAGTAAAAAAGATTCACGTTACGGCACTTGACCCACCATTTTAGAAATGGCAACACCGAACCAATCAATTTCCACCACCTGTCCCAACTAAAGAAAACGAGGGGCCAATTCTTTATTTATTTTAGTAAATGATACAGTAATAAAACATTGGAAAACCCTAGGTACCTGATCAAAACTATATTGAATTAGAAGTACATCTCATCATAACAAATCTGACGGTCCATATTACTCTCATATTTTTCCCAAATAGCACCAGTGGTACTAATTATAAGAAAAAGGGAAAAAATAAGATTTCAAAAATTAATTTTATATAATATGTTTATTAAAGAAAAATGGAAAGGGCGCATTTTAGCAAAACCGATCACTGTCGGGGCTGCTCATGTTAGAAGCCGGTGGGATCTCGAAATGCCAAAGCCTCCCCACGCTCTTCACCAAGTACTTCCTGCACAAGAACTCCTCGGCGAATAACTTCTCCACTCGCCGATTAACATCGTGCAAGAACACATGCGTCACGCCCGATCCTTTCCTGTTCCTCGCCATAACCGCCGCTGAGAATATCGCCGCCATCCTCCCCGGCGCCTCTGGGAACCATCCACGCGGCGCATCGATCATTATCAGATCCCACTCCGTATCGTAATACTCATCGGGAAACCCCGTCAGGGCAAGCCTGCACTTGTCGTTTCCGCGCAAGTAAGCCTTCGACGGGTAACAGCTCGGCTCCGACCAGTAATGGGCGAGCAGATCGTCGGCTTCCTTGAGCTGCGTACGGTACTTCACGGCGTGCGCGTGGAGGCTCGGCGCGTCTTTGAGCACAGTCTGAACCCATTTCTGGTCCTCTTCCAAGAATATAGTGTTGCCGTTGGGATTGAGTGCAGTCCACATGAGTGAGTCGTAGCCGAGTCCGAAGACGAGAAAATTGCAAGCAGATCGTTTCTTGAGTACGTCAAAGGTTACGGAGATTTCTTGGAAGTTCTGCTGCGGAACGATCTGTGAAGTGGCGTAGTGGATGATGGCTTGGAGTTGGATCGGCGTGGCCGAGTATTTGTCAACGGCCATGGATCTGGTATTGGCGAGCGAACAAAGGATGGAGTAATCGGCAGTTTTTACGAAGCTGGAGATAACTATGGAGCCGGCGATGAAGGCGGCGATGGTAATAGGGACGATCCATCTTTTATCGGCGAGGAAATGCCGATTCTTGACGATCTCTTCTCTTTTCATTTTGATGGTACTATGATTAGCTTTTGTTTAAGATATTTTGGTCGCCGGGCTTACTTGTGTTAAATAGGGAGAAATGGATATATAAAGAAAAAACGCGTCTCTGCTGTGGAGAAATTATTACATTGTCTCAGTTCACCAAGTTATTTATAGTCTTATCTAATAAAATTCATTCATTTAATGACATGTAAGAAAAAAAAGTAAAGATTCACCTTGAAAAAAAATAAGATAAAAATTTATTATTGAATAAAATCATGGATGACGTAGTGAGCCAAATTCATCTAAAAATTTCCCTGCTTTCGAAATAATAAGAATTCAACATTGGAATTTTCCTCACTTTCGTTCCCATTCTTCAAAGTGGAAAATACTAAGTCATTTGGTTGAAAAAAAATAAAAGGCTAAAGTATAAAATAAGTCCTCAAATTATATCTCTTATTTTATAAAAAGGTGCTCAAAGTAATTTTTTATTAAAATATGTGCTTAAAGTTTTATTTTTAGTTGAAATAGGTGCCTAAAATTTATTTCTGACTTGTTTTAAAGTCAATTGAGGTACCTACTTTGGCACCTATTTCAACTAAAGATAAAATTTTAGGCACATATTTCAGCCAAAAAATACTTTAGACAGCTATTAAAGCCAAAAATAAAACTTTAGACACTTATTTCAACAAAAAAATACTTTTTGCACCTATTACAAAAAAGAGACATGACACTTATTTTATAGTTAAGTCAAAATAAAAATAAAATGATATTTTCTATATTAAAAATAACAAATGGGTAAATTACAATGTAGATTACTCAATTATTAATGAAGTTACAAACATGTCATGTTTTTATTAGAAATTATAATTTGGTCATTTAATTAAATTTGGTTACAATTAAGTCTGTTCTTTGTTAAATTACAAATGGACGTCTGATGTGGATTAATATATTTATTGAAAATTTTACGTGTTATTTAGGATTAAAAAGGTTATAATTGTAGATAAACACAGCTGTAAAAACCCTAAAATTACTTATTCTCAAGCTATAATTTTTGTTTAACGACGGAATAGATGGTGAAATATGAATGAGACAGAAATATGAGGGGTTAATAAAAGATTTGTGAATTTTCTTCTTTGTTATTTAAGACCAAGGTGAAAAAGAAAGAAATTAGGAAATTAAATAATAAAAAATATTATAATTTTTCAATTTTTAAATAATAAAAAATATAAAAATAGGAAATTAATTATACTTTTAACGGTAGTTGTTTGTTAGTACAATAAAATTAGATTATATATATTCATTCTAATATAATTATATATATTCTTAATTGATATCAAATATAAAATAATATCATAGAGGTCTTCTCGTAATAATATTTTAATAATTCAATTGTTGAACTTATTAATGTAAGTTATATTTGTTTCATATAATTATATATATTTTTTTGGTGAAAAGTATGATTTCATTGATCGAAAATCACACATGGTAATATTATTAGGTGCATCGTTAAAAACACTTTTAAACTTAGAAGAGAACATGTGTTAATACTCAAATAACAAACTCACGGGAACAACCCGGAAAAGTACCATCAAGTTCCTTACAAACTCAAACACCAAGTGACGGTACTATCTCCGCTGGTGGAGTGGCGAACAAAGAACAAGCAAATGTATCCATACGAGCCATCTTTGCCATGCCATCTGTGACCTTGTTTCCAAGGCGAGGAACATAGTGCAACCGAACCTCCCATGCACGATCAAGTAACGACCTCACATTCGAAACGATCGAGAGGTTAAAATGAGTTCACTCTCCTTTGCGAATGAGCCTAAGAACGTCAAATATAAAGTAATAACAAAAAAAAAAGTCGATAAATAAATCATAAAAGTGATTTTGACATGGATGTGGCTTATGAAGGTGGAACTCTTGAAAATGGTTGTGCAACGGTGCAAGCTTGTCTGCACTTTGGATTTCTTACTGTTCCATCTGCCAGTTTTCAGACAAGGCATATGGGAAAGGGAAACTCTGTGAAATCGCACTCGTTGTTGGCTGAGACATGCTGGAAACGTTCACATGCACGGGGTAGGCAAGTGAACCGTGTTGTTTTGGCTCACAAGACGCCCAGGACTCATTTGACAGAAGAGAGTGAGCACGATGATCTCGGGTCGTACCCATATTTGAAGGCTGAAGCAGCTGTGGATTCTTCCATACCTACAAAATTTCACAACTTGTACAAGCTTGTAAATGAGTTGAATAAGGAGAAACATATCATTTAAACATGCGTGTATGAGAAGTAACATAAACCTCTGAGCTGCAAATTTAATCATTCATCTTTAGATAATGCCATTACAGAAAGGTTTTCAAAGCCCAAGGCCTTGTGTAGCATTACTCCATAACGCCGAGGAGGATAGTTCTTAGAGAAGAAAGTCTCATCATCGAACATGAAACATCTGCATAATGCAGAGGAATTTAAGTTTACCCGAACCATCTCACGGCCTCTGTCTCAACAGTTATCCACCTGTAGTTGTGTTAACGTTTTCCCCTAGAGGGCATTTTATTATATTGCTAGGTTTATTTAAAAGCATTTTTTTTGTTAAAGTAGCAGTAAAAAGATGCTAGAAACATTTCTCCACAACAACAACAACAACAACAAAAACAGCATTTGATGACACAAAACAAACCTTGGTTGAGAACCTTGGTTGTGTTGTGTTTGCCCTCCACCGGCAGGAATCTGCTGGAACCATGACATCGAGTTGTGATGGAATTCAATGGCTGACTGCCTGGCACTTGCAGCTGTCCATTGACATTTCCAGCTTTTGTAGGTGCATAACCTTTCAATTGAGAGGACTTGGAGTCGAATGTTCCTTCCCTTATAAAATTTTCATTGGGTCTAGCATTATGAATGAGTGGCACTTTATTCCAGGCAAAACACATTATTTGCTTCCCATCTGCACAAGCAGCAGCACAAGTTATCAAGTCATACCATATAATTGACATAATTATTTCCAACCAAATGCAGCATATAGATATTGTATAACAATCCAACTCCAAGCACCCGCCATTTGGAGAACATCTTGTAATAGTAGCATATAGCAAAAATGATCTCACCAAAAAATACATCAAATTTGAATCTGAAACCAGTACCATATTCTGCGGGTGAAGGCCTTCCAACACTGAAGCGGACATGCGCCTTGCGTTGTGGTGAGAAAGACGCTGGCGGCAGCTACTCTTCTTTTCATCAAACTCCGACAGGCATTGGAACCTGTGACATCGTGAATAGTCATTATGATTTCAACATTCATAATGGGATAGAATCACAAGTTCAGTAATAAAGAATCAAATCGCTACTACGGTACCAGCCAAGAAACTCAAAGTCCTTAATACTAGGATAATTGTAACAATTTTTACCTGCTACACCGCTGGCAGAACCGACGCTCCAGACCACCTACAATGACCTTGGGAATGACTTTCACAAACTCTGTGTATCCGATGGTAATTCTTAGCTGAAGAAAGGTCAAGGTTACAGCCTTCGACTTGGCAACAAAGAATATGTATGCTCTGCCAATTGTGTTTGGATCTCTTTGCCTGGGTAGGAGATGGTGCATGCGTGGCAGAATATGATGAAGGCTTTGCATTGCTTCCTGTACAAACATCTCCGAAGTATGTTCGTTTACCGAGCTTTAAACTGAGTAATGGCTCACCAGAGCCAAATGAAGCCTCAAATATTGGGTAGGTACCAGTGTGCACTGTGTGCTCAACCTTGGAAACCTTTTTCGTTTTGCTAACATCTGGGATAGCCTCCAAAGTAAATTGGGCCGCTTTTACGTCTCCCACAAATGAAGAATTAATGGATGCCGATTTCGAACTGTTATACAAACAAGCAAGGCCCAAATCTGAGCCAGAAACACCGCTTCCTCCAGCAGCAGAAGAATACAAAGCCCCGTAGTCCTCTCCATTGATATCCCACACTACCGGTCTTAGCTTCATTGGAATTTCGATTGTTGTCATATTTAACATCATTAGGTTTTCCCACTCCCATTGCAACGAAAAGAACTTCAATCATGCTAAATTCAATAACCTTATGTATGAAGCAGAATGTTCAAAGAATCTATATAGATACATCATACATAGCATGGAAAACAACCGAAAAGCAAATTCCGGAATACCAAGTTTGAAACTTACCTCCAAATCTCACAGCATCAAACCAAACCCCATCTGTTTCGGCACAAATTAAACAAATCCACTAAACTAAACAATCACAACCAGAGTAGCAGAGTTTCAACTAAACAAAAACGCACCTCTCAAGCCGAGCAAACGCCTACTCAGATATAAATCTCGATCGTTCGAAAACAGACAAAACAAATTATGTATTAGACATTGGAATCGGCATTATTGCTAGCATGAACAAGCCGACACCATAATGTAAAAGATTAACGGATGCCGATTTCGAACTGTTAGACATAAGAATAGTAGGACAGCTTGTCTTATCCATCACTGCTAACACGAACATGCCGACACCATAATGTAAAAGATTTAACGGATGCCGATTTCGAACTGTTAGACGTAAGAATAGTAGTACAGCTTGTCTTCTCCGTTACCGCTAACACGAACAAGCTGACACCACCATAATATCGAACGGTCTCTCTATACGAAGCTTGTACGTATGTAAGGTATCACTTCAACCCCAGGTAAAAACATACTACTGTTCCATTAACGAGTGCCTTCAATAATTCTAAGCTGTAAGAACATCTGAGCAGAGGAAACCAAAAAAATCACGTGTTAAAAAACATTCAAACACGTTCAATAATTCGCATTCAATTATCTGGGAAATCTTACAAAGTAGTTCCCTGAGTTTGAGACACGCAGCAGCACAAAACAAAATTCAAAGAAACCCTAATCTGTCATAAATTCAACAGTTTACAGCTACCACAACAATCTTTTTTCAGAAGTTACAACAAACTCACATGATAATAAGGGCGTAGAAGAAGAAGAAAAATGATGTTTCAATCTGAGCCGCAAAAACATATGGAAACTCCAGGACCTCACTATTGCTCTCTTTATTAATCCAAAATCAAATCTCTATTTTGGCCATGTTTAGCAATTAGCGGATAGCTGATAACATTAGCTGATTTGACTAGCGGATTGCATTAGCTAATTGTATAAAAGTATTTGGTAAAATTAACTGATAGCTAGTAGCTGTTTTATTATATGAACAAACAAAATATCATATAAAGACACGATTATATTCAATACTTGTTTGAATAATTTATTAGTTATTATTATTTTGTATCAATTAATATTAATTATATTATGAAAATTAATTTTTCTTACTATCAATAATAAATGTATATATTATTTTTATTTGTGAAATTATCTTTTTAATATAATTTTAATAATTATTAAATTTAGATATATATATATATATTAATTTCTTATTTATAAAATTATATTTTCAATATAATTGTATTAATTATTAAATTTATATGAATATATTAATTTATTATTTGTGAAATTATTTTTTTAAATTTTATTAGTTATTTAAATTTATGTTATTTAAAAAATTATAATTATTAAGGACAAAAAAATCTTTACAAGTCTTTTATCCAAACCTTTAACTTAAAAAGCTCTTGAAGTGAGCTTTTTCAAAATGAGAGATTTCACCCAATCTGCTATTACAGTCATCTATTTACCAAACATCCAAGTTAGCAGGTTTGACTGGTCAAACTTCTAAAAATACTTTAAGCCTCTAATTTTGGCTCAAAAGGTTGTTTACCAAACGGGGCCAAATATCTTTCTTTCTTAAAGGCGTTTTGTAAAAGTAAAGTTCAAAAATTTATTAAAAAGAAGAAGGCTTAAATGAAAAATCAATCCTCTAAGCTATATTTTTTTGTCTGTTTTTAGTCTTTAAATTATTTTCTGGTCAAAATAAACACTTAAACTATCATTTTTTGTTACTTTAAGTCCGATAATTATTTAAGTAAAAAAAATTATTCCATCTAATAAGATGTTGATACATCACAAAATTTTTTTGACCAATAGATAGTTTAGAGACTAAAAAAAGAAAAATGACATAATTTAAGTACTTATATTGACTAAAATATAATTTAGAGACTTAAAGTGACCAAAAATGATAATTTAGAGACTTTTTACCAAAAAAAACAATTTAAGGGCTAAAAAGAAACAAAAACAATTTAAGGGTTGATTTTTCAATTTAAGTCAATTGAGCTACTTGCTGATGGGTACTTTAATGGTGGTCAAAAGAACAAAAATCTTTCATATTTTTTTAATCTTAACCTTAATTCTTATCTTAAATTTTAAATCTAATTTTTAAATAGCAGATGAAAAAATAAAGATTTTAAAAAGGTAAAGAGATGAAAGTCCTTTCACCAAAGATTTTTTTAAGGCCCGTCAGTCTCCAATGGTCGTTTGACAAGAAAAGCTGAATTTTTCAGTTGTTCAAAAATGCTTGTTTAGGCATTAAATTTGGCTGGAAAACGCCTAAAACGCACGTTCTTTTTATATGTTCAGCATTACTTTTTCGGTTAGCGCTCTAACATTCGTTAGAGAAATATTGTTGAACGGGGTCAAAAGCACAGTCATCAGCGGAGTTTGAAACTGAAAATGAAGGGACAAGCAACGAAAGAAACGAAGAGAGTGAGAAAAAATAAAAGTAAACTACACGAAATATCACTAAATTTTAATGTGTATAAAAAATATCACTAAATTATAAATTAATATTATTATAGCACTTCAAAATTAGAAAGTTAACACCTCGCCGCTAAGTCAACTTGAAATCTTATTATATCAACGCTAATATATATATATAAACCTAAACTGAACTTAATTATATTTATCTCATGATATAATTTTATAATATTCATAATATTTATAAATATTAATTTTATAATATATAATCTTAGACCATAAACTCTAAATTTTAAACCCTAAACTTTAAACCTTAAACATCAAACATCAAACCCAAAACTTAAACTCTAACCCTTAAACTAAAATATTATTTATAATATATATATATAACTAAACCCTAAATATTCATCCCAAAAGTTTAAGGTTTAGGTTTTAAATTTAGAGTTTGGGGTTTATGATTTAGTTATATATTATAAAAATAATATTTATAAATACTATGTATTGATTATAAAATTATATATGAGATAAATAAAATTAAGTTCAACTACAATTAAATATATATTATTAGCGTTGAAATATAATAAGATTCTAAGTTGACTTGGTGGTTAGGTGCTAGTTTTCCATTCGCGAGGGCCTTAGTTTGAGTTTATTTTAATGGTATTTTCGATACACATTAAAATTCAATAGTATTTCGTGTAATTTATCCCAAAATAAATGAAAAGTCTGTTTTTTTTAAGAAATAAATATTTTTTTGTCGCATAAACGTTTTATTACCACATTAATTTAGGAAAGATTGTAATGATTTTATTCGTAAACGGATTTAAAACTGTGAGTCGTTTATGGATTCATTAATTGATCAAGTACTAAAAATATTCAAATTATATTTTGTATGAATTTGAATTTTGTATGAATTTTATATGTAAAGTGAGCGTGAATAAAATCATAAATAATTCTATTAAACTCATCACCTTGTTTGTATTATTATTAAAATCTTAATCATCAAATCATTTTTATATCTATACAAAGTTCAGTAAAATAGAACCAAATCAACCAGCGAGCATTAAGATTTTGCCTAGCAGAAACAGATAATAATAATAATACAGTTTGCTATTATATTAGGAAACTCTTAAGCATTTTTTCTTAACATCATAAGTCATAACAACGAGAAAACTTTTAGTAAATAGAATATAATGTTAAATTTAAGTGATGGAAATGTTTTTGCCTAAATTTTCCATCATCTTGTCTTTCAAAAGCCTTCTCATGATCTTCCCAGATGGGGATTTTGGAATGGTGTCCACAAATTGCAGAACCCTCACTTTCTTGTATTGTGCAACATTAGATGCCACATAGTCCATGATGTCCCTTTCGCTCTCCTTGGCATTCGGGTTCATCACGACGCATGCCGCCGGGATTTCCCCTGCTTCTTCATCGGGCAACCTGCATGGATGGAGCATGAGTATATGTATTTGACACGGATATGATCGTATTTTTATGTCTCGGACATGAGTGTCAAGAAACATAGCTTATACTTACGGCACCACTGCTGCATCTTCGACCGAGGAATGAGTAAGAAGGATGGCCTCTAGCTCAGCCAGAGCTACCTGTTAAAGTATCAAACAAATTTAAAACTTTAGCCAATTCAAGTGCTCTCGGATATGCAAAAATGGCTAGGAAAATGCTGAAATCTTGAGCTTACTTGAAAACCCTTGAACTTGATTAACTCTTTGATTCGATCGACAACGAAAATATCGCCATCATCATCTATATAAGCAATGTCACCTGTATGTAGCCATCCATGCTTGTCAATGGTTCTATTAGTCGCCTCCTTGTTCTCATAGTAACCTGTAAGGTTCAAAAAACATTAGTAAATTTAAGTGCCAATTGAACATGTCTTGTGTGATATACTGGAAATTGCACCTTGCATTACACATTGGCTTCTGACACACAATTCACCCGGGGTATTCTTCGGAAGAGATCGACCGGTGTCGGGATCGATGAACTTGAGCTCAAGATTAGGAAGGATAAATCCAACCGAGTTTTTCTTTGCAGTGTTATGACCTTTCTCGGGGTCTCCATGGGTGAGTGTGATGCAGCTATGCTCAGTTAGTCCATAGGCCTAGTAGCAAACAATATTAAACAGATATACAAGTATATCTTACATTTCAAGTGATTCAAAGGGACCATTGCTCTCACCTCTTAGACTTGAACACCGGGGAACTCGTTTTCGAACGAAGCGAGAAGCTCGGGGGCTAATGGAGCTGCTGCAGTCATTACAGCCCTGAGTTTGAGCTTACTGAGATCGAATTCATCGACTATGGGGTTCTTAACAAGGGCAAGAATTATTGGTGGCACGATGGGGGCGAATGTAACCTCATGTGTGATCAATGCGTTGAGGAACGTCCGGAGATCGAACCTATTCATGACCACCACTTTCCCTTTGTTCTTGAGTGTGGCGCAACAAATCCCGGTGATACCGTAAATGTGGAAGAACGGAGTCAGGCCTAATGTGGTGACTTCACCGATCATTTCCGGTCCGACACTGAATAGAGATGAGCATAGGTTAGCCACTAAGTTCCTATGGGTTAGCATTACACCCTTTGAAATCCCTGTGTTGCCTGATGAGAATGGAAGGGCACATAGATCACTCTGGAGAACTTCTTCCTTAGTAAACCGAGTGCCTGCACCGGCACGATCCCCAGCTTCCAGCAGCTCGTCCCAATTCGTGAGGCCTTCAACGCGCTCCTCGCCTAGCAAAATGACAGGTTGCTCCAGATCTTTCACCTGTAATTCCAAGTACAATTTAATGTTTCTCATTGTTAGATTTCATAGTTTTTAGCCTGGAGGTATTTAATGTCATCACCTTTTCATAGCTCGGACCATTCGTTACAATCAACTTAGCATTTGCAGCATTGGCTTGTTTCATTATTTCGGATGGGTGCGACGCCGGGTTCGCACCCGAGAAAACACCACCGGCAGCCATGATTCCGAGAGCGACAATGCCGTACTCTGCAACATTTGGTAGTAACACCAGAACCACATGGCCCTTCCTAAGGCCAAGCGAGCTCAAGGCCTTTGCGAACCTTCTAGTGTCCCGAACCACTTCGCCATACGTATATGATTTCCCGGACACCGCTTCCACAAATGCAACGTTGTCGGCGTATAACTCAGCATCCTGTAGAACAAATTCCGGCAATGTCAAGTTATCCGGCACCGAAACCGGCGGGTATTTGCTAAGGAAAACATGTTCATCGACATCTTCGGAATGTTTTATCGGAGTTTCCATAGTTGATACAAGGAATTGCAGGGAATGAGTTGAAAGATTAGTGGCCTGGCCTTGGCTTTATAAGTGTAGAAATAAATTGGGAATCATGAACCGTGCATGGGATTATAAGTAAGAAAGAAACAAGAAGAATGTAAGAATATTGCAGTTTGATAGTATTTTATTTTTTGCTTTTTGGTGAGAGTTTGTTCTTTCATATCATTCATTCCATGTGAAGTACTCAACATCTTGTTACTTACCCTCCAACAAATGTAGCTGTGTTGGAGATCTTTTGTATATAAAAAATAGATTTATATTTGATGCACGGACGTCGTAGTCATAAATAAAAGTTAAAATTAAATTCGAAGTATATAACGTATATTTTTGTGTATTATCATTCTAAGATGATACATCATCAACAAAGATCAAAATTAACTTTATTTTTTAGTGATATAACATCATTTAATTTAGTTATATTATATTGTCAACAACCTCTAGAGCAAGTGATTAATAGCTCTCAATTGACACTTTTCCTTATATCATAGGTTCTAGACCTATGAACAAATTTTTCCTTCCACCTCCCCTAGGTAAAAATTGTTCAAAAAAATAGCTATGTTGTATTAAATTATACACTAATAATACATTAAATACTATATTATGTAAATTATTTTTTCCACGAACCAAAATATATAGATACTTCCATTTGGTTTTAGAGAATGAAATCCGTTTTAATTTTCATTTTCATGGAAAATAAAAAACAGTAAAGAATATGTGTTTGATTGTAAAATTAAATTATTTTTTTTTTGTTTTCATTTTCATTTCAAGTTGTTTATCGTCGATTGACGAACAATTTTTATTCATAAAGGGGCTATTTTAACTCAAAATGAACGTTGATGGTTAAATTACTTCAAAAAATAACAAAAATAGTTATCCAGTCAAACGTTATAAATATTTTTTTGGCAATATGCTAAAATTAACGTATACTATAGCAAAAAAAATTTTATGCATCCTAAGGCTACGTCAGCCATAAGATTTATATTTATATAATTTAGATTTTAATATGACTTTTATTTTATTTGAAATGTTTTTCTATTTTACTTTTAATAAATTTAATTGACATATTATTAAAAATTTATTAGTTTGAGTTCGAATTCCAGCATTGTGAATGGAATAAATTAAGTCGAGAATTTCCTCCTTATTAGACCTTTGTAGTACTCAGTTCAGATTAGTTTATTAATAAATTAGATACCGGTAATTATAAAAAATATACAGATTTTACAAAAGTGTGAGTAATTAGTAAATATATTATAACAAAGCAATAAATAATATAAAGCTGTTATATTGTTGTGGACATGATGAAAGGCCAGAAGACTCTGAATTTGGGGCCTTAATTAGATGTCTGGTGTATGTACAAAGTCCATTTACGATCAATAATTCTGTCCCTTTTGCCTTTGGGCTTCATTGCTTACATGTTTGCAGTTTCAATCTTTTATGCATATTTGCGAAAACCATGTCCTCTGTTGGTTTTTCACAGATTTGTTTTCCTTTGATATTTAATACTCATCTTTATTATCTAGGAAAAAAATTAAATTATTGCTTTTGTCATATTAAAAAATTATCAATTTTTTAAAATCGAATATAATTATTTTAAATATGATAATTTTTTTTGAATATTTTTAAAAGTTACAAAGTGATTTTTAAAATTATTGAACTATTACAAAATAGTTGTTACATGTTATAAAATTATGATAAATTTTAATAAGTTATGTGATTATTTTATAACAGTTTGATAAGTTTTCGATGTACTTTAATAAAATTTATTAATCATTTTGTAACATTTCGATAAGTTTGATGATCATTTTATAATTTATAAAACTTCAGCAATCAAAAATGCTTTTATTTATTTTAGTGATCATTAGTATATTTTACCTTATATTCTAAATAATAATGAAATTTAAAAAAACTTATATCCACAAATTACTAAATTTTAAAATATGTTTTGATAATAAATTTAAAATAAAAATAAAGTTGAACAATTTTAGAAAAAAGTCAATAAAAATAATTTTAGTGAGGGTATTTAATAAAAAACTTTTTAACACTAAGTTTTCCCAGAAGCAGAGGAAGACTGACGTGACGTGATTTCTATTTGCGTATGCTTTGAGTAAAAATATATTTATTTTAATAATATGTAGGTTGAATTTTATTAAAAATTAAAATAAAAAAATAATTTAAAAGAAATTAAATTGTACCAGAAAAAATAAACATACAATAAATTTAAATTAAAAAAACTATAAAATAAACATCAGACTACTAAACTCAAGTTCAGTGGGCTATAAAATAGAGATAAAAATATCGGGTCGAAGACGGATAATTTTGTCATTCCTATCTGTATATATAATTGTAAGAAGGTGAGGTGATTCATCCATTTTGATTTTTAGTTAGAAAAGTTTACTAACTTCTTTTTTTCTTTCCATATTTAATTAATTGATTACTTAATTTTGATCGAATACTATAAATATTCATTATAATATCTTAATTAAATGTGTTATATTGAAATTCAAACATTTAACATGACCACTAAATCATTTAGTTTTTAGCGAAAATTTTACTAATTTATAATGCAAATAAAAAATTATTTTAATTAAAAAATAACAAAATGTAGAGAAAGAACTTTAAGCATATTTTTTAGGGTAAAGTATACAAATGGTCACTAAATTATCCCTAAAAATAAAATGGTCATCAAACTTTCAAAAATTACATAATGGCCATTAAACTTTAGTTTTTATTACAAAATGGTCACTAAGTCGTTAACTGAGAGACGTGGCAGTTACAAAAATTTGTATAATAACATATTTAATCCTCAATATTTACACATTGAATCAATTTAGACATCAATAAAGAGGGTTGAATTAAGAATAAATTGATTAAATGTGTTAATATGGAGGATTATATGTTATATTATTCAAATTTCTATAACTGTCACGTACCCAATTAACTACAGTTAACGGCTCAGTGACCATTTTGTAACAAAAACTAAAATTTAATTCCCATTATGTAACATTTGAAAGTTTGATGACCATTTTGTATTTTTAGAGATACTTTAGTGACCATTTGTGTACTTTACCCATTTTATCAAAATAGGTACCTAAAATATTTTTTTATAAAAATAAGTACATAAAGTATATTTTATTGTCAAACTAGGTACCTAATATATTTTTTAATAAATTTTAGGAATATACATGAAAAATATATACTTTAGGTACCTAAATGAAAAAAATACTTAAAGTACCTAAATGGAAAAAATAGTATACATTAAGTACTTATTTATAATAGGGAAAACTACCTATTTGGCATCCACCTATTTTTTGGTAAAATGGTACCTAACGTTATATTTTATTTTTATTTTAGTACCTCGCCGTTAAAAAATTAACAACGTACTGATTAGGAGAAAGAAAAATCACGTGACATGTTGACTATGAGAGGGAAAAGTACACATGACAAACTATCACATTATTCTCTCTCTCCTGGTCATCATACCATATATGATTTTTCTAATTTTAATCAACGTAAAATGCTGATTATAAGAGAAAAAAATAATGTGACAGCCTGCGAAATATAATTTTTTTTCTTCTCTTAATCAGCATGTCATTCATTTTTTAACGGTGCATACCAAAATAAAAATAAAATATAATGTTAGTTATTATTTTATAGAAAATTATGTAGCATCAAAATATAAATACGGGTGAAAGTGGGGTATAAATATGTAATTTTCCCTTTATAATAGAAGCCCATAAAAACCCACCTCCAATATTATTTGATTTCTCACCAAAAACCAAATGAAAGTAAATAAAAAAGAAATATTTTACGTTAATAATCTCTAAAACAGGGGTTTAAGTTCTTCGTTAATATTTTTTAAATTATGGGTTTAAGATTTAATAAAATTAAAAAATTTCTTTCTCTCTTTTAGGTAAAAATTATTAAAAAAAAAACTAATTTCCCAAGAGCAGATGAAATGATTACCCACCGCCAGATTTTGAGTTTGACGAAACCTCATCATTATCCCCTTCCCTATATTATGAGAAATTATTACATAGTCCAAATCCATTCATTTAATAATATATAAATAAAAATTTATTTTAGAAAAATAAAATAAAAAATTATTATTAGATGAGACAATAAATAACGTGATGAGCCATGCTCATTTAATAATTTTTTTATATTACCCTCTCCCTTCCTCCATCATTGCTTTCTTCCCCATTTTCTCCCTTTGAATCATTATAAGTGTAAAGTATAAAGATTGTGTTTGTACCTCAATTTTATTTATTTAAATTGATATACATGTAAAAATATACTTAAAAGATAAAAAATGTTAGCATTTTATTTTGGGTTAAAATGACTTTTCTATTAAGAAAAATTGTCAGTCAACTGACGATAAATAATTTAAAATGGCGTGAAAAACTTATATAACAGTGCACGCTAACATGATAATATCGTATAAACAAATGTGTTGATTTGAAAAAACATTACATCAGTCAAAAAATAATTTTATAAATCTATATAAAATATAAAATAATTTTTTATGCTGACTTATCATTCTGTCAAATCATTTTAAACAATTTACCATCAATTTTCTAACAATTTTCATCAGCAAAGGGTCATTTTGACCCAAAATAAAACGTTAATGGTTGAATTGCTAAAAAAACTAAAATGACTATTTAATCAAACGTTGTAAGTATTTTTTTTAACTTTATGCAAAAAAAAATATCCATTAACCTTCTTACATGAATTGCTATACATTTAAGAAGGTGAATGGAAATCCTTTTTTTTTTTGTCTTTGAGTATATTTTTATATTAAAAATTTAGGTTTAAGTTTTAAAGTTATTGATTAGATTTTAATATTTTTTAAAAGATTTTAGTGTTTCTAATTTAGAATTTACGATTAAATTATAGAGTTTATTTTTAGTGTTAGGTAGATATAGTTTTCGTCTATGAAAAAGATAATTTTGTAAAACGTTGAGGGTTAAAATATTTAAAAAAATAATAATTAAAATAATTATTCAATCAAACGATAAGAATATTTTTTTGATATTACGTCTTTAGAGAGAGAGGCAACGATACATAGTTCCTATTGTTTATGAAATATATATACATTTGTAGTTGTAATGAAGATGAAATGTGAAGCTTGGGTAAGCAAACAAGGGAAGGGAAGGTGATTGTCGGATGTTGGAAATCCAAGCTCTACGTTGAAGCAAAGCTTGGGCGGTCGTCTCTCTCGAGTTTAGGTTGTTGAATGCAACATTTCGTCGCGTCCCATCGCTTGGCTTTCCGTACGTGATTAGAGATGTGTAAAATTAAACTCAAAAAAATTAAATTATTCGACTTATTTTAAAAATATTTAACTCATTTTAACTCGGTTCGACTTTAAAAAATTTCAAATGCAGTTTGAATTATAAAATATAAACTTGAATGATTCAAAATTTTTAATAATTACTAGATTAATTTTTAAGTTCGAATTGAGTATTTTAATTTTGTCTGATATATATGTATAACATAATAAAAATATGAAAATATATATGTGTTGTACATGGTTATATAAAATCTTTTAAATGAGAACTAATTAGTACTATAACATTATAAATTTTTATAATTAAATTTGAATAGAAATTCAAACAACTCGACTTGACTTGGTTCGGCTCAAATTTTATAAATTATACATAAAAAATTAAATAAAATTTAAATTATAAAATATGATTCATTAACTCAACTAAATAATTTTTTTTACTCGACTAATCGAATACCCACCCTACTTGTGGTTTTCATCGATTACGTATGACAATCAACTCACAACTGCCTTCTGTTTTACCTATAACAATACTCTTTTTTTATTTATATTTTCATTAAATAAGTTTTTTATATTTAAATTGTAATCAATTTTGTGAAAAATCAGATTGCATCAACTAATTGAACCGGTGATTTATGAAATTTGAAATATGTCATCCTACTGGAAAATCTTTTGAGCCGGTTAAGAATCAATTGAACATACAAAGAGTTGAAAACAAAAACCTAAAAAACGATAATTAATTTTAAATTTCCATAAAAATCCTTTTTTAAACGGTGAGGGGTCGTTCAAAATTAAATATGATATATAATTTCAATTACGACTAGAGTAATGCCCTTTTCACATTAGATCACACGTTTGATACAAAGTTATATTAAAAGTTAAATGTGTGGCGTGAGTAGATTCTGATTAATTAAGATGAGTCTTTAGAAATCAGAAGGACCACAAAAAAACCAAAAAAAAGAGTCATTTTGATTAAGGACGAACGCATGATTTTATGTTAAGGCGTAAATCTATAAAATTTTAAGGGGTCGAACTTATAAAATTTCAGGGGACGAAAAATAGATTTTTAATAAAAAATACATAGAACAATTCTAAAAAAAATCTAAATCATATATTAAATTTAAATTTTTAGAGGGTGACTGCCCCTCTAACCCCCTCTAGGTCTATCCCTGATTTTGATCACTAATTTTCTTAAAGTATTTTAACTCTCACATGTTTCCTTTAAATCAAAATAATCTTTCTATAGATGAAACTGTTAGTAAACTAATTATAGTGAATTTTTAATTAAACTAATGTAATTATTTGTATCAAAATATTTACATCCAATAATATTACGACACGTTTGAATTTCATCTTATGTAAAAGATGATATAGTGTAAAAAATTATTAAAATGACTATCCAAATAAATGATAGAGATATTTATTGAATTATATCTTTAAAGTTTTACTTTAATTTAAATTATTTCATATGCGAACCTAGTTCATAATTAGTTTAAATTAAGTTGTATATACTAGTTTTAATGTTTTATTTTATTTATAATGATTTAATATGTATTGTCTGTCAAAAAAACCTGTATTTATTTCAATGATTCATATATTTTATTAGATAAATATGTATTCTGATATTTGTATTTAGTTTCAAGGTTTAATTTGGGAGTATTTAAATTTTTTGGTTAATTAATTATCTATTTGGCTTCAATATTTAATTTGGTACGTAAACTTTTTTGATTAAGTATTTGATCTATATTTTTATTCAAATTAGTGTTTACATTTTTAACCAATTTAAACTAAAAAAATCAAATATAAATACATGATACAAGTTTAATACTAAATTAAATCATGAAATTAAATCGAGATGTCAAAATGTATAATAACATGTTAGGATAAAAATAATAATAAAATAATTCATGTCATTAAGGAGTGACCAAAATAGATCAATATATAAAGTTCAGTGTGTAAATTCATCGTTTTTAAAGTTCAATGACTAAAATATGTCAAAGAATAAAATTGAGTGATGATTTATGTATTTTACCCTAAAAATACGTAACATGAACAATGCGTGCCAAAAATATGTGTTAGCACAAGCACCGGTCGAACTAAATCAAGTGATGCACGTATATGAGTCTTATTTTCAATCACTCAAATGTTTAAAATGTTATATTTAAAATTATTAAAAAAACTTAATATTTATTTAATTACCAAATCTCTCATTGAATAATTGTTGTGTTTTTCTCTCTTCCTTTGATAGAAGATATTGGGTTTTTCAAGTGTTTAAATATAATCTCTTAGCATATACACAAAAAGTGATTGAAGATAAGAGATACACGTGTGATACATATTATTAAGAACAGAACCAAGATTTAAAATTAAAGATAAAATATAAATATTTAAAAATGTAGTAAATTTATAAATAAATTAATTTTTTAAAAATATATATTCGGGAAGGTTTATGATTTTTTTTACTGGGGATCGTTTAATTTTTTTCCTCCCACAACTTTCCATTTTCTTTATTCTTGTCCTTAATGTCATCCTTTACTCTATATATTATAAATGATCGTATTTTTGAAAATAATATTAAATATATTATTTTAATAAATAATTTTAAAATGATATATATTTATATTAAAATGCCTAGAGTTTTGTTGAAGAAATGATTTTTGGGAAGGGTTTTGCTATATGCAGCCCTTTCCGTTAGACTCTTTATCGTTAATGTATATTTAATTTTTCAATGAAATATACTAAAATATAATTAATTATATTCTTAAAAAAAATTATACTATTAATTTAGTGTGTTTAATGTAACTAAACTCTAAATCATAAAACACTAAACACTAAAACCCAAAATCTTAAACACAAAATCATAATCACTATATCATGAATTATACACACTAAAATCTTAAACACTAAACTTTAAAAATATAAAATTTTAAACCATAAATTCTTTTAAATAAATAATAATTACATTAAATATCGTGGATTAATAGAATATAACTTTCAGAAATATAATTAATTATATTTTTAATAGATTCTATTAACAAATAAAATATATATTAATGATAAAAATTTCTTTGGTTGTAGGGTTAGTAAAATCCTTTTGGAAATAGCATAAAGAATTTAACTTTAATGATTTTGAATTAAAAACACATACTACATCAAAAAGTGGAAAGAGGTGAACTTGTAGAGTAGTTTTAATGATAAAAGATAATATATTTTATTTAAATAATTTATGTTCGAATATTATATATATATATATATATGATGTGTTATTAAAAATTAAAAAAACTGAGCAGATACTACTTATATATTAAAAAAAGCTAGAAAGAGGTCAGAGTAAAAAAAAGAAGAAAAGAAAAGGGATGATTATTGATTACGATGACAAAAAAGCGTGCGTGTGAGAATAATTACATAGAATTATGGGTTAATGGGCCAAACTGATTTAGTATTAGATGACTCGCTTCCCTCAACTCACCAACAAACCAGCATTTCAATGGCATGAACACTGAGGAACAGATAGAGAGAGAATTGAGAAGAGAAAAGGAAGTTTCTTTTGTAATGCATTTGAAGAGCTGGCCATGCTCAGGCAGCTCATCAGTCAGCTTCAAGAGCTTTTGCAACTCGACGGCTCTCCTCCTCCTCCGCCGTCTCATTTTCGCCTTCTTCACTTTCAGCCGCTGCCTCATCATCCCGACGACCACCACAACAGGTTCCTTTTTTTCCGTTTGTTTTCTCTTTCCCCCTCTCTGTTCCTGGCATTTCTTTGTTCTGTTTATTTCGATAAAAAAAAAAGTAGGAATAGAAGTCTTTGGTTGTGCCACGATTTCAGTTTTTACAAAATACCATAAATATTCAGTTGCACATATTTAGGAATCCATAAACATGACTGAAAAACAAAAACCGGCCGGTGAAAGCAATCACAATGAATTGGGTGAATTTTGCATACCTAATTAGGTCATTAGCTTTGTTATGGTCTTATTTTCATTCTAGCTGCTTTTCAGCAATGTTCTCACTTATGGCAAGCTCTGATGTCCACTAAGCATGTTATATTTGTGATTCGGATGAAATTTTGCGAAGTTCTAGACCATGGATTCTTGTTTTTTGATGTTCCAGTCCAAGTTGAGCAAAACATCCAACTTACTGCAGGGGATTATTAGAGATTGTGTTATACCTGTTAGGCACTCTATCTTGAAATTCAAGGACTTGAGAACAAGTACCTGTTATATTTTAACTATATCTTCATTCATCTGTTAATAATGAAAAATTAGCATATGTGATAACTAGGT